>OZ017780.1:11179030-11271495 GCA_963969325.1 Lycopodina hypogea | reverse complement strand
GTTTTTCACTTAAAACGTTTTTAAACGTTAAAAAATGTGTTTGCACTTTATTACACCATGATGGAGCTCCTGAGGGAGTGTCCATAATTTAACACTTCATGAAAAAGAGGGGGACAACAACAATTTACTTGTAAGTTTAACCACTACACTATTATTTATCATGACCACACCTCCTCTGAATAAACCACATCTTACGAATACCATAACACATGCATTTAACCTGAGCTGTCTTGCTCACAAGCCAAGCCAACTCCTCCAGTAACTTGGGGTGAGGTCAACTCTGCTACAAGAACAAATCCTACTGTAGCACTGTCAACATGTCTCTAAAGGTCTGTCTGTCAACACTGCAGCACCGGAAACAACTGGGGTGCCTCCCACTACAACTTTGTGTGGGCACACTACCAGGACGTAGTGCAGGCATACTAAAGGTGCATTGCCCCTACCAGTACACTATCACTACTGTCAAGATTCAATCTTCATTATGATCCTTACCTAAGCTTTGAGTTGGCTGAGATCAGGGCAGGCTCATAGTAAAAGAGCATGTTCCAGGGGACATCTTGGTCTCCGGACTGAGAAGACAGTGGGGGTCCCTGCATGATCAGGTTGGCCCACACCCCCTTGCCTGCCTCGAGTCGCCCGTGGGGGAGTGGCAACTCCAGGCAGTGGGAGGAGAAGGTGCCGGGTGGGAGGAGTGGGGAGGTGGGCGGTTGAAGGGGCATGGCTAGGGGGGAGACCAGCGGGGAGACGAGTGTGGAGCTGTAGACCGGGTGGTGCCGCTCAGACGTCACCTGTAGGTGGCCACAGAGTGTGGGAATATAGGGGGGGGGGGGTATGTAGAGGGTAATATTAAATTGGGGGGGGGGGGGGGGGGGGGAAGGGTTGTTTAATGATTAACTTAAAAAACATGTTATACCAAATTTGGGAGATAATTCTGAACATGCTGTCCAAGAGGTTTTTAACAAAAACAAACAAAAGAAGACTAGAAGCCATCCAAGGATGGAATCCCACAAACATTTCCGTATATCATACTTTTGCTGTTGTACAGGGTTCATATGGTTCACACTTGCTGATCTCCTTTGGATATTTTAGAGTGACTGAGTGTATTTACATAGCATGGTTTGTAGGTTAAGTGCACCACTCAAACAACTATAATAACTAGTTAGGGATGTGTACTTCAATTATAATTACTGTAATTTGTACTTCAATTAAGTAAATGTATTGAAATTAGAGAGCAAAAAGACAGATAGAAATATGCATACACACAGAGTGAAAAAACTAAGTTTTCGCTACGCAGCTCATAAAAATGCAAACTGTGACTGCATGCACATGGTATGCTAGATGCATGCTTAATGTAGGTGTGTGTGTGAGTGCGCGCTACTTACTGTGTCCAGAAGTAGGTGTGGCCCCAGGGAGGAGGAGATGCGTAGACTGTTGAGGGGAACTTGTCCGACGTTGTAAACCTCCACGCCCACCCTCACCACCTCCCCAGTTAACACAGACACAGGCACTCCATGCACCGCAGCCTGGGTGGGTGTGGTAGGCACAGGGTGGAGGGTGAACAAACCAGTCTATCTATCTATCTACCTACATCACACACTCACCACCACTTTGGGCATGGGAGCTGTCACTCTCCAGTGGAGACGATGGTCTTTGCCGTATATCTTTGAGGACTTCTCTAGTTTGGAGTCGTTGAGTCTCTCCCCCTTCAATTCAAACTCCACCCGTCCTTGGACCCCCTCGGAGAGAAGGGACTGAAAATCAGAGCCCTGATGTGCCTGTGCATGCATAAAACAGCCATTAGTACATCAATTAAAGTGTGCATGTATAAAGGTATTAGACCTAACACAAAGTGATTATTATAGAGATACAGAAAAGAGCATGTATCATCTTTGTCCAGCTCCATTACACCACCAAAACAGCAGCACAAGTAGACAGATGCTATCACTCAACCCTAGAGAGTAACCACTACAGCAACTGCACCCTACTACCACATCTAGTACCAGCTCCTAGGAGAACATGGCAGAAACCTTGCAGGCACCTACCTCCAAGTGCACCTCTGTGGATGGCCAGCAACCCAAGATGGCAGATATCACTGCGTGTAGAGACTTGTAGATAACACCTATCTCAGCAACAAGGATACATTCATAGGATTCTCATGTCTTCCTTCATATGCTGAAATATCAGCCCAAGTATGACCACACCTCCCCCCAAGTATGACCACACACCCCAAGTATGACCACACCTCCCCCAAGTATGACCACACCTCCCCCAAGTATGACCACACCTCCCAAGTATGACCACACCTCCCAAGTATGACCACACCTCCCCCAGTATGACCACACCTCCCCCCAAGTATGACCACACCTCCCCCAAGTATGACCACACCTCCCCCCAAGCTGAGCAGTCTGCTCAATCAACAAGCTAGTGGTCTACATCATAATGCACTGGTAAGGCCTATCTTATCCACTGGGAATAGGTCCTATGATGTTATGGTAAAAGGTGGCTAGTAAGAGATATCTGCAGACTAGAGTGAGAGAACAACATGATCTTCCACTTGTGACGAGAGTTTACTGCCATAGAAACTTCCAGCACCATAACGAATGACAAACTAGGATCACTCAAAGTTTTAATACTATTTTAGAAGAATAAGTTAGAGAACCAAAAAAAAATTTTTTTTTTAATTAAAAGAAATATTAATTTTTTTAAAAAGGCAAAAAAGGGGGGAGGGGGAAAGAGAAAAAAAAATGGGAAAGAGAGAGGGGGGGGGAAAAAAAGAAAAAAGAGGGAGAGAAAAAGGCATAAATTTACTAAACTTATACCCTGGCAGCTTTGAGTATATGTACGTGAGACTGTCTGTGGTTGCCTAGCAACACCACCACACATGACCATGTGCTACTAATACACACCCGCTGACCTGGTAAAGAATGTCTCGGGAGTTGAGGGAGAAGGTGAGTAAGTTAGCTCTGGTGTTGCCGAGGTTGAGTGGGGAAGTGGCAGCCAAGTGGGCAGAGTCCACACAGAGGTTGAACAGGAAGCCAGTGACGACAAGCTCACCTTCCCTGAGGGGAGTGAGGTGAAGGGTCACCTGGAGGGGAACAAGAGGGGGAGGAGGGATAACCAACTATAAACAAGGAAGAACGCTCGTACAATAAGGAGGTCAAACACCCCTAAAGCATACCTACTGTAGAAACCTTATTTGGGAAGCATTTCAATATAATATTGACCATACCACAAACATAACCATCCATACTTGGTAAGGGTTTATCACATATCTTACGTGATAGCAGAGGTCAAACTTAAGAAATCATATCTTTTAGCTGTGAACTTCTGTGGTGAGATTGAAGATAGTGGTGGCTAGGGCACATCCAGTGCACCGCCGGCAAGTTCGTGTGTGTGGGCAATGGCCAACAGAACTGGCTTGCACAACAAAAAATTACACTTGTGGCTCCTGATCATTCTATATGAGGCTGCACTCCTCTCTCACACCCACTCACACATTACTATCACACCCACTCGCACATTACTATCACACCCACACTCACATATCACACCCACGAACACTAACTCCTATCACACCCACACTCACGAACACTAACTCCTATCACACCCACAAACACTAACTCCTATCACACCCACACTCACATATCACACCCACGAACACTAACTCCTATCACACCCACACTCACATATCACACCCACGAACACAACTCCTATCACACCCACACTCACGAACACTAACTCCTATCACACCCACATGCACACCCACTCACCATTTTCTCTTGCTCGGGGAGCAGGGTCACTTGCCTGACCACCTCACACACAGCAGCAGGGGATGCTGCATCAGCTGACGTAGTGGTGTGGCCAGATGTTGGAGTGTCATCCCATACCAGACACAGGTTGGTGAGCAGGAGGGGAACTCCCTTCAGCGGGTTCTTCAGCAGCACCCCCACCCCTACACTCTCTGCACAGCACACAGGACAACATGCATGCACATGGTCAACAACCCACACACACATACATAGTGAAAGGACTTAAGTTACATGTATTCCCTCCCTCTCTTTCTCCCCCCCCCCCACCAATAACTCACAGACTTGATCTAATTAACCAGCAGAATTGTTAGAATTTATGAATTCTTGCTACTTTCGCAATTTCTTTCTCTCATTAGAATGACCAAACTGCATCAGGATGTGTTAGACTCACTCACATTGCACTACACACTACAAATTGGACGTCCCCTTCCAAATAAACGTACATGAAAACCTAGTGCGTGATCAGTAGTCAAATGTGTAGTGATTACGCTGGAACATGTGCACACCTCTCACTAACACACCCTTTATCTCTCACTAACACACCTTTTTATCTCTCACTAACACACCTTTTATCTCTCACTAACACACCTTTTATCTCTCACTAACACACCTTTAACTACGGTGAAATGCATCTGGGAGTTATGGGTCCTGTTGTTGATGACCTGCACACTCTGCACAAAGTTCTCACGGAGCGCCCCTCTCACCCCCACAGCTGTCTGCATCTCCAGCTCCGCCCACTGTGCAGCACCAGCCCCCGCCCCCTTCAAACCCCCAGTAGGGTCATAGTCCTGCAGCCCCACCACCATATTCTTACATGTCCCTGCATGTGAGTCACTCTCAAGCTGATGGAGATGCTGCCAAATGGTTCCGACATCAGCGTTGCTTAGCGACCGTATCCGTGACGACAGGACATTCTCCACTTGTAAACTGGATAAATAATTGGTGCTTATTGGAGAAGATGGAGCCGCGTCGGTGCTCAGAGAGCGAAGTTTAGAGTAGCTGTTGCTTTTTTCCAGAGAAAGAGGTTTGTGGAGGCTGTCGTCTGAGGGTGCAGTGGTGAAGGTCACTTGGGTGGCCTGGGACTGGACAAAGGGGAGTGGCAAGAGGGGGATTCCCTTGACCAGGTCCGCATGTGACTGGGAAGTGGTGGGTGTGGCCAGCTGGATTTGATTCGGGAAGGATGAGGACGCAGCCTCTGTGAGCAGTAGCTGCTGCAAGAGTAAGTAAAGGGTGGAAGTGATGACTGAGTATATCCCTCCCCACAAACAAACAACAAAACATCACAACAACCTATGATAAGAACAACAATCGGCAACTACCAGCCACCACTCGACATTGCAAGGATTAGATTATGTTGCCTGTTGCATGCAATGCTAGAGAATGAGAGGCTGAAGACGACCCACTCAAGTCGGTCAGTAAGTCGGTCGGTAAGTCGGTCGGTCAGTCGGTCGGTCGGTCGGTCGGTCAGTCGGTCAGTCAGTCGGTCAGTCAGTCGGTCGGTCAGTCGGTCAGTCAGTCGGTCAGTCAGTCAGTTGGTCGGTCAGTCAGTCAGTTGGTCAGTCAGTCAGTCAGTCAGTCAGTTGGTCAGTCAGTCAGTCGGTCGGTCAGTCAGTCAGCGGTCAATGTGTGTGGTGGCTGAGTAGTTATGCACTTGGACTAACAACCTCCGGGTTGTGAGTTCAAACCCAGCACTGACAGGAAAACTTTCCTGTCCTTCAACATCGTCCCACACCAGTGCACCCAGCTCATGTTGACTACCTCCTCGTGGTGAGCCCTGGAAAACTGACACATAGTCAGGAGGGTAAACAAATAGAGAAGAAATTCTCATACGAAAGAAGAAGTCGGTCAGGCGGTTGGTCATGGAGATAGAGAAGAGGTAGAGAAAGGGAAACAAAGAGAATAGAGAAGAACAAGAAAAGATAAAAACAACCTCCTACCCTAACCTCTCACCACTACTACACAATATGGCACACTTCTTAATACAACCAAGTACATATGTACCACTGTGAAATTAATGAGATCAAAATTGGTAAAGGGTTTACAGTTCTGATGTGATACATAACAGTGATCATGTGACCATCCAACCCTTACCCTATTGACGTAGATGTAGTCCTGCAGATGGAGGCGCTGCAGAGTGGGTGACTGCACACTCTCATGGGAAAGTAGCCGATGGAAGGCCTCCCGGGCATCACCCAGACTGTGCACACTGAAGGAGTGCTTGGCCAGACAGAAGTGCATGTAGTCCTCAGCAACAGTCCACCCTTTACCATGATACACCGCCAGGGCTTGCCGGTAGGCACGGAGACTGTGCAGACGCTGTGGGAGGAGGGAAGGGGGGTGGGAGGAGGGAAGGGGGGGGGGGAGGGGAGAACATGGTTGATGTGCTGTGAGCTAGTCCACATTTCTAACCTACTTCAGCCAAACTAACTGCATACTAAAACACTGACTGTCATGCTATTACACACCCACACACCCACACCTGAGCAGCTCTGGCATATCTGTTGCCAGCCAGCACCAAGTGGAGGGCGTACTTGCGAGCCATGGACGGCCGGGACCGCAGGAAGCTGAGGGCAGCTTGCTCCACACACACAGCACTGCGGAGGTCAGCATCCTGGATATGGGGAGAGGGAGGGAGCAGGAAGTGGGGCAGGGCAGACAGAGGAAGAGATGGCGAGGAAAAAAAGACAGACAGAGAGAGAAAGAAAAGTGAAAGGAAGGAAGGAAAGGAGACAGGAATAAAAGGTACAGAGACAGAAAGTGAGGGAATACAGGATGGATATCGGGAGGCAGACAGAAGGAAATGGAGAAGGAAGTTGATAGATGGGAAATGGACAGGAAGGAAGTGGACAGGTAAGAACCGAACAGAAAAGAAGTGGACAGGGAGGAAGTAGATGTGAAGGAAGTAGATATGAAGGAAGTGGACAAAAAGAAAGTGGACAAAGAGAGATGTGGACAGGAAGAAGTAGATTGAAGGAAGTGGACAAGAAGAAAGTGGACAAGAAGGAAGTGGACAAGAAGGAAGTGGACAAGAAGGAAGTGGACAAGAAGGAAGTGGACAAGAAGAAAACAGACAAGGAAGCGGAGGACAGAAAGAGACACAGGAGGTGGGAATGTGATGGAGAAGGTGGCAGAGATCATGAGTGAGTGTGCCCAGGATGAGGTGGAGCAGGAATGTGCACACTCAGCACACGACGCACCTCGGAGGTCATACGTATGCAGAGCTGTGACAGCTCCTTGTGCATGCCTCTGTCCTGGTAGACAGCCATCAACAGCAGGGAGGAGCGCACGGTGTAATACTGCACCCTAGAGGGGGGCAGAGGAAGGGAATAGCGGGTGTCACCAACACATTGTGAGGTGTGCCCTATCCTAGGCCAGATGACCACCTTGGTGGTGGGTGACATACATATAGAGATAGTTTCTGGACATGACCACTACTGTAAGGTTGGCTTTCATAAAGAGGTTGCTTCCTTAATAGATACGGACTAACTTGCAGGAGAGGTTGTAGACGGAGAGAGCTTCCTCCATGTACGAGATCACATCTCGTCTGGTGAAGGACATGAGATAAGATGACACTGCACACATCTCCTACACATGTGCACACACACACATGGAAAGTAAGAGTTAAAAAAAAGATTATATAAGTCTTTTTTAATTATAGATACTTTTAAAAAAAAGGTTTTTTAACAAAACAAAAAAACAAACAAATATCAAAAGTAAAGTTCTCGCTCAGCTTCATCCATTGAATAATCACATGACTATCACATAACTCATACTAAACACAGATTTATTAACGAGCCTAAACTCTAGTTTAACCACAGTGGTCAATACCCAAGCACCAGGAGAAGACCATCTGTAATAGACACCACCCACACCAGATGGTGTGAGCTGGAGGATGATGACCTGACCTGACCTGACCTGACCTGACCTGACCTGACCTGACCTGACCTGACCTGACCCACTGCTAGCAAGTCTAAATAAATATCAGAATCTGCAGCTTCTCAGCAATGGACAGTCGTCAAGCACTTCAGGAGCTGTAGCAAAAAGTGCAGAAACAAGAATTCTGTGACAGTGTGTGTTACAAAATTCCCTACTTCACTGATTCCTGTGAACTTAGAATTCTATACAGATAGCATGACAGTCTGTGTTGCGAAATTCCTGTAAACTTAGTATTGTTCTACATGAGCTAGCTACAAGCAAATTGAAGAGGTGGCAGTCTTTCGGCATAACATCTTACACATCACGTGAAAATATGGAATCGGTGAAGTAGGGAATTTTGTAACACATACTGTCACAGAATTCTTGTTTCTGCACATTTTGCAGACACACTCACAGAATTCTTGTTAAAATAACAATATTTATCAGCTCGAGAAGTTTCGCTCTGGATCATTCCATCCTGTCTGCACTTCAGTAGCTGGCTGATATTCTGCCAATATTCCAAGTTATTAGCACAACTGACAGTGATCTTAACTAACATTCAACACAGACTGCCATTCACTCTGAATGGCCACTCTAACATAGACACTCCTCCTGCCTTGCCCATGGACCACCACAGAGTGTCCTCTCTTCCCCCCCCCCCCCCCCCCCCCTTCCCCTGCAGGGGGCAGGTACTCACCACAGCCCCTCCATAGTAGAGCCAGGCACTGACATTCTGGAACTCCTTCTTGACCAGCTGGTAGCTCTGAAGGGCCAGAATATAGCTCTGCAGCAAGAACGCTATGTCTGCAAACTGCCTCAGCTGCATCTCTGACGAGTTGTAAGTGAAACTACATGACAGACAGACGGACGGAGAGACAGATGGACAGACAGACGGACGGAGAGACAGATGGACAGACAGACGGACGGAGAGACAGATGGACAGACAGACGGACGGAGAGACAGATGGACAGACAGACGGACGGAGAGACAGATGGACAGACAGACGGACAGAGAGACAGATGGACAGACAGACGGACGGAGAGACAGATGGACAGACAGACGGACGGAGAGACAGATGGACAGACAGACGGACGGAGAGACAGATGGACAGACAGACGGACGGAGAGACAGATGGACAGACAGACGGACAGAGAGACAGATGGACAGACAGACGGACGGAGAGACAGATGGACAGACAGACGGACGGAGAGACAGATGGACAGACAGACGGACGGAGAGACAGATGGACAGACAGACGGACAGAGAGACAGATGGACAGACAGACGGACGGACAATTAGATGGACAGACAGACGGACGGAGAGACAGATAAACAAGAGAATTAATGATAATAGGTTAACAGAATATTATAAATTAGTCAGGTAAAGATCATTTAAACTGACACACACTCGCTGGAATCAGTACATCCAATACCATTAATCTAGTGACACATGGTCAGAGCCTGATGTAACGTAATGTAATGTAATGTTACAACATTTGTAATACTGATCAACTACAAAAAGGGAATACATAAGTCAGGGAGAGCACATCCAAAGCTGGTTGGTCACATGACATATAGTGGAAAGCTGCAGCATCATGCTACAACAGCCTGTCATTATAATCTATAAGTAACCGATAGCAACAGTGTTGGGAGTGCCTCTATGGCAACTACACCACAGCAAAGTGAACTCCTAATATGTCCCAACCAAAGGCCAATGGGCATTAGAGACTACATAAGGGAAAAGGAAATCAGTGGAAGATCAGTGACATGCAAAACGTAAAAAGAATCGAGCAAAAAATTTTTGGTGCACATGTTCCCACTCACCGTTCCCACTCACCACACCCACTCACCACACCCACTCACCACATTTACTCACCTCTGATCATCATTAACTAAACTATTGGGGCCGCCAAACACTTTGGGGAGTCCCCTCAGCATGTTGCTGAAGGTACGACGCATACTTCGCCGACTCAGCAACTACAAGTGTGGACAAGAAAGAAAGATATATCAACAATCACCATGATAACGCACAGACAGGCCACACGGCTAGAGAAAACAAAGAATTAGGATGGACGACGTCCAGTAGGATCTCCTAGCATGTATGAGCTTATGGCTGCATCTTTGCCACCATTACGATTCTAGCTTACACGTGTACCATAGTTGGGACTATGGAGCTATAAAGACCACATAACTCCACCCCCCCTGCCCCTCCCTTCCTCACCCATTCGTTGAGGTTCCTGAGCACCTCGTTGAGGTGAGGGAGAAGCCGTTTGGCCACCAACTCCAGTACAAACCTCCGGATGGAGCGATGATCCCCCTCACTCAGATACCGCCCATACTGAGCCACACCCCCCTCCTGCCCCTCCCCCTCTGCCAGCTCCTCCCTGTGGTTCTGCAGGCCCCCTGCCCCAGGCAGGGCATTCACCACCACAGCTGTCCTCTCCCCCAGAGGTGACAAGCTCTTGGCGGCAAACTGGGACAAAGGGTCGTCCCCAGGCTGCACAGTGGAGGCAGGCTGGGCAAGGTCAGAGTCTGAAGGGGCAATGAGCTGTGGCTCCTCCTGCACTCGGCTAATGTTGGGCACCACATGACCCTCCAAGTTTGTCATGTTCTCAGGGAGAGAGGCACCTGAAACTGGACCATTGCTCTTCCCCTTGGAAGGAATCTTGGGGAAGCGAGGTTTCTTGAAGAGACCATCCACTTCGTCCTAATAAGACAGTCACAACAAAATAAGGAGTCATTGAGATAAAATGTTATTAAAAGCAAGGGCAACTCTTAACAAAGGTCTCGCACCATATGTCACAGGTATTTGTGGATCGCTGTAAGGAGTGTACTATAGACTTGGAACTGATGGATGCAATGGTAGCGGGATAAAAAAAAAAAAGAATCCTATGATTATCAGAATCTTCGATGGAGGCAGATCTCAAACTGTGACTAATCACTTTTTTGACATGTGCCTGACAGAAGGTGGGCGTGGTACTAAAGCATTTAACTTTTTTTTTTAAAGGCTATTGAGGACATGTTTGCTAATGATATGTACCTTGGAATGACTGTCAGTCTGAGTAATGACAATAACAACACAATGAGTAGGAGAAATGATTCTGTGGACTCCTCGTTGCGTAACCACAAACCCAAGTATCTTTGAAGCTGGTTGTCCGTGCCATTTAACTCTCTAGTGAGATAATTGGTATAAATGTTGAAAATATGTGCATTGACAAATTTTATTGGTTAGATAAAAAAACAAACAAACAAACAACCAAAAGCGAAGGAAAGATGCTGGAATATATCAAGTTTTGTGATCAAGAGTAGCAGGCGGTTTTAGAGCATCTCTCTGTAAGGTGTCTGTCCCTGGAGAGATGTTTGGGAAGAATCCTCCAGAAATACCCCAGTTTGAAGCCATACTTCTTGAGTGAGGATTTCTCTGATGCAAATTTCAAAGATTAAACATGTGGTTATCTAATCCTCTATTGGACTCTGCTTTGTTATAAAAAATAAAAATTTTTTGCTAAACTTCAACATGTTGCTCCAGAGAGCCAAACTAAAAATACATTTATTAAAATAACCTATGGAAAACCTTGGTAGGAAGATAGCTAATCGCATTGCCAAGCCAAAAATTAAGTAAAATCTAAGGCCAGTTACAGATTAAGATCTCAGCAGAGATGAAATTTTATCGATCCAAAAACGATTTTTCCTGGTGGAACTAACAAATATACCCTGAATAGACTCCTGAATGAGGGCATTGTTACTGAAGTCTGAGTATAGTAAAGATCATGATGTGTTACACATCCATTTTAAGAATTCCTTAGACTACATCATGAATAAATTTCCTCTTAAAAGTGAAGTCATTTGCAATACTGATTGGGTCAATGTTTCAGAAAGAATTGATGCCACATGGTCCAATGTGGAGTTTTTTTTAAAGATATTGGAGATGCTGCATGGATTGAAGCTAAAGTCATCGATAAAGTTGTAGAGAGGGAGAACTCCACCATAGGGTAGACATTCCATGAAGGTGTCTACACACTGATGACTGCTCCTCAACCATCAGTTGCATATTCTAAATTGTACCCTTCCCAGTGAACTCAAAATGAAAAAAGAAAGAAAAAAAAAAAACGAACAAAAAAAAAAAAAGAAGTTGTGAACTCTCTCAGTGAGCATGAACACAACTCTATATCATGGTGGTCCAGCTGGCCCAGCTCTATACCATGGTGGTCCAGCTGGTAAAATCAATCTTGGATGTGCCAACAGAAAGATGCAATCAGAGAGAGGTCATTTAGTGCCGCACAATGTTTGGAAGAGGCATGCAGCAGTCCAGACTGAACTGGCATGTGATCCCTTACGTGCATGACGATGGGACTGACACTCAGAACTTGAATAAAATAGCAAATGAGTTCACTAGACAAAGTCCTAATGGTCAGAATGGCGAATTTGACTAAACGACTTACTAACCTCAGCATTGGTGAGAATATACTTGGAGGTATTTGATTTAAGCTTCTCTCCGAACCTTCAGAGGTGAGTATCTATACATAGAGAGAACTCCACGTTTGTGGCGGGAACACAGAATTATTATCGACTTATTTTTTCCTTCTCAGCATCCCTCACTGTGCTCAGTGCTCACTCAGTGTGGGGTGCCCGTGCTGTTGTCTGAACGTGGCCATCAACTCTGTCCACGTCCAGAGGACATTCCAGGCTGGTCAGCACTTGTGATGACCATGACATCATGTCAAGGATCATCCCTTAATCACTGAATAGCAAGACTTCGGTACCAAGATAAACTAGAACCATCCGAGGATGGAATCCCACAAACTGTGCTGTACATTAATACTTTTGCTGTTGTACAGGACTTTGTGTAGTTCAGTTTTGTTTACCTCATTTAGGGTATTCTTTGAATGAATGAGTATGTTCACATACTATAAATTACCATTACTGTTATTTTTACTTCGAAAATTAAGAAATTATAATGAGACAGTGCACTTTCTATTATTTGCACTTACTGTTATTGGTAAGTTTAACTGCATAATTGAAATTAAGATGAGAGAGTGGACAGATTGTACCACATACAATGCACACACCCACTCTCACACACACTCACAGACACACACAAACTCTCACTCACAGACACACACAAACTCTCACTCACTCACACACACACACTCACAAGGTTAAAGCAAAATAAGCTATCGTTAACACAGCTGTTAATCACTCCCAAATATAAATAACAACTATAAGCACATAGGCACCAGCCACTAAGCACACAGCCTGAGGTTAGATGGACATGTCCCTACCTGGTCCGACCTGCCTGTGCCACAGGAGGCCATGTGAGACCAGAGGTCAGAGGCTGGCATGACCTTGTGCTGGGTTGAAGGGGAGAAGGTGACACTGTTGACTTGTAGGAGGAAGCAGTTGTCCTCCCCATACATGCCCTTGATCTGGGAGTAGTTCTCCTGGGCTCTGCACATAAAGGGGGAGGGGAGGGGAGGGGAGGGGACAGTGGATGCCATGACAACCATGTGGGCACCAAATAATAAAGTAAACAAGGAAAGTAAAGAATGAACAGGAAAACCAAAAGGGGTGAAAATTATGAAAAATAATTGAAGCTACAGACAAATAGAGTTATGATTTTTTAAAATATATAATGTATTCAATTCTGTCAGGTAAAAAAAAAAAAGAAGCTTTTTTCTAATTAATTTCATTTTTCCAGTTAGGGAAGTGATCAATTGCAAGTAACATTTGCCAGTCCCCTCCACTCACACTGACACACGCACACATACTGTCACATACCGTAACACACACTGTTACACACACACACACACACACACACACACACACACACACACACACACACACACACACACACACACACACACACAATCACGCACACAATCACGCACACAATCACGCACACTTGTTTCTCCGAGGAAGATGACGGAAGTGTAACTACTCCATGAGATGGTTGTGGAGGATGAGAGGATAAGTGAGAAATTCTTAACTGATCACAGCTCCAAATGTGGGCTCTGTCTGGCTAAGGTGCAGAGTACAAACTGCTGGCCAGCTGCACCCCAGTTGATGCCCTCCAGCTATGAGGTTCATCACAATGCAAGGGGATCCCCCACCAGGAATATTCTGCAGCCCAGAGGCAGGCAAGCTACAGCACAAGGCTTCTGATGAAGCAGATACAGCTAACTTTCAACATTCCTTGGGCAATCAGCTGCATCCAAAACTTGCAATTAGTCACAAACAGATTGGCATCAAATTCCGAGTGTATGAATTAAATTTTAATTTGTTGAGACTTTAAGGAAGAAACTAAGTTGAGGCAGGTTGAAGTGGGTTGACAATAGCTCTATAGGGACACACACTGGACTGGACCAACACCACACTGGGTTGAGGCAGGTTGAAGTGGGTTGACAATAGCTCTATAGGGACACACACTGGACTGGACCAACATCACACTGGGTTGAGGCAGGTTGAAGTAGGTTGACAATAGCTCTATAGGGACACACACTGGACTGGACCAACACCACACTGGGTTGAGGCAGGTTGAAGTGGGTTGACAATAGCTCTATAGGGACACACACTGGACTGGACCAACATCACACTGGGTTGAGGCAGGTTGAAGTAGGTTGATAATAGTTTATGGGGACACACACTGGACCAACATCACATTGGGTTGAGGCAAGTTGAAGTGAGTTAACAATAACTCTATAGGAACACACACTGGACCAACATCACACTGGGTTGAGGCAGGTTGAAGTAGGTTGACAATAGCTCTATGGGGACACACACTGGATCAACACCACACTGGGTTGAGGCAGATCATATGTGGAGGAGACACAGGTGATATAAAGATATACAACAAAGCATGCACGATCCTCTCTGATCATACTGATACAGTTGACCTTTGCCCCTCACCTGGTGTAGTCGGCCGCAGAGTCCCCCAGGTCGTGCAGGAGCACATGGTAGTAGTAGAGATGAGGGAGGAGCCACTTGGGCTGTTTGCTCTTCTCTGACTGCTCCTGCTTCACATACAACTGTGAGAACTCACCTAAGGCATCCTGAGAAGTGCTGCCCACCACAAAGACAACTAGAGGGAGAGAGAGAGAGGGAGAGAGAGAGGGAAAGAAAGAGGGAGAGAGAGAGAAAGAGGGAGAGAGAAGGAGAAGAATGTGGTGTATATGTCATATGCTGTGAGTGTAGAAGTGTCTGTACTAGAATATTACCTACTGAGTGTTTCACGATTAAAACTTATTCTCTTAGCAGATTGCCACCATGGTTTCCTATTTCTACGCCAAATAATGTCATCATTCAGAGCACTCTAGTGTTGCTAGAATAACTACTACAACCACTATGCATTAAATTTTAAAATAAAGTACATCAATAGGACACCATATAAAAGTAAAAATCGGTATGTGATAGCGTACATAATACTTGATCCTTTCCCCCCCTTTTTTTCCCCCTCTTCTCCTACAGGGTAATCTAATTATCACATTTCAAATTAACTTCTTTCCCTCTTGAATGAAGTCTTCCTTGGTGAAGGTTAATTCTATTTAAAGCAGTTTGCTATTAGAGGGCAGTTATTAATAGCAGGAGGTTACTATTCGAGGAGGACTACTCTCAAAGTATGTCCCTGTGAGATGGAGGCTACACTAGGAAGGTCTTCCAGGAGGCAGGGCTGCACACAGATACATGGGGCTGGGAAGGGGGTGTGGCCTAACCCAGTATCACATGACCATTACACCACAATGAGGGGGGAGGTCTCAGGTGTGCACCCTTCCATATTGAGGGCAAAAGTTTTCACCTACAGAACATTTGCTGGCACGCATACTAATAACATTTGGCATGTATTTTTTCCTCAAATCTGCTGATGCTCAGTACCTTCCATCGTACAAGTGTAGGAAGTGGATACTTGCCAATTGATAAAACTGTGTGCTGCTGAGGTCAGCAGATAGAAAGATAGTAACTTGTGTAATGGTTACTACAGCTCTTGTGGGGAGAAGCTTTTGGCAGTTGGAGAACATGAAGACTGGTTTGTGTAGTTCTCTAAGTGATTGCAGCCACTCTCAGCTCATGTGGATCACTGCAGAGACACCACTCCAGAGGTATTCTCTGAGAGAGACCCTTGGAAGAAAATGTGGATGTATTGCAGAGAAAATCAAGAAGCTCAAATTATCATTCCTATCTTTAGCTACCTAATATCATAAGCTCTGTTGTATATTTTTATAACAATTATTATTCATAATTTACTAAATGATCTCACAACTTTAGGGAGGGTGCCAAGGGTGAATGCCTTCCCTTCCCCTCCCTCCTCAATGGAGGATAAGTAAAAACCTAACTTGCTAGAAACTAAATTGAGACCCATTCTGATGAATTACACAAGCCAGTATATCAGTAAAACCTTCCATTCCCATACTGCCTGGGTACCTGGCTCACTAGCTCACTGCTATGCCATTACCTGAGACGTAGTGCTTGATGGGCTCATGGTCAGATTGTTTCAGGAAGTCCAAATAAGTGTCTCTGTAAGCATCAAACCATGGCGTGGGAGCTGCATATAGGTAGGGGGGAGGAGGGGGGAGGGAGGGGAGGGGAGGGGAAGGATAGAGATGACGGGGAGAGAAGAGGGAAGGGAGATGTAGCTAAATAGAGTGTTAAAGAAGACACCCTTACCATCAGAGGTACACACACATACCCGTGCATACATCATGCATGCATGCACACATACACTCACTATAAACATTTGAATATGTTCTCACACCACTACATGGACTTCTAAGCTATCACTCCTTCATATGTTGGTAACATTACAACAGGCACAGCTTGTAGTACTGGAGTGAGATAATGAGATGGAACATTGACTACAAGCTCCTGCACAACATCTGCAATCTTTAATGTTTGAAATAATCTGCAGAGTATTGAAGTTACTGACCACAACACTTCCTAGAGGTTTTGCGTCAGTCCTGACATACAAGACAATGTCGACGTGGGGCTGTCTTCCTCATCAAAATGATATAAAACTTGATAAAATGCCCAGAGGGAAGTTATCGTTAGTAATCCACACTCCCTCTCCCCAATAAATATATAATAAGGAAAGAAAAATATATGAATAAATTAATGAATAAATAAATTAATAAAGTTATGTGGAAAAGCTCAATTCTGAGAGTTTAGGTAGAAGTGCAATTCATCTCTCAGAATATGCATAAAACTTACAAGAAATCATCAAGGCTATTTTATACAAAAATCAGATAAGTAAATAATCTAGAAAGACAACACTAATCAAACAAACAAATAACATTACAATGTTCAACTAAGGTAAACTAATAACAGCATTAATGTTTCATTCAGACAGCTAACAACAATATAAATCATACCTCAAATAATTCAAATATCACATTTACACTAGCACATTAACATTTATATACTACTGTTCTATTCAGGAAAATCAGCAGCAACATCAATCATACATTAAAATATTCCAATTAATATTTATATTTATTAATTTAGTTTAATGCAGTCAGTTAAATAAATTTTAATAAATTAATTAAAAAAACAAACAAAAATAAATATACATTTATAAAATAAATTAAACTCCCAGAGGTAGGCAAAAGGGCTAATTTTTCATTATATAATAGATTGTTGTTATTGTTGTTGTTTATGTATTGAAACCATTTGGTCTAAGAGGCTCCTGTTGTACCTACCCAATGGACGGTGCATAGACAAGGACAGACAACTCCTATCAGGAGAGATCATCACACTAGTCACAGCTACTCTATAACCGCCATCATGTCCTCCTGCAAACCTCCTGGGCCTAACGACGCTGGTTGGCTTGAACAGTGCAGGTGTTTTAGCTCTCCACTACTGCCACCAGACAGGTGCATGTGCATCCTCCAGCAACATTAACTCTCAGTGTTCAGCTTACTTGCTTAAAATCTCTTGCTCCACTGAGAGAATTCCTGCTCTGGTTGGTCTCAAACAATCACCTCATCATGGCAACCTGGTCAAGTTTCCACTAATCCAAGAGATTAACCTTTCTATAATTGCCAACAAAGCCCTTGGTGAGCTTATTCTTTAGTGGGTGACCCACAGATTAACTCATATTTTGAGTGGGTGACCCACAGATTAACTCATATTCTTAGTGGTGGGGAAGCCAGATATTATTATATACTTTATAGCGGGAGACCCAGAGATATGCTCATATTTTTATGGGCAACCCAGAAACTGTCCCACATTTTTGTGGACGACTCAGAAACTGTCCCATAATTTTAGTGGACAACCCAAAGACCATCCCATATGTTTGTGGGTAACCTGAAGACCATCCCACATATTAGGTGACCCAGTGACCCATTCATATTTTTAGTATGCAAACAATTCATATGTAAGTGAATGTACAGACACACACATGTATAAATATATATTAGAATCATACTTCATACATGAATTTATAAGAAATTTTTTTAGCATTTTTTAGCATTAATTAAAAAGAAAGGCTATGCAACCTCACATCAGTTTCAGAACAGAAATCAGGTTTTGTTTTTCCCAATTACAGGAATCACCCCTCCACACCTTGTGTGGATCCCTGTCTTCACTTCACACCATGACGATACATCAAAATGACATACTTTACCAGCACAACACCACAACAAACAACACTGAGTGACCTCAGTCATGAATGGGAACTACAGGACCATCCCTAGACCACACCCACTTGTACTGACCGGTAGCAGGCACACTGCCTATCTGCAAAGTTCCTTCTTGAGTGCTGAAGGAGTTATGAACAGCTTCTGCAAGGAGAATATGTAGCTTGGTCTCTGAGATTGCCTCCGCAGTGGGCTCGGAGAATCTTAGACGGACATTCTTGAGATTGTAGAGGTGACCTTGCAAATCCTTCAGTTGTACTGTGAGAGATGGTGGGAAGAGAAGGGGGGTTAGGAGGAACAGGAGAGGTGGGAAGAGGTGGGAAGAGGTGTCAGGGAGGCAAGGGAGAGGTGGGAAAGGAAAATACGTTGGTAAGGAGGATAATGATAGAAAGGAGGAGGTAAGGGAGGGAGGGATGGAAAGGCAATTGAAAGTTAAAAGGTACACTAGAAAGAAAAGAGTAGTGTGAGGGAGGAGGAAAGTCAGGGCAGGTGCATTACCATGACAACTAGGTATTGGTGACCACAAGACAATAAACTTACATAATCACATGCCCAGCCTATCTACACCTCATGCACTTTAGGATGATAATGAATTAGTCACACACCATCAGTAACACAGCATAGTGAAATGAAATTACCATTGTTGCTGAGGGCACAGAATGGCTTCAATAGCTCAAAAAATCTTAGGTTATTCTTGGAGCAGGTTCTTTCTACAGCTTCTGTGGATCTCACAGCTACCTGTATGGGGAAGGTTGACTTAAGGAGAGCCTCCACACTCGGAGAAGATTTAGACATGGTTCATTGCAGGACTGGAGGGGTTCAGCAGCAACTCAATATATGGTCTATTCAATTGTTGTGGCACTTCTTTGAGTTTCTGTCTCATTAACTTCAACTCTCCTCAGCTACAGACAGTGATGTTTCTATCCCTTTCATTAAACTATTCTTTACCACTTCCACATTAGACAACTCCTTGATTGTGGAAGGCACTAATCACACCACAGTACGCCATTTTGTTATTGTGCACCTTAAGTAGTCCCGTGATCTGTCACGTGTTTTGGATAAGTCTTCGCGTCTACAAGGACACAGCAAAATACAGTTTCTTGCCGTACTGAGCAGCGCTCCTGCTCCCAGAGTTTTCAAAATAAGTGAAATTTGTCTTCGGCAGACCCTGGTGGTACTGGGCGTATGAAAAGGAGATATCTAGGCGGTTAAAAAAAAAGATAAAAATTTGATATTTTGTATTTAAGAGTTCCCTGCTACCTCTGCATATATAAAAGTCAAGGCAATGGGCGAGAAGAAAATTCAGGTTCTTAACTTAGACCCTTCCGTGGACTTGGTTTTTAAAGGTAATTTGGTGTGCATTAAATGAGGGTGCTAATGATTGCTAATGATTGTTATTGTACACCAGTTTCTGCTTTCTTTTGTAAACATGGCATGTAATATCATTACTGTCTTCCATAACTACTGGTACAATGGCGTTTTTAATGGTTTATAGGATATTTAATATTACTGTAGTACTAATACAGGATAGAAATAATGACCAGTTCAGTATGTTTAGCTTTATGTCTTCCTAGAATAATTACTTTCTACTTCACTTTTGCCATCAAAGTTAATTTGTTTGTGTAGCTGCTTTTTTTAACTAATCTTTTTTTTCTTATTCATCAATCTCTGCCTTTTTCTTTTGATCAACAGTTTGCCATTGCTTGGTCACATGACTGACTGTCTTATCTTCTAGATCTACACCACACAGCTTCAGATATTTATCAGTGGAGTTACCTATCTCTCTATCTCTGTGTACATATGATGCTCCTGGATATTTAGAACCACCTCACAAGAAACTATGCTATAAAGAATTTGAGAAACTGGTTGACATTTTTGACCTCATAGTGCAATTGAATAGGATTCTTGGAAGTATGGAGCTGTTAGCAGTGGTATGATTGGATGGGAGATGTGTGGTAGTAACAACACTTGCCTCCACGTGGCCTGATGGTGGGAGGAGGGACACCAACTCCAATCCTTTCCTTATTTTCATGATGAGAACACAATGGGACTTGTCTAGCATATAAAAAAAACGCTTTGGGTCCTATTTTGTTCTACAGCTAGAATGCTAACATTGAAACCTTGACAAATCTATCTTTACAAAGCTTTTAATACTACATGAAGGTCTGTCCATCTCACATGCTATTTGTTTACCTTGAACCACTTGCTTACATAGCTTGCTTTTCTGAGTTGTGTGTGTATTCAATGGCCTGATCAAAATTATTGCTGTCTACTAGTTTAGCCTCGGGGAAACTGGGACCTATTTTTCTTCCCTTTTTAAAAGTAGAAAACATAGTTATTAACAGCTGGCCTGATAATGTCCACTATACAATAATTATCACACACACACACGCACACACACACATACACGCACACATACACACACACACACGGTTTCAAGAGAACAAAGGTAAATTGCTGGTAAGTATGATAGTGTTCCTTCTACCATCAGCTGCATGTAGCCAGAGATAATGGATGACTTGCCTGAACAATGGCAATGTTTAAGGCACCAGCTTGTCCTGACCAACCCACTTCTCTGAGACTTAGGTCCTGTACCATATATAGACCGACCAATGTAGGACTGGCCTTTGGGAGAGGGGAGGGATATAATAACAACAAGAGCATTTTTATGGGGAGCACATTCTAAAGGTTCTGGGGGCATGCCACAAGAGAAATTTTGGAACTAGGTGCTCTGATATGAATTTTGGTGGCTTTTGGACAGCTAGCTGACTTTAGCTACTTTGTGTACTGTCTATATAATTTATAAGCTGCTGTTAAATCCTTTGTAACATCATACTTTTGGTGGGAGGGGGTTTATCTAGGAGGAGAAATCCCGGGGTGCCCCCCCCCCCCCCCCCTTCCTGCTAGAGTTTCCCAGACATTTCCTTATAGAAGAACCAGAAGAAGATATTTTCAAGAGATGGTGACCAATGAAATGTTACTCAACTGTAACTCTCGGCTAGCATCTGCTTGTCAATTCCTATTGCTATTGTATCTGTTCTGTTGGATCAAGTTTTTTTTTTTTTTTTTTTTTTTTTTTTTTTTTTTTTTTTTTTTTTTTAATACATATGTAGATGGAGGTAATCATTAAAATCGAACAAACAAATTTATTTGGAGAAACAGTCTCTTATTTGGTAGGGGGAAAAACAATACACAAATAACTAAAAAAAAAAAATTTTTAAAAAAAATTTTTTTTTTTTTTTAATTAAAAAAAATAATAATAAAAAATAAAAAAAAATAAAAAAATAAAAAAAAGAACAGATTTCATGTTCCAAAACATTCCCTACATCAAAGCTAGTGGATTTCTGCAAAATGCCCTTGGGTATGTAAAGGTTTGTTGTCATACATGTTCTAAGTGTGTTTTTGGTTTGTTTAGCTTGATAACTACTAATGTTATCAACCTGAATGCATTGGAGTAAAACACACAAGGCATCTTAACCCATTGTCAAAACTAAGTAATGCTAATTTTTTTTTAAATTTAGTCTAAAATTGCTATGATATGCTACTTTCCTTTGCCTCAAGCTGTCAATTATTATAGTCCCAGACAATGCAAAAGTTGCATATGCGTCTTGTGTTAATAATTCTTTTATGGTTGTGGTTTCCTTTTGTGGGCTTTCGATGATAAGCATATTTGAAGCTCCTTTTTTTCTTTTTGTAGACTGGGAAAAAAAACCTAAAATGGTTTGCTTGTAGTGTTCAGCAAGGTTTTAATGCTCGTTAAGAGGTGGGGGAAGCCCCTTGGAGTCGTGTGTATGGATCTCTCTACTCTTCCTTGTAGGTCCATTCACAGAGGTGGTAACATCAACCCTGAATCTGCACAACCCCACTGACTCCGCCATCATCTTCAAGGTTAAAACCACAGCTCCGAAGCAGTATTGTGTCAGACCCAACAGCGGCCTTCTCTCTCAACAGCAGAGTAGTGTAATATCAGGTAAGGTATGGAACGGATGATGGGTATGTGTGCATGGGGTGACTCTTACTAACAGTTTCCCCTGGGCTCGTGGTATAGTGGTGGTCTCCTAGGTTACTACGGGAACGATTAATGCATCTGTTATCAGATGAATATTTACGTTCATGCCTTACCAGATAGCACTCAGTGCAGTTACTATAATGAGATGAGCAATTATGTTGCTGTGAGAGGGTGAGTAACCTTTGTGGGTTAGCAATCTTGTAAATATTGCTGTGCGTGTGTGTGTATCAGAAGTGGATAGAAGGTTTCGAGTTATAAACTAAGTACACAACATTTAATGATATGCCAGCAATTTGTACCCTGTGTGCATCATGGCTTGAGAGTTTACTCTCTCTCGAGAGAGAGAGAGCTTTTATTTCTCACATCTCTGCAAGGTGAAACTACTAAACATGAAGATGACTCTATGACTGATGAAATGTGCATGGAACTGCCTACAATGGGCAAGGTTTCTTTAATTAGAAACACCTCAAGTCCTTGCACTCTTCCCTGCACCCAGACTGTGCAAGGTCAAGCAACTGTTATGATTGGATCTTCATGGTCACAGATGTTTGTTTATCTGCTCAATGGTCATATAATCACCGGCCAAGGTTTACCCACTTAAAATCACTGGAAGAAGCCCACCAAGTGAGGGAGACACTCCTGACAGTGCAAACACAGTCACTCACCTGAAAGCCAATGGTTGTAATGCTGATAGCTTGCTTCATCAGCCCATGTCCCTCATCACATTAAACTGTGTCTATACACAAGTTTGTCGTTAGTAGATTACTAATATTATTTGTGTGGGTGCTATACAAAGAAAAGAAGAAGTTTGGTCTTGATGTGTTCATTGATGATAACAGGCTGCGTGAGAGTGTGTTGGAGGATGTACACATGCATGAGTGGCTAGCGGAGAGTAGGAGTGTAAGATAATCAGGTATAGTTTGTGGACAGACTAGAGAATGGAGAAGATACATTGAACAGAGGAACCTGTGCGTGTGTCAACATTGCTGTGCTTTAGTCAACATTTGTGTCAGATGGCACAACGTAGGAAAATTGGTGGAAGCAGTGATATCCTTCAACATAGTTGGTGTTGCTGAACTGTGGTACTCATTGGCAAAGTGTGGGGGCATCCTTGCACAAATATTCCCTCCCCATGTAATTTATGCACACACAGACACTGGACACCACTGGGGTGGGTGGGATATGCTGCTGACTTTCTCTTGTTGCTGTGTATTGTATTGTTGCTGTGTATTGTATTGTTGCTGTGTATTGTATTGTTGCTGTGTATTGTATTGTTGCTGTGTATTGTATTGTTGCTGTGTATTGTATTGTTGCTGTGTTGTTGCTGTGTATTGTATTGTTGCTGTGTTGTTGCTGTATATTGTATTGTTGCTGTGTATTGTGCTGTTGCTGTGCTGTTGCTGTGTTGTGTTGTACAGTCATGCTGCAGCCATTTGACCACAATGTGGCAGAGAAAAGTAAGCACAAATTCATGGTGCAGACCATGTACGCCCCTCAGGGGTTTGTCATAGAAGACCTCGACACAGTAGTAAGTTACTTTGTTTGTGTTGTGTTTTTCTATTATTGTATTGTGTTTATTATTTGTTGTTGTTGTTTTTTGTTATTATTTTCCTTTTTCTCTCTCTTTCCCCCCCCCCCCCCCCCCTTTTTTTTTTTTATGGGTTTTTTTGTGGTTTTTTTCTTCTTCTTCTTCTTGTCATTTTTTTCAACCTTTTTAAGGTTGGCATTAGTTTCTAGTGTTAAATGTTAGCGGTATATTCTATGGAATCCCATGGGATGAAGGGCTAGGGTAAATGTCATGATTAAGTTAGTTTTTATGTTAGAATTACGATGATGGTGAAGTAAGGGTTAATGTTTGGGCCTGGTTAGGGTTAAGATATGGTTAATGCAAAGGATGAAATAATGGTAATGTGAAGGTTAAAAGCTAACATTGAGGAGGGGGGGGGGGGTTTGGTTAGGATCCGTGGCATTTCAACGGTGGCCTTGGACAATTTATTTGTGCTCTTCACTATGCTATAAGATGTGAAGTTATTATCAGATAGGAATTGTTGCCATATGAAATTATTATTGTCGTATAAATTTGTTGTTCAGTGGAAAGAGGCTCCTAAGAGCATGCTGATGGACTCCAAGCTACGCTGTGTATTTGTCGAGGCATCTACAAATGCCACTGACCGTGGGTATCAATCACAGGCTTCCCCGGTAAAGACAATTTGTTATTATTCCATGCACTCGTGTAGTGTGAAGGGCTGAGGAAATCATGTTACTTTGGCAATGCATTATCGCTAACTAATCACAGCTGTTGCGTGCCTCTTGCATAGAGCATTCCATATTTGTGAGAAGGGGGGAAAGAGTAAATATGTTTCAAGCTGGTATGGAATATTGTTTGACAATTAAACTTGACCATGTTGTTAGTAAACAAGATTGTTTGTTGACACAAAACAAAGATGAAGTGTGGGTGCCATGCGTCAGTAAATGGATTAATTTGTGTAAGTATTTATTAAGAGAGAAGGCTCATACCCATTAACATCTTTTAATTACCAATTACACCTTGTAGAAGGTTTACTTTCAAATTAGTTGTGTGTATGTGTGAGTAAACTTTCTTTTTTTTGTGGTTACTAGATGACCATGTGCAGCTTTTCTTGCAAGTTGGGACTATTCATCTAAATTATTATTATTTTTACACTCATTTCCCACAACTCAATCAAATTAATCAATTTTTATGAATTTCATGGTGCACAACATCTCCTGTTTTTGATCAGATGATTTGCTGGTGTGTATGTGGAGATGAGAAGGGATGCAAACTCTTGATGCAGCCACAAAAGCTCTCCCAATAGGTGACAATAGGTTCCTCCGATCAAGCTCTCACTTTCTTTGTCATTTGGCATGCAAAACCTTTTGCTTATTTGTTTTCTGTGAAGTATTCTCAGCACCAAAAAAAAAACAACGTCAAACACAAAAATGTTATGATTGTGCCACCAGCAGGCAACCACCTAATTTTCGAGAAAACCTGGAAACATGTATTTCATAACCAAATACCCTTGAAATATCCAGTCCTGTATGGAATGTTGTTTATAAGGGAATATTTACAGGTCTTTTTTTCAGTACTTAATTTTTTTTCTTCCTTCCATGTATTAAAGTGTGCATTGAATTGCCAAGAGCATGCATCACAACCCCTTGTTCCCAAGGGCTTTTCAATACAGCTGCTTCCAACCACAGCTCCAATACTTCTGTATCCATTAGTCATCCAGAAATTGCATTTTGTCACTTTTTTGTCACTTTTTTGGTTGCCTGCCTGAACATAAGAAGTCTTATTATAATTTACTTACACACCACATCCTTCAGAGTTTGGTTCCCATTCCTTTGATACCCATCTTGATTCTGTAACTTCAAATTGAAGGGCTGTATAGTGGGCACAGGCACAGGCACACAAGAGAGAGAGAGCTATATATATATATATATATAATGTATATATATAATGTATATACATTACAATGTAATTTCCTTCTCTCCCAAAAACCTTTAACATCTGTGTTTAAAACCACGAACAGTGGTCTTATATACAACCACCCTGGCAGTGAGCCCTGGTTCTGGTCTCCCTCCCTGGCAGTACAACAGTCCACACACACACACACACACACACACACACACACACACACACACACACACACACACACACACACACACACGATAGTTAAACTCCAAATAATGCCCACTATTTGCTTGTTTTCCTTATAGGATGACAACACAGCAGCTGCTTCTGAAGAGTCCACCACAAGTAGTCCATTGGACTCCCTCAAGGATAAGAACTTTGGGCAGCAGGCAAAACCTGTGGTGCAGCCTGTTCTTACACAGCGACCAGCAGCTGCAAGCCACATCTCTGCTGCACCTGCAACTGGCAATGTAAATCTCAATTACTTTTTGGCTGTGGATTTGTTGCTGCTATGAGCTATTACTGGCTGAGTAGTAGTGAGGTGTGACTGTGTCCATTGATGTTATTTGAATTTTACCACATCCACATTCACGGTTTAGTAGACCCAGTGGCCATTTTTCAACCTATATTTCTTAGCACACAGGTTGATGATTAGAGTGACACATATATTGTGCTGCAACTTACCAACCTTGGATCAATCCTTACACATGACCACACTGAATCAACTGGCATTAGATTATAACTCAACTATTCCATGTGCTTTCATTTTTCTCTCTGTACATTTGAATAGCCATAGCCAACATACTTAGAGTTGTAGGCTAGTTTATAGTGTCACTGATTTGTTTAAGGTGGAGGCCATGCTTGTTAATTCACGGATCACTTTGCTGAATTCTTCCTTAAAAATTAACCCACTCATTGCATAAATGTTCCTCCTACAAGCAAAAGTTGATTACCGCACTAGCAATATTTTAATCTCTTCCCACACCTGACCAAATAAGCTTATGTGAGCATTCATTTGTATGGATATTTTTATCAATTGAAATAGGTTTGTTTTGTTTGTTTTGTTGTTGTTGCTTGTGGTCAGTCTTGTTGTATGATAGCAGTTGTTATCCGATCCACACAAGTTGCATGAAGCCGAGACCAGCCAATGATGGATGTCCTAGTACCAATAGACAGAAGATAATGAGCATATTTTGCAGCCATGTTTTACTCACCCACCAGTGATCATTTCTAAATTGTGATCTTTGTGTCCACCCCCAACTCCCATAGCCACTTCATCATACTGCTTGACTAGTGAATTGGTGCTTTCCTTGGGGTTTTTTTTTTTTTCCAAGTCAGTTAAGGAACTCCCCCACCCACATGTAGCACTGTGAAGTGTGTATGGTCTAAATGCACCTCTAGATTTTACCACCAAGTTGTTTATTGTTGTTTGTTGTGATCATTTATGGAAGTGTTTGCTCCTTGTATTTTGTTGTTGCATGTATGTGTGTTGTTCAGGAGATGGAGAAAGCTGCAGCCGAATCTGTAAGTCTTAGGCAATGGACGTACTCTATAAACAAGATGCTTTTTTTTTCCCCCTCCTTCCCTTCCCCCCCCCCCCCCCCCCCCCACTTTTTTTTCTCCTGCTGACACTTGGTTCTTATGACTCTCTCTCTCTCTTGTTTCTTGCCTGCAGAAGATGAGGATGTTGCAGGATCAAATTGATCAGCTGACGTTTAAAAATAAGCAAATTACGGTTAGGATTTACTATCCCTTTTTCCACTTCACTGTATTATATGCTGTCACATCTTTTCCAGTTACTTTTCCATTGATATCTTACTTGTGCATATTTAAGGAGTGGCAGAAAGAATGCTCTATTGGCTGGCGCGCGCGCACACACACACACACACACACACACACACACGCGCACACACACACACACACACACACACACGCACACGCACACACACACACAGAGAGAGAGAGAGAGAAAGAGCCAGATAGACAGACAAATAGATAAGGTGGAATTACCTTTGCAACTCAGATTAATAAATTACTCTAAACTTGTGTCTATGTGGGGAGTTTTTTCCCCTTCATTTCCTCCTTTTCTTTCCTTCTGAGTTTGTTTTTTTAGTGCTCTTTAGACAAGCGCACATTAATTATTATACTATCTATATCTATTGCACACATACACGCACAACCTCACTTATTGCGCACATACACGCACAACCTCGCTTATTGTGCACATACACGCACAACCTCACTTATTGCACACATACACGCACAACCTCACTTATTGCGCACATACACGCACAACTTCACTTATTGCATGCATACACACGCAACCTCACTTATTGCATGCATATACATACAACCTCACTTATTGTGCACATACACACGCAACCTCACTTGTTGCATGCATATGTGGACACCATGTTCTTTGCACATAATAAAATTACAAGGAATTACAATTTATAAATTAGTTGTAGCTGTTGGTGATTTCCCCCCTTCCAAATGGAGTCTGTATAATATGATCTTCTGATTCCCTCCCTCCCTCCTCAGAGTGAATGCAGCAAGTTGCGTCATCGTGTCCCATCTGGTGCTGAGGCGACCAAAGCCGGGTTGCAATCTTCTTCAGGGAAGAAACACCTTACCCTCATGGCAGTCATGCTTATCTTAGTGGCAATCATACTGGGATATTTAGTGGGCAAATGGCTCTAGGTGGACTTTGTGCAGCACACTTTTAATATATCATTATTATTGTTTATGCATGTGTTTTGTTTTGTTTTTTTTTTCTTACTTAATTTGTGCTGTAATGAATCTTATTTACTTCAAACTGTTGCTGTGGTACTCTTATATACTATTGCTATGTTGTGACTTTAAGACAATTTCTTGGAGAATCTTATGTGGTGGTAGTTCTTTGGCTGACCTTTTATTTCATTACACAGGTTACTCCGAATTACATATGGTTATGCTTTGGGAAACGGGAGCGCAAACATGTCTGTGAGATACTCATGTAAAGAAGTGTGTTAATATGCTGATATGGTTCTGGTAGAATATGAATCTGTGGCGTGTGAATTTGACAGATCGGTGGAGATTCAAACTGCAGCTTGTCAATTTAGTGTTAACTTATGCTTTTATGATAACTTGTCAGTCGAATGTTTAATATTTCTTGGACTAAACCAGTTTTTAGTCTAATGGTACATTTTGGTGATGCATTACTGAAACTAGCAGGCTGTTATGGCTATAGGTTTAAAATGGTTGCCTCTAGTCTAGCTACATAAGGTTGTAGTCATTTGCATGCAGCTAACTTGCTTCAGGTTTTCATTTCCCAGAGACTGCTGCTACAAATGAGCAGATAAATAAGATAGTGAGTGAGTAAATGAAACCTTAGAATTTCGTAATGCAAATTGACCATGAAAGTGTTGGATTGTCTTTGTTCTATGAATCAAGTGACATGAAGTTGCTCTTTTTGTATGTTTGTGTGACTTCTTAAGCAGATAGAGAGCACCCAACTTACAATAGCTGCTGTTCAGGGCAACTAAGGAATAAGGGGGGGGGGTAAAATTCCCAACTCAAAATCTCAATTTTTGGCTCTATTTGCCTGTGATGCCTGCCCTGCAGAGAGGTGTAGCCAGGTGAGACTTTTGCCTAAATCTTTGTGGTCAATGGGAGATTCCCCCGAAAGTTTTGAAAGGTTCAAGCCAAGAAAATATGAAGATTATTGATGAAATAAGTGCTTGCAGATTTTTAAATTTCTTCCAGTAACTGTGTTACTGCATGTGTGGTTAGTTAGAGCAGCCATATTTCATAGCCACAAAACCACATGTAGGCTGGATACCGAAAAGTGCCATTTCACCATCAACTTATCTCTGCTCTCTGTCTCTTCCTCATCATCCATCCAGTCTCTTCTCTTTCTTCTCAGCAAGCACATTGAGGGACTCATTGAGGGCAACATTTTGTTTTTTCAGAAACTTTCCCTTTCCCCAAGAAGTATATTGTAAAGCTGTTGCTTTCATGTGAAATGGCTATAAAATATTCTTGGTTGGTATATAATAAGTTATTGATTGGAAGGTAGGTTTTGTATTTTCTTTAGTTTGTAGAAGATAGGAATAAGTATGGGATTCTGGTCAATACACCTTTTTTAAAAATGGGTCAATGCACATAACACAGTAGATAGTCATTCCTCCACTCTGTACCACCTTAATACAATAACAGATTCAAGTGCTTTTGTCCAATCTGTGGAAAATCCAGAGCACAATGTAAATGTATGCATTAATTATGCACAGGCTAAAGCTATTGAGGAAAATACACAATTCATTGTTCTGCCTGAGTATAATTTATTTTGTGGATGGTAATGCTTGGCACTTAGAGAAGATGGTGGACCTTGATATAATGGTAATTAGGAACTTTTTTAGGCATAAATGAAGGTATTCAATTGGCTAAGTATATCTCTGTCATAAATGCTTGCCTTGAAAGACCAAAGCTAAAGAATACCACATATGCATCACCTCATGTACAAAATGAAATAATTAATTCAGGTAAGAACATAATTAAAATATTTAATTGATAAAATAAGAATTACAAATCTTTTTATCTTTTTTTTATTTATTTTTATTTTTATTTTTTATTTTTTAATAATGGTGGATGAAATAACTTCTTTTAATAAAGAAGTAATTCATTTATGTGTGCAACTTGTACACCATGACATCAGAGAGGATTTTTTGCAATATGCCAAATAAACTAAAGTTACTGGCTAGGTGATGCATAGGTTGTAAAGGCAGCCTGATGAACTGTAGGGATTGTAGCTAATTGAAGCACTGGAATAGTTGACACACACACACACACACACACACACACAAAAAAAGGAATAAATAAATATACTCTTAATATTCATATTATTGGAATCAGGAATCTGAAAGAAGTAGAAGGAAGAGTTTATAAGTTGCTAATGGAGTATCAATTTGAGCATAAAGCCATTAACAGACGTGCAAATCCCGCCCACACCAAACAATATTAGCCAACCAATATTAGCCAACCAATATTAGCCAACCAATATTAGCCAACCAATATTAGCCAACCAATATTAGCCAACCAATATTAGCCAACCAATATTAGCCAACCAATATTAGCCAACCAATATTAGCCAACCAATATTAGCCAACCAATATTAGCCAACCAATATTAGCCAACCAATATTAGCCAACCAACATTGGCTATCCACCATTACCTAACCACGTGAAGGCCAAGGAAGATTTGGAGAATGACGTTTAGAGGGTTGTGCGTTGTGATTGTTTTTCTAGGTAGCTTCCTTACAGCGTGGTGTGATGTTCTACAACTGGATAGCACTAACTTTGATCAGGTTGAATGCAATAAATTAGTTCTCACTACCTTGACAGCTTTGTTTTTGTTCTGTAGTACGTGAATGGTGACAAGCATGCCTTTGTGGAATTCTATGCCCCTTGTAAGTCAAAGTTATCATATGTAGCACAACTCAGTTAGCATAATCCTTCTGAATGAGGAAAACTCTGTCTCAATCCAGTGATATTATTTTTTTCTAGTTCATTTTAGATAATTCTTCATGTTGATACTGTAGTTTAACCCTCCCCTAGTCTTGTATGAACCCTGGACCCTAGTGTTGGGAGTTCATATCCCCTAACAACCATTAAATGTTTAGTTGAATGGTCATGCTGTTCAGTTCTTTCTTATTGCACAAGTGCAACACAACTAAAGTAGCCACATCATTGAATAGAAGGGAAGAAAGAGCAGTCCCACTACGTCCTGTGGTAGTCTCGAGTAGCCCGACAGATTAAAAAGGGAATTATCCGTCTGGCAGTGGTCACTGTAGCCAGGTTTCATGATCCCAGTGGAAGTGTGTCACAGGCCAAAAATTTAATTTCAGTTACAGATATTAAATGTGAGTTTGTGAAATATGAAATAAACAATTCATATGTCTTCCGTAAAATATATTCGTCGCTATCTATATGATATGCAGAAGGTGACGTTATACATTTCTGACCAATCAGATTTGGTTACAGAATCTTGTAACTGGCTCACAAGAACCTGGCTCCAGTGACCTGACAGTTTATCAGCAAAGCCGAGGGTAAAGGGTCTGGCTACGCGAGACTAGTCCTGCGGCAAATAATTACTATAATATTTATTAATAATCTGGGAATGCTTTGGAACACAAGACTGATTAGAGGCAATTTGACTGTGTGGTGGTGGTGGTGGTGGGTGGGTGGGTGGGTGGGTGGGTGGTGAGTGAGTGAGTGAGTGAGTGAGTGAGTGAGTGAGTGAGTGAGTGAGTGAGTGAGTGAGTGAGTGAGTGAGTGAGTGAGTGAGTGAGTGAGTGAGTGATTACTGTCCTCCCCTCAGTGTGGTTTGGCTTGGCTCAGGTCACAGGTGCAAGTGGGCATGTGCATTCCTTCAGTACTCCCAGGTTGATTATATATTGGTGGGTTGTCAGCAGAACACAGCCAGAGCAGCCTCAAGACATCCTCTGTCACTCGTGGGGATATCTTACAACAAACCGTTAAAAAAATTTTTTGTTTGACTCCTTTTTGTACATAACACACAACAAATGTTTTTTATCAAGTAATTTCCAAATGGGATGGTACATTAGTAAAATTGACGTCCAACCCAGGTGCCACCCAGCCCAGGTACCACCCAGCCCATTATGCTACCTATTAAGTTATTGTCGTGGACAAAGTTCCAACTCCCTGGGTCCTGTGGCTGCGCAAGAAAATTGTGAACACATGCAAAAGACAAGAAGTTATCCTATTATTTTGAAGATTGCAATATTGTGGGCTGTCACATGACATTGCTGGACTGAGTGTGTGAGATTCCTCTCCCTGCTGTGCTCCTTTGTATGGCACTTGATGTTATAAGATTGCAGGTGGACTTGAGTGTTTTAAACATCAGAATATCAATATTGCTCTCCCCCCCCAATGTTCACACCTCCACTTCTCCAGGGTGTGGTCACTGCAAGAGGTTAGCTCCTGCCTATGACCAAGTGGGGGCAGAGTTTGCAGCGGTGGACTCCGTGGTGGTGGCCAAAGTAGATGCAGATGCAGACAGAGACTTGGGCTCTCGTTTTGGAGTCAAGGGCTTCCCCACTCTCAAGTTCTTCCCCAAAGGAAGCACAGAGCCAGAGGAGTGAGTGAGGGAGAGATGGGAGTAGCATTTTTCTTCTCCCTCTTTAAAAAAATGTTTTTAATTTTTTTCTTTCTTTTTTTTCTTTCCAAATTCCCTGAAAAAATAGAGAAGGGGGGGAGGGGGGGAGGAGTGGACAGGCATGCTGTTAGGTTTGCTCAATTGGAGTCTAAGAGTTATTTACCTTTTTACTTTAGCATGGTGTTGCTCTTTTTTTCAATTTGTGTGCGACACTCGCAAAAAAATGTTAATTCTAATTGCTCTGGTTCTCAGATTTTTTATAGGGGCTTTTTAAATGGAATAGTCAATGAGATAATTTTCTCGATGAACATTTGCTTGTGTCAGACATTGGCATGCCCCAATGTGCCCTGTAGTTAATCACCTTGTATCTGCTAGATCTACTCATTTCACATGTAATTAACCTTTTATTGAGTGTGTCGTAATCGGAAGCATTGTGGATTTATGGGAGGATACCTCTTCTTGCCCAGTTATAATGGAGGCCGCACGGCTGAAGACATCATTGGCTTCATCAACTCTAAAGCTGGCACTGGGGGCAAGAGTAAGAAAGCACCAAGTGCTGTAGTGGACCTTAACCCCTCGAACTTTGACGGCATCGTCATGGATACCAGTAAAGATGTGCTAGTGGAGTTCTATGCCCCATGTGAGTTAAAGGGTACCACATGTGAGTTAAAGGATACCTGATGTGATAGATGAAATACCTATACAGGTTAGGGGAATAAAGAAAAATAATTCTGGTCAAATGATTTGAATTAATTTAATTTTAATCATCTATATTATTATTTTATTGTTAATTTGAATGACACGCATATATACTCCACCAAATTAAATATCTACCAGCTGTTTCAGAGGCATTTTGGATTTAGTAATCAATCGGTGTGTACGGTCAAAATTCTCTTTCCCCTCCCCCCCCCCCCATATTGGAATGACCCTTTTTTTAAATGGTGTCGAAGAAAAACCTAGAACAATAGCATGATGTTACATTACATTAAGTTGTTGTTTGTGTCAGGGTGTGGTCACTGCAAGTCACTGGCTCCAGTCTATGAGGAAGTGGCGGCAACCTTCAAGGCCGATAGCAATGTGAGTTTACATCATGTCACAGTTTCATTTTAGCTGAAGCAGCAAAAATTTTAGAGGGTCCTCCAGTTGATCACAATCAGTAAATATCGAGCAGGAATGGCTGACCCCCCTCCCCCCCAGTTTTATACCTTTATCAACTTTGCTAGAGCATTATTAATTTCTTTTAATAAAATAATTAATTAGTTGTTTTTGGTTGTTATTTTTGTGTTGTTTTTTTTATCAACTGGATAATGTCTGCTTCAACCACACACACTCACTAACACACACACACACACACACACACACACACACACACACACACACACACACACACACACACACGATGATCTGAAAAGACAAGTGGGAGTGTGTGTGTGTGTGTGTGTGTGTGTGTGTGTGTGTGTGTGTGTGTGTGTGTGTGTGTGTGTGTGTAATTAAAAAATATGTATACATTTTGAGAAAAAAAAGATGGAAGTTACAAACAAAAAGAAAACATTTAATGTTACTGTACTTGTTTTAAACTGGCTGGATTGCTTGGGTGCAGCATAGCATGCATCCTTCTGTTTGTCCTGTAGTGTGTGGTTGCTAAGCTGGATGCAGATGGCCACAAGGACCTGGGCTCAAGGTAACCATGTAACACTGGTCAGTGTAGTAAGGTTTGTGTGGTGGGCACTTCATTTGCTGTCTGAACAGAACTTTTTAAGCAGCTGCTATTATATGATAATACCTATCTCTGCCTACCATAGATAGGTTGTTGAAAGTTGGCCTGGTGATTGTCTTTTGGCTATCAACCTGTTTCCAGGAGACCTTCATCTAACCTATCACTTTATCTGCAACACTGTTCAATGGATAACTACTCCCTCAGTAATCCCATAGGATTCTAGAGCCATCAGTTCAGCTAATATACTCTGTTAGTATATTCCACTAGTATTTTAGTTAGTATACTCTTCTAGTAATCTCAGTTAGCATACTGTTGGTATACTCTGGTGTATTGAGTGGTGGTACATGTACAGGGTTGGTATACACTCATGTTGTCTCTGTCTCTCTCTGCCTCATCACATGTGCTTGTGCAGATATGGCGTCTCTGGCTTCCCCACCATCAAGTTCTTCCCACGAGACAACAAGGAAGGAGAGGACGTATGTTAACTAGCAGTTAGTAACCCTAACCCTCTTCTGTCTGGAGCAAGTGGTGTGTGCACGCATATAGTTTGGTGACTAGGGAGTGGAATGGACTGTGAGGCGATGTCTCCAAACTCTAGTCCATCCCATTCCCAAGTCACTAAGATATGTGCCCTCTGCCCTATCCATGCCCTTTGCCCTAACCACACCCCTTCCCTCCTTGCTCCCTTGCAGTACAGCAGTGGACGGGACGCCTCTTCCTTTGTGGATTTCCTGAACAGCAAGTGTGGGACTAGCCGTGTGCTTGGAGGGAAACTGTCAGAACAAGTAAGCCACTGTCCTATTTATAGACGTCACAGTGTCTGTCCTATTGACACCAGTGGCACCACCTTGAGGGTGTGTGGACATCTGTGCATCCACATCTGTATTGGGCACACTCAGCACCTGCCACTTGGTGGAGTGAGAGGCATTTTTTTTTTTTATAAGGTCATTCTCTGTCAATGGTATATTCAGGTGACTTTTTTTCTAATTAGAGCACACTGGACTCAATTTAGTGAATGTCACTGTATGTAAGATCTTGTGTCTATTACTTCATTTAGTGATCATCTAGTGTGTGTGTGTGTGTGTGTGTGTGTGTGTGTGTGTGTGTGTGTGTGTGTGTGTGTGTGTGTGTGTGTGTGTGAGGAGTATGTGTGCATGTCTGTCATGCCTATATTTGTGTGTGTATTATACATGTTTAATTAAAGAGAAATTAATTGGACGTACCCGTGTCTGGGTGATTTCTATGTCATTGGAGACTCATCCAATGGATGATGTTGACACATCCCCTTCTGACCTGCAGGCTGGTGTGGTGAACTCCATGAATGTGCTGGCTCAGCAGTTCATGGCTGAGGCTGAGGACAGGGAGGACATCATCTCCAAGGCAACAGCTGCAGTGGAGAATGAGATAGATGAAAGGTGTGTATCCACATGTGTGTATCGTGAGTGGGCATGTGTCTGCAGGTTTTGTTTATTTTTAATTTTTCCCAGGAGGGAGGGGAGGCAAAGGGAGACATCTCTTGGACTTTTTTTTTCTCTCCTCCCTCCCCCCCTGGAGATTTAGAGGACCTTAAGGTCAGATTTGAACTTTAACTTCAAATATTTGTATTTCTTAATCAAATTTCCCATAAATGGCTTTGTGCTTTAAAGGTGGGCTCTAAAATATAAAATTATTATGGGGGAAGGGGAGGGAAGAGAGAGTTAGGTGTAGGTGGTTGTCCAGCAACTCTAACTTGACTTAATATTTCATCAACCATGAAGTGTTTTGTACAATAACTCAAACATTGTGATAATGAAAATTTATTTTCGATTTATTTTTAGGAACTAACTTTTTAGTCTACTTAAAAATTTTCTATACAATATTATTTTTATTGTATAATATAATATCTAAAGAACACACACAGGCACATAAGGTTATTGAACTATTGCTAGTGGAATTACTGTTGTTGGAAAACCACCCACATCCAATTTCGGTAACACTTTGTCATGACATTGTTACTATACCTCTCCCCCAACTTTGTTATTTTATGCACACAGAGGGAAATATCTTTTGAGCACTAAACCACTCCTATGGGAGGTATGGTTCAGAAATTGTGTGTGAAGTTAGGCTAAATTTTTTTTCCTTTGGGCCGTTTCAGTGGTTGAGTAAAATGCATCATGTGACCAACAGTGAATCAATAAGTTCTGATTGTACCAACCAGCATATGCATCCAGCGTTGCCCGAGATGCAATGTCCCTACCAGAGAGTCAATGCGTGCCTCTCCATCTAGGTCTCCAGGTCCAGGCATTTAACTGGCCATAAGTGACATAGAGAGATCACATATTTTAGCCTGACTCTCCCACAGGAATAGTGATTTATACAACTATCCATCGTGGCCTGTTCTGGAGAATAGGTATTCAGGTAAAATGGTTCAGACTTGTATGATCTCTTCCCAGTCATAAGCAGACTTTTTCTGTGGAGACTCAATGACCCAACACCCAAAGCAAACAGCTGTGGGCCACTTCCAGATTTCCTAAAACATGCGACAATCACAGTTTAAGGAATAATGGCAATGAAAATTCAGACTGCTGTTGTTTTATTGTTTATTTTTTTGCTTATATTTATCTTCCAGCTTTCTAGGTCACTAACAGTAGGAGCACAGAAAGCAAGCCAACGGCTGCAAAACACTAATTTGGTTAGGAAAATAGAACAACCAATAACTGACAGTGAATAAACTAAAATTTGAGTTGATGATTCTTGCCATGAACTGACACACCCGGTAACTTGGCTGTGGCCAGCAGAGCAGATTTTGTTGCACATGAAGATGACGATGTCAGCAAACCTGTCGGTAAGGTAGAATGTGAAGCCATTACCCGAGCTGATTGTGGTGTTTTGTGTATTAAGCACAAGAGCAAACTCTCTCTCTCTATATATAATATATTGACGACTCTCTCTCGGCCTTAGAATTCATAGAGTGGAGTCCATGAGGTTGATGATCTGTGGGCATACAATGCTGATAAACACTTGCTAGCCCAAGCATTTTTTGTTGTTGATTTTTTTGTTGATTTTTTCCACTTTTTTCTGCAACAACCCCCTGGCACCCCCTGACAAAGTGTACCAAATTTGGTTTGGATTAGCTCAGTGGTATGCAAGATACCAGGAAGCACACAGATTGACACCAACTTTATATATTGGCAGTGGATACCCCACCAGTACCGGTCGCCTGAAGTTATGCCTTAAGCAGCCAGTAAAAGGGGCGCAAGCGCGGTAAAAGGGGTGCCCTAAAAGTATTGCTACGCCACCTCAATTTATTGCTTAGTTGATAGTGTTGCACATTGGCTATTTTCTGGGACAAATCATAGTGAATTAGGTGCTGTGGATTCTGTATTTAGAAGCTTGCTAAGCATTGCAGAGCTGACCTGCTACAGCTGGTGACATCAGTGTCCTTGAAAGTGGAATAGCAATAACTAGTGTAGTCCAGTCTGCCACTCTGCCAGTGTGTTTCTGTTCATTAGTTGCTTGTATTCTGTTTGTCATGGCTGGTGAGTTCCTCGTGTCAAATACCTATGTGCACTTTTTACCAGCTGTTTAAGGCATACTTTAAGGTGACTGGTACCGGTCGAGTATACAATGGCTTATAAATAAAAAATATATTATAGCTATATGTTGCTGTTTTTTTTGTTGTTATTTTGTTTTTTGTTGTTTTTTTTAAATTTCATGCGCACCTTTTATTCATGAGTGAACCAGGTTTCATAGGTATGCTCATGTGTTTGGCTGATATCACATCTGTCTTTTTGGGTCCATGGCAAGAAAATTCTTAAACAGGATAACAAGTTGAAAGTTGTTGTTTTGTTTGTTTGTTTTTTTGTTTTTCACAATGAGGTGAGCCTGTCCTGAATGTCGTGCCAAGATCTGTGAGCTGTGCTGTGCAGGGTTCCTTTCTTTGGCCCTGCAAATTTGAAATGGAGGAGAGGGATTTATATTTTTCACTCAAGGCCAGCTAATGAATGATTTGTTGCCAATGAAGTGTGTGGTGCATGCCACAAAGGTGGCATATCCAAGAACAAAAGAAAGGAAGAGGGGTAAAGAGACATTCCCTCCCAAACAATAATGAGAATTGAGTCATGCCTTCCCTCCAATGGCTATTTCATTCCTCTTGATAGTGCTGAAGAGCTGTGGAGACCCACGCTATGCTGTGTTGCTGCCACCTTATGAGCAAGTGTAGTTTGGGCTTTTCTTGGAAACACATCTAGAAGTCCACAGATGTTTTCTAAGTGTGATGAACAAACAACACTAATGGTAGACCAAACCACACCGTGGCAATCTGCTATCATATACATCCCAAAGAAGGAAAAAAAAAGAATCAAAAATAGTTTCGTGACTTACAACCAAGAAAAAATTTAAGAAAAAAAGGACTCGCAGAAAATGATATCCACCTACTTGTGCAACTGTGGATGAAACACTTTTACCAATAAATTTTAAACTTGCGGTGCTAAAAATAACTTACAGAGCTTCTATTCTAGTGTTACAGTGGCTCGGTGGGGGAGCAAGATGTTTCAGTGACTATATCTTCGCACACAAAGCTTAAACACTTGTAACTGGACACCTGAAACTTTGCATGCATGCACAACTTAACTCTACAATAATTCTGTTTATTGGACAACCAGTATCTTGATTATTGTCATCTTCTTTTCTTCTTTTTTTTTATACATGTTTTGGGAATATTGTATATAAATGAAGATCCTCTTAGGGGGAGTCTCCCCATGCTAGATGTTAATAAGAATGCCATCTATATTGCATCTCTGGGGTTTTAAATTCACACTACTTGTATCTTTCCCTGGAATGGTAGTGTACCAACCTCACACTTCATTCGGTTTCCCCCCCCTCATTTTTTTCCTGGGAACTTTACTTAAAGATATCCCTTGTGTGGGTGTGCCTGCATGTGTACATATGTTGTTAATGTTTGGCTTCTGTCCTTCTGTGTAAGTTCGTTGTTGTTGTTGTTAGCACCTGGAGTGTGTGAGTGATTGTTTGCATGCACTCATGAGACTCTATAAAGTGTTTTAGATGGACAGAAGTTACTTTACCATACTCTGCATCACATCTAGAGCAGGATTAGGTGTTTTTTTAGAGAAGTAGACGTCTCCACGACATCATGTCAATGTCATGATGGAGTACAGTTGAATAAGCTAATACAATAAGGTATAGTTTGGATATTTTGTATTTGACTCAGTTCTGCAAGTTTCTACGTGAAAGTGATGAAGAAAATTCTGGACAAGGGAACGGAGTATGTCCAAAATGAGTATGAACGCTTGGGTCGCATCCTAGGTATGTCTGGTCATGATCACCCCCCCCCCCCCACACACACACACACCACTGTCAGGATGTATGTATAATAGGACTGTGTCTTGATTTAATTTTTAAAAATTTCTTATTTATTAAGTTGTTTTGTAATTTTTAATTGGTTTGTAATTCCCATTGGAAATCCATGTCCAAGCCAGCATGTGATGCAGGCGGGATAAGCCCCTCCCAACCAACCATTCAACAGGCACTCTCAGCCACTGGCTAGTTAGAGTTGAAGTAATTGAAACTTAATACCAACTCATATTAGCTGTAGAAACCACTCCACTCCACTCCAATTACCTGTGGCCCTAGATTACTTTGCAGACTTGCGTTTCCCTTGTCCACGACCATTAGTAGGTTCTATTTACATTAGCTCACTAACGACTATTCACTTATATGAGAAGTACATTCCAAATTATGAGACAGTAAAAATGCTACCAACTTTGTGCTGTAAAATTTTCCAGAAGTGACGAATTTGTGCGAGTTAGTTATGATGTGTATGTGACACACATGTGACTGTCACTCCCACAGATGGTGATCTCAGTGACAAGAAAACTGATGAGTTGACAAAAAAGAGAAATATTTTGAGGAAATTTGAACTTTGAACTGTAGATAAATTATTGAGTAGGTAAACAATGTTTTTGATTCCCTTTATATTATTACTATTCATTCTTTATTTGAAGTATATTTTAGCTGCAGGAGTGGAATTCTCATGAAACATAGGGATAATGTGTATACATCTATCCTTTATCTGTTATTCAATTAGTATATTGTATGGAAATGATTATGTTGATATCAATTAGCTAAATTTACACAGCACTAAGCTGAGTTGGATGAGGAGAGAGACTAAAGTAAGTACAGTTGGTTCAAAGTGGAAATTACTTCTTTTTTAACCTCTAACAACAACAATAATAATAATAATAGCAGCAACAACAACAGTGGTCAGTTCTACCGATTGGATATGAATGTAAGATGAAAAGATAAATTAGATTAATGATATTATTTATATATATAAAAAAAACCCCTACACAAATACCCCCTTGTAATTTTGAAGCTGTAAAGTATAGGTTTTAGACTTATTTCTGGTCTTACTGGATGATGGTGGCCTCCCTCACTTCCTCCAGGGGTCACCATAGTAACGCATGTGAGGGCTGAATAATATTTAAACAGAGTGCATATAATCCCTTCCTACAAATGGACTCAGTCATTAAGCAGGAAATCCCCTACCACGCCCGCCTGCCTGCCTGTGGGCCTAACTCTCTGCCTGCCTGCCTTACAGGTACACTTTCGACAGTGTTGGTGAGGAGAGTATGTAAAGTGCTTAGAATTACCTCAAGCTTTTGTATCTGCTGCTGTTTATATGTATAAAAAAATAAAATAAAAAAAAAAGTGAAAGAGAAGGAGGGGAGAGGGGGGGGGGGGGGGAAGAATAATGATGAGTGATTTTAGAATGTACTGGAGGGATTGAAAGTCGTAGTGTGTACTCACTGGTGGTAATTGGTATTGGCCTGAATATTTGTTGAATCAACTAGGGACAAACAAAGAGATGTTATTTCAACCATTCATTCAACAGTGCAGTGTGTTGATACCATGTGATCTGAAGGTTGCTTGGTGTAGGAGGTCAACTCCTCAGAGTTGCTTGGCCCTGAGCCTGGGGAGGGTGTGGTCTGCATGCCACTCCAGTCATGAGTGTACCTGTGAGCACGTTGGGAGGCAACAGGCAATAGAAATGCAAGGGACGACAATAAAGAATTATAACTGTAAATTAAAAATTTTTTTTTTAAATACCGGTTTGCATAGATAATCAATGAATATAGATAGTTACGCTGTGGTTTGTACACCTGAAGAGCTTGTGTGTGTGTAATGCATATATTACTGTACATATATGCAAATGCATACCTTACGTGGTGAGAACTAACTGTGGCATGATCTGGTACAACCTGGAAGGTGGAATTTAATAGCCAAATAACATCTGGTCCTATGGATTACAGTTGCAGTCTTAAGTTCATAGGTTCAGTGGTTAATGCAAGTGGCACATACATAGCTAAACACTAGTCATCAAACATGTAATCTTGCATCAAGCTATGGATGGGTTGCTTACTGCGATGGTTAAGAACAGATGCAATTTTACAACCTAGGAGTAGACAAGGTGGTTCAGATTAAACATCTATTAACCTCACAGACCTTGGCCCTGTACTGTGCGCTTTTGAAAGCATCTGCAAACAAAACATATTCTAATCGTAAACATGCATCCAACTCACCATATCACCAATTACGTGCATAACCTGTGGAATTAAAAGTTATTAGTGTTAATTAAAGATGGCAGCGGCTAGAGGTCTTGATTGAGAGAGTTTCACTAATGGCTGCAGCTGTTGCTATGGTGATTCCCTGAGCACTGCAAAGACTGCCGGGTACTGTTGGTACATCACAAAGACTTGGATAAGGCCAGGCAAAATAATGTATTTTTTGTTTCTCTGGCCTGCCTGCATCAATTTTTGGTTTTCACATAGAAATATTTTATCACATGATCCTGTCACGTGACACTATCTATTAATACCTCCTATTTCCTCACTGTGTTAATAAAGGTGCACACGTCTATTACTGAAGAGGATGAGAAAGTATATTACAGCCCCCATCAGTAATCCAAACGCTCTAGATACAACTTTGATAGTGTCATTTTCCTTTTCTATTTTTGTAATATTATGTATTTGAAATGGGAGGGGGGGAAGGGAAAAAAAAAAAAAGAAACTACACCCAGACCACACCATTAATTTCAACTAATCTTGGGAATGTCTGTTTTATGGCAGGGCCAGTAAGTTCATGAAACAAGTGCCCATAAGTTTGTTTTTAGACTGCAAAAGCTCTCTTCTAGATATAAATGGATGAGTGTCTGCTTGGTGTTATACTTGTGGGTGCTCGCGAACTGGTCCACTTATGGTGGCCACACTTGATGTTGACAAGTAGTTGGTAGTGCTTGTAAATCTAGTTGACAAACATTTTAAATGCCTTTTATATGCCATCTCAATACTACTTCAATTGCTGATATAGTTCTACAATTACATAAGTTCACATTTTCCATGTGAATGTTTTTAACCTTAATTCACCAACAAAAAAAAGAAGTGAAAATTCAGATATATGTATATTTTTTAATATGCATCCACCCACACAAGACTTTTCAACCTTTAAAATATTTTATGAGGGTGATTATGGCTTCTATATATTTTTTAAACTGAATATTTTGCTGGCATTCAACACTGTAGTATGATTTGGTAGCGAAACATTTCCTACATAACCATATAATTCTATATTAGTTTGATTATTTTTTTCAGGTCTGGCTTTAAAAAGAAGCAAATTCTAAAGAATTGATATTAAAAGATTAGAATGAAACTCAATACATCTGAATGGTGCAGTAACAACTTTTACTGTAATCCTTTTTCTTTTTTTTTCTATTTTTTTTTCATTAAAAATTTTTTTTTTTTTTTTTTTTTTTTTTTTTTTTTTTTTTTTTTTTTTTTTTTTTTTTTATCATTACAGGGATTTCTAAAATTATTTTGTATTATTTTGTATTATTTAGGTTAGCTCCCAGGAGGTGGGAATGGTCAAAATGGAAGAAATTAAATGTGTGGACAACAGAGGAAGTTTAAAAAAAAATAATGTCAATTTAAAAATCCTCCAGAAATATAGAAGTAAGGGGGGGGGGGGCCCCTTGGGGGCATGCCTCCCAAAAAAATTTTGGGAAATAGATACCACCAAGATTAAATCTAAGGCCTGGTAAAAATGAATGAAGTAAAAATGTATGGCCTCTCGTGGTATTCAATGAGGACTTCATGGCTGCTCATTTTTTCTGAAGGTGCTTGAAATAAAGAATTATAATGGGCACTAGCATCCTTGATTTCTAGACGGATAGTAAAAATAATGAGTTCCTTCAACTGCAGCTTTCCCATGTCATCTATTATAATCCTATAAATCATGGAAAACAAGTTTTTCAAATCTGTATCTCATCCAGTTCACCAGAATGTAATAGCAGCAGAGTTTAGAAATACTGTGACGATAGCTCATCACAATACAGATCTCTTACTTTCTGACCACATAGGTCAAATGCAAAGGAAAAAATCCTGCTGATTCTAAGATTGCAAAGTCTTATCATTGTGGAAGGACCACCTCACAGTTGCTCAAATCTGCAGACAATCTTGGGGTTAAACTCATTTTTGTTCACTTACTGAAGTTAAGCACTGTTAGGCCTGCTCAGTACTTGGACGGGTGACCATCTGGGGGACAGCAGATCTTGTAGGTGGTTTCCCTCCCTCCCCCCCTTCCCCCCCCCCCCTGCTCTTTCTTCTTACTTTACTGCAAATGGTGGGATTTGACACACTAAATTTGAAATTTCTCAACTCCTCACAAATTTATGCCTGCTCTTGATAAATATAAAATATATATCATGAAATCCAAACACAAAAGGGTCCCCCCCTTAAATCTATTTATATTCTCCCAGTTACTGCTCTTCATGCTGTCATAAGGAAAAGTAAGCTGCTTAGTAGTGGAGTTAGTGGACATTATGATATGTTGTCTCTTGCAAGCTTTTGCAACCACAAACTAATCCAAAGTGAAATATACAGCAGTTTTTTTGTGCGGCACATTCAGCTATAGCATATGGTAAACTTTGCAAAATAATTAACACAATGGTAATAAGTTAAATGTACAAGCCACACACCAATGCTGACTCCCACTGGTAATATGTAGCTGGATGAATTTATAAAAAATAACAAGACAGGAAATTTCTAGCCAAAAACCCACTCACTAGGAGAAAAAAAAAATGGGGTGAAAAAACTTGACCATGACTCAGAAGTTGAACCAGGGAACTCAGCACTGGTGGTCAGAGGAAGTTTGACAAGAGCAAGAATACGATTCCCAACAAAGTAACATTTAGACTCCGTAAACTTTGTATGAACTTAAAGTTTGCAGGTAAAAAAAAGAAGAAATAATCTGTCTGGTTACTGTTGCCAGTTTTTTGTGATCCCAGCGGAAGTGTGTCACATGCCAAAAATGTAAGTACAGTTGCACACATTAAACATTTGTTTGTTAACTATGCAACTTGCCAGCATTGAAATCTGTAGTCAACTGCTCTGTGAGATTTGGTCATCACTGAATGTACAATACCTGATCTTTTTTTACAAATCAGACCAATTATATTTGGTTACAAAATGTAGTAACTGCTCAAAAAAACCTGACTGTTGTGGCCAGAGGGTTGATCAGCGAAGTGGTAGGTAAAGGGTCTGGCTATGTGAGACTGACATGACCACAGAACAAATGGTTTTATCATATTCTGAGCAAAAAGCAACAGCTAGTTTACCAATTAATTCATTTACTTTTATACACAACAATAAATTCAATATCATTTACTCTTGTATACAACTCTGGCTGCTGATCAACTGTATAAAACTTGTCATGATTGAACAGTACAAACCAGAGTTATACTGTACAGATAATTTCACTCCCAACTGTATCCACCCCCTCATCTATACTATAAAGTGTGAATTGTCTGTCTGTCTGTCTGTCGGCAATTCACGCTTGAAGTTAGATCCACAAACCCACATATATTTAGAATAATGTTACCAGGGGAACGTCATGAGCATGTCTATATGGCCACACCCCTTTCTACATTAAAAAAAAAGAGCCAAAAATGATACTTTTGCCAGAAAAGATTGGAGCTAGACCAACTAACCCATTTTTAGAATCTGTGTCACCAGGGGAACATCATAAGCATATCTATATGGCCACACCCCTTTCTATATTACATATAAGCCAAAAATGGTACTTTTGCCAGAAAAAGGAATGGGCTACTGGTCAAAAACATTGACATGTAGACACAACTTGACTCTGCAAATAACATTGGGTTGGTCCCGTCTGGCAACACCTCTTTCTCTTTGTGTGTAAGGCTAAAAATGTCAACTATGGTGCTACAAAAAAAAACACTCAATCCAATCACATTCACCTTTGTTTTAAAAGTATACATGTCTTCAAAGCAGACACTTTTGTGACCATAGTGTTTTCCCGCTAGTTTCATTAATCACTTCATATTACATAAAATTTGTGTTGCTGGATTTAATCAGATTTATGCTATAATTTTTGTTGCTGGAATTATTAGGACTGCATCAATCAGACTATCATTGCAATCTTGTCATGTTCAATTTCAATCAACTCTAGCCGAAACCAAACAAAAGAATCAAATAAACAACAAATAAAACCAAAAAATGAAACAAAAAAAAAAAAAAGAAGGGAAAAAACAAACAAACAAAATTGAATATGCACACACACAAAATGAACATGAACAAACAAGGAAGAGATTGATCGGCTACTAATTATTGCTATTTATATTCCCCAACAAACTTGCAATGGTCCGTGATGCACTACTGCCTCTAGCACTAGAGCACGTACAATAATGCATCCACTTGTGAATAAATAAAAGCTGTTTGCTGCACACATACACACACACAGAGTGTACAATACATGATAAGTTAACAAGAGGCACATGATAAAACAAGAATGACAACAACAACAGGGGAGGGGCATGTAGACACTAGGTCACATTATCGTCGCCAGTTCTGACTTCAGAGAATTTGTCCATATCCTGCAAGACCTCTGCCACATTGTTGAGTGCCTCGACTCCTGACGCCAGTTCTCTGAGCAACACAACATGGAGAAGAACATAATCCACAAGGCATGCCTTCACTATTCACATCTACATTAGAGAATGTAGACTTGACATCGACTCAAGATGATTGAACTAATCTTTTGGAATTTTAGTGTGTATCTACATGCACTGATTCATAATCCTGATAAACAAGCAAAGCACACACACATGTGCAAAGGGGCACAGACAATGCATAATGTGTATGAGCACATTGGAATTGTTTCTAATATTTCTTAACATGTGTTTGTAAACTTGAAACATATGAACCAAACTTGATCTCTATAAAATATGAGTGCACAAAGGTGTGTGTGTGTGTGTGTGTGTGTGTGTGTGTGTGTGTGTGTGTGTGTGTGTGTGTGTGTGTGTGTGTGTGTGTGTGGGTGCGTGCGCGCGCGCAATTGAAAGTATATCAAAATACTGGAGTGGTTAAAGATGGCTAAAAAAACAACAACCCTTTCTAGATACTGAAGCTTCTAAAATATTAGCTCAAATGCAAAGTATCATTCTTTAAGACCCCATCCATTTATCTTATTACATAGATGATTGCCCATCCTGTCCCAGGTAGAGTGGAAGGACAGAATCATTGGTGAATGTAGGAATGATCCTGAATATTAAGTGTTGTCTGCCAAGGTATATTAATGACTGATTATTCTATTTTCTAAACACTCCATTTTTGATTTTTCAACCAAATTCTGCTCTCCATAGCCAAGAATATCACTGCTAACCTTAATAGCTGAGGACAACATGGTCTGTGTTGGTAATTCTAGGTTTCCTTTCTCTGAAGTTATTGAGGAAGTAAACCTTACTCGTGTGGTGTCAGCCACAAACATTACCAATTGACACTCTCAACACTTAAGGACGTGTTTTAGAGGGACCATGAATACAGGGCCGCCATAATCAACTCCTCCTTGCCAATGAGGTGTTACCACTGGTGGAGGTGTAGAGGATCTGCCACAGTCCCACATGCTCAGTCAGCACACACATCAGTTGTATAAGGGGTGAGTTCATGGTGCGGATTTATAAAAACTTAAATTCATTGGCGTTATCTCTCCGTTCCACAGTGTGAGTGCCTTGCAAATCAGGAAGCTTCAATAAAAAAAAAAGAAGCACCAGATTTTTGAAGGAAAGATCGAGGTTCTTCGCATGAGCCACTGAATCAGTTCCCTTCCACCTCCATGGGCAATATTTGCCTTACCTTCCTCACTCACATGAAGAAGGCAAATGAAGTTCCTGATAAATACCTCCTCTCCAATAGCTCTTCTTATTTCAGAGCTATTCCACTACCAGCATCAGTGCCTTGCCTGGAATAACTGCTCCATTCAGGAGCAAGCTATGTTGGTCTCCTTTCTCTGCAGCAGTAATGTCAGTCCCAGAATATCCTCCCAACTAATAGTCGAGCAATCAGAGGAAGTTGAGTGTGTCCTACCATATGGTTACCACAACTAAAAGTTGGATAATCTTGTGGTTCAGGCCCAATCCAGGAATATGGTGACTTGATGTCAGGTCTGGAACAGTGCAATTGCTGGTCATTCTCGGACCAGCTACCACTCACCCTGACGGCTGGTTCAGATTGTCTCCACACATCTTGAAATTCGGGGACTCCGCAAGTGCTGTGTGGATGAAACACATGTGTCTAGTGTTGCTCTTTCTCTCCAACAGTTCTCTACATATTCGACCACTGTCTCTGTGGCCCAGGATCAAGGTCGGCATACCGGGAGAAACCATTTAGTTCTGAATCAATTGGTTCTGACCCATGATTTCCACTACACTGAGACCATAATGGATGGTTGGCAAGTGAACTGTCTCAAACCTCTCCCTCTGTCCCTACCCACAAACACAACAACCCATTCTCCACATCCAGTGTAGGCTAGACATTGTTACTGTCTCTTCTGAGGAAACATCCATCTTTGCGTTAACTGCTGCTCCAATGCAAGGTGCTTGCAGCATAAAGAGAAGTGTGTCTCTACCAGTTCTGAACTAGAAATGGGGAGGTGGAGTGGGTGTGGTCTCATTATGTCCAAGCAGCTCTCCTTAAACTACCAGATGTACTCTGTCTGGGACCCTAAACTAGTGACCAGCTGTTTAAGAACCATCTGCCCTGGGCAATCAAGAGTGTCCCCACTCCACACTCTTGTCCTGTAGAATCGCGGGACAACCTAAATATCTCTTGTCCTTTATGGTTGTGTTTGTTGTTGTTTCTTCCAACTCCTTGGATGCTCACTTCATAACTTATTCACTGCTGCTTTTTAATTAAAAAAACAACAACTCTTTTTTACTCGCCCACTAGTGGTTGCAAGGATATAGAAAAATTTAAGCCATAGTAAAACACTCAGGAAAATCTGTGCTTGACCCAGAACTGTATAGTGTCCAAGATGATATTTTTACACTTGAACCCTGTGCAATAGCATGTTGTGGCCAAGTGTGTTCTGTCCTGCACTTTGATTAGAAGGTTGGCAGGTAGATGCATTCAATGTTCAGATTTATCTAGTAAGGTCCACTTCAATTACCTAAATTTCCCTCACTCACTGCCTTAATCTGATCAGTTGTTCATTGGCATTATCTCAGTGTGTAAATATTGTTTGTGTAGCTAAATCAGTCATTGAAGACACCTTACCAGGTACAGCATGCTTGCAATTATCTCTTACTCTAACACACACACACATGCGCGTCATGATACACACAAACATCAATGTATACATATTAACATACACATGTGCACCAGCTACAAGTGCTGTATGAATGCATTACAGAACAGACCTACACCTGTTTCAAGTCTTGTCAGGTTTGGTTTAGCTATTTGACCTGGCATTGCTACTGCATGCAGCTGGAATTCCTAGAAGGCATGAGGCCACCTCAATAGCCACCATTATCCCTAGGTGCTGTCTCAGGCGTGTAAAATAATTACGAGCCAATGTCTGAAGGCCAGAGATGAACTGGTGTGGGTATAGGGGGGAGGGGGGGGGGGGGGGCATGAGTACACAGGAATACTGGTATACACATTTTGACGAGGACGATGTCAGAAAGTGAGGGCACTTGCCAGATGTACTGGTAGCCTGCCTCGTCATGCCACTAGTTCCATCATTGTAGTATTGTAGGGGTCAAGGTACAGTGTTGTGGTGTAGGGGCCAAATTACAGTATCGTGTGCTACAGATTGCACATGGAGGCATTGAACACTCATGGGTTCACTGAACCAGTCATTCTATTCCAAGGTGTGGCCAAGATGAATGTTGCAACTGCAGCAACACAGCCATAGCTAAGCAGCTCACAGCATGGAGATGACAGGCTAGAGAGAGCTACCGTACCCTTTACCAGCTGAACTTGCTTCATGCAAACCATTTTTATGATGCAGTTATAAACCATTTGCGGAATTACTCTAAGTATATTGTTCAAGTGATTGGAGTGCAAAATAAAGCTATTGTGAATGTATGTTGTTCCTGCATGCTGCACTACCTGGCTCAACAAAAACTTTGCAAGAAAAAAACAAGTTAAGTGAGGGAAAGCTAAGTCTGTATTCAGAGTGTGAGAGTGCAGATATCAGAAGGTGCTAGCACTTGATGATCACCCAAGGAGGGGGTGGGTGGTGGTCTTGGTCAGAAACACCAACATAAGACATATTCCCAACCATCAAAATTGCTACCCTTATGTCTCCCCTTCCTTCCATCATTATCTTCTCTGACTTCAGATGAATGCTACAGTTGTAATGCTTCATCCCAACCAGTGATTATACATTCGCTCTGTCCACTCCTAATAATAATCTTCTTTATTCAGTATTGCCACTTGCAGCTGCTCTATTCCAGTGGCCGCTCACTATCCTCACATGTTACCAACTATTCAATCTCCTCTACCAACTACGCAGTCACACAGTCTGTCGGTAAGTGACTCTGCCTTTGTGGCATGTTAGTGACACCAGAAAACTGGCAACTTCCAGTTCAACATGCAGGATCACTAATGACGTTCAATGGGTTTGTTTGTTTGTTTGTTTGTTTGTTTGTTTGTTTGTTTGTCTGTTTGTAACATCATCAGAACTCACCAGAACCTATTTCACAAGAAGTTGGCCAAAGTTTTGTAAATTAATAATATCTGGTATGTTGACACATTATAGTCCCGGAATCAATAACAAACCAAAGAAAAAATTTTATTAAAAAAAAAACAACAAAACATAAAAACAAACAACCAAAAAATGCTTTCAGTGAAACATGATCATACTCATAGCTGCTGTGTGTCACATGATATATTGTAAATGCCTGCCCATACCTGATATTTTTGTTTGCCATCTGTGCTGCCATGAGCAGCTGCTGTGAGGCGTAGTTGGACTTCTCCTTGACAGCTTTCAGGACGTCTTCATAGTGATGGTGGTCACAAGGTTGGTGAGCAGTCTGAGAGGCATTCTGGGCAAGCTGCGCCTACACACACACACAAACAAGGAATAAGGTTTTTATGATCACACCACAAATATCCACTATCTAGGGTGGGGGATCTCATTGTCAGCCACTTTTGACAAAAGTGCTTCTGACCACACAGTGCCAATAAAGTTCTAGTGAATGTCAATAGGGGAATTGCATGATTATGTCACATAAAACCTGCCACGCCTACTTATGGTATCAGTGAATTTCCTGCACCATAGAAAATGTATTAGCATTCATGACTGGGAAAGCTACTTTAGAGAACTGCAACTACAAAGTAGCTACTGCATTCACCATACTATAGGCATAGAAACTTTATAACATTACCTTCATGCAGATAGCAAATTTCAGAATAGTTTGAGGTATAATTGTGGAGAAATGGAGCGTGAAAGTGAAGGAAAGATTAGTTATAACCATACCATTGAGATTGCTGATATTTCTCAGAACTCATTGGCAGGTGAAAGTAGAGATAAGCGGTAGACAGTTGCCAGACTTAATCTTGTCCCAGAAATAGCTGCAATAATTCTCAAAATCTTGTCAGGCAGCACTTGTGATAATGCAGAAATTCTTGGAGATGAGGTGTTGCCTATGAAAGTGTTTTGAAAAAAATTAGCAGCTACTTTGGGCCACACAGTCTCTGGCAACTGTCTGCACTCACTGCTACTAGTGCCAACCAATGAGTTCCTAGAACTAGCTAGCGAGCTCACTTGAAATGTCACCACTAACCTCTTGTACAATTTTAGGAACCATTTTATCTACAAGCTAAGCTCTGAATATTCTGGAATTTGCTATCTGCTGAAAATTTTATAAAGTTTCTATGCCTATAGTATGGTGAAAGCACGAGCTATTTTGTAGTTGCAGTTCTCAAAAATAGCTTTGCCAGTCATGAGTGCTATTACAATTTTTATGGTGCTGGTAATTCACAGATACCATAAGTAGGCGTGGCAGGTAGTACCTGATGTAACCTTGCAAGTCCCCTATTAAATATTGGATACCATAAATATTTTGCCAGACAGTTCCTGGCCAATCAGAAAATGCAGTTGGAAACTTTTAATCTTCTTCCACTTCACACAATTGCCAGTGTTTGATGTACTAATGATCACTTGTCCTGATGTCCTGGGCCATGCCCTAGCCTGCAGCACCATGGTGAGGGTGAGGAGTGGTCCTCTCACAGGAGCCCCAGCTGCACAACTGGCTGGTCACTCATTGTGTCATGGCCACAGAACAGGAGGACAAAATGTTGTGAGTGCTTGTTGGAACTCTGGAGAGTTTCCAGAGTACAGAGTTCGTGTAAGTGCTACCTAGGTTCAACCATCAGAGCTAACAGCTGCCAGATCCTCCTTGAGGGAGAGTCTTTAAAAAAAAAAGGGAGTAATTCATGAGCACACATTTATGAGAATTTGAGAAGCTCAACTCATAATACTGCCTCTAGGCATGTGTGTTTGCTAATCTGGTTCGCAAGTACCTCCCAAGTATGATCAGAAGGGTGTGCTGTCTGCGGCTACAAAATCAATCCCACTGAAACACAATAACTGAATTGTGGTCGGTGATGCATCTGTACAACTCAATGCGGAACAGTTTGAGCCCGTCCAGTTTCTTAGCACAAAATATTTAATCCCACCCCCCAAAAAATTAAAAAACAAAACAAAACAAACAAAACAGCAGCTGTCCATTTGCAATACATATAGAGTGTGTGTGTGTGTGTGTGTGTGTGTGTGTGTGTGTGTGTGTGTGTGTGTGTGTGTGTGTGTGTGGTGTGTGTGTGTGTATGAGTGCGTGCATGCTGTGTGTGCGTATATGTGTGCATGTATGGTGTGCGTGTGTGTGTGGTGTGCGTGTGTGCGTATGGTGTGTGCATGTGGTGTGTGTGGTGTGGTGTGTGTGTGGCGTGTGTGCGTATGGTGTGTGTGTGTGTGTGTGTGTGTGTGTGTGTGTGTGTGTGTGTGTGTGTGTGTGTGTGTGTACATAGAGAAGTAAGATAAACTTACTTGTGCACTGGCGATTTCTTGTTTGAGCTTCTTGATGGTTGCCTCAGCAGCCACTGCTCTTTGCTGATGAGACATATCCACACAGAGAGAAAGAGAGGGCACAAGCAATGAACTATTAAAGTAGATACATGTACACATACATACATTTATTGCCCACTACAACCATCCCCCCCCTACCCCACCCCCTCTCCATCTTCCCATATCTAGCCCACAACACTGCTCCCTATCTGCCCTCATCCCTCCTTTCCTTTCATTCCCCATCTCCCTTCCTCCCCTCTCCCCCACTCACTGTGGTGGTGACCAGGTTGCTCTCCACTTGCTGCACTATGTCCTCCAGGGCTTTAGTGTCCTCTGCCTCTTTCTTCTTCAGAGCCTTCACTTCATTCTTCAGTGAGACATTCCTGCACAAAAGAGGCAGGAGGGAAGAAATGGTTGAAGCCTGCAGTGCTGTATAGCTGACCCAATGGACAGAACACACTGCCATAGAGACAGACTGAATAACCAGATCATTTTAACCTCCTCCCCCCCCCCCCCCCTCTCCCTGAGACAGCATCAGTTGCGAGTCAGCATTGCAAAAACTTTCATATACATTTATATTGGTCCTTTGGAGCTGCTGCACACTGTGGAAAAAGTTATAATGCTGCTTTGTTTGACCTGCCACAGAAACTGTTCCTGGTAGCAACAACTGTGCTGAGTTTGTGCACATTGTGTGTGTGTGTGTGTGTGTGTGTGTGTGTGTGTGTGTGTGTGTGTGTGTGTGTGTGTGTGTGTGTGTGTGTGTGTGTGTTCAGCAGCTAGCTGGTCAGTGATATGACCAGCACAACTATCAAGTGTGACAGAGATAATTCTATGAATAAGATCTAATTATTGAACATACAATTACAAATAATAACATGATCCTCTAATTTACTATCAATGGTGTTGTTATTGCTACAGCTAACCACGAGACATGGACAGACAACAGACAACAAACATACATTAGTGACATCCTGTAGATAACGTAAAGCACTTACCCTCTTACGATTTTCATGTATTTAAAATAGAAGTCATTATTGCTACAAATATTACCTTGAGTTTCTGAGTGAATCAAGCTTCCCTTAAATGGTGTTAATGTTTTATCAGAGTTTATGAATACATGAAGAACTAATTGAATTGTGCATACCAGCAGGTGCAAAGAACTGAACTGGGACACTCAAACAATTTGGTTACTGACGATGACTGGAGCCACACAACAAACCGGATCAGACTCCATTGTGTCTACTCTGGCATCACTCACAATCATGGGCCAAGGGATGCACAACAGCTCCTACATGTGAGCTACACAGGTGGGTGGGTAGTCTCAGGTAGCCAGACCCTTTACCCAGTACATGCGGTCACTGTAAGCAGGTTTTTGTGAGCCAATTACAAGATTTTGTAACCAAATATGATTGGTCAGATTTATAAAACATCACCATTGCACAGTCATATAGTTAGCAATGACTAAATTTCAATGGCAGTTGATCGCTAATTTCAATGCTGTCAAGTTGCATAGTTAAGAAACAAATATCTGCAACTGTACTTACATTTTTAGCATGTGATACACTTCCGCTGGGATCACGAAAAACTGGCAATAGTGACCAGACAGATTGTTCCATTTTTAATCTGTCTGGCTATGCAAGACTAGTTGGTGGGTGGGAAGGTTGATTATAGGCACTGAGCATTAAAATACGGGAATGATCACACTAAATCCAATCACAACTTTCATGTTAAAAAAATTGAGGGTGAAGTAAACTTTATTTCTTTGCAGTTGGATGAGTTGCACACCATACATCGGAGTGGATGTAAGAAGGCCACCACTTGTCTCCTGATGGGTTTGCACTGGAGTAATGATATGTACAAATTAGTTGCACTGTTTTCTTTGCCTTCACTTCCCTTTGCTCCAGTTCACGTTCCATAGCTAGTGCCTTCACACCAACACACCAGCAGTTAAGCTAGCTAGCTATCATATCATTAACTGTGCAGCAAGGTGTAGTCATGGCAACAACCACATACTAAAAATGGTGCTACTCTGCATGAATGACAGCCAACCAGATACTGCCAGGATAGAAGGTAGAGAAAAGTGCTAGGGCTTGGGGTAGGGCTAGAAGGCCTTAGGGGATTGAATTAATTTTCTGACCACACTGACTCTACCTGTTTGTGACACTGTCTACAGGAAAAAGAGCAGGTGCTAAATGAATGATAGCTCTCAATCTCATCTGCTCCATGTTTTCCTTTGAGCAGTAGTCATGGGAACAAGGAGATTAGCCAGCCTGGGTGAGTTGCTAGTACTGGTCTTCTATCCACTTGTTGCTGGTTCACTGCATGTGTCCATGATGCTCATGGAACATCAGGCCCAGACAGACAGACATGGACCACACCCACTTCAGGTCTGTTGCTGCACAGGCACTGGTTGAAGTGCAGAGGTGCCACAAGAGCAGGCTCACAGCTAGTTGACCATCTTCTGCACTTCCTCAAGCTCCACTACAGTCCACCCATGTCCACCCAGAGTACAAGAGGCTCCTCACCATCCAGTGCGGCTCCAGGAACCTCAGCTGGCCTAAAACTAATCAGAGAGCCATCACCTGGTGACAAGCTCTTAAACACACGGGAAGGCCAATACAAGCAACATGTTATTTACACTCGAAATACTGCAACGACCACTGCTCTAAATTAAAATGAAGCTTATAAAGTGAGGTAAGCCTCTAACCACACAGACTTGTCTCTAACACCATGTAATGCACTTGCAGTGACTGTTGAAAACTCGAAGATTATTTGTGATACTTTTTTGCTAGATAGTATAAATGGATGCGAATGGAAGTGGTAGTGACACCATATGAAGTCTCCAATGGACCAAATAATGTCCCGCCCCCCGCCCCCGCCTCACCCTCTCACAAACACATGCATACACACTCCTACCACCAAAACAAACTCTGGTACCCTCTGAGAGCACATTAAAACCAAGATAAGGCAGTGTATGCAGTGAGCACGCTCAAGGGATATGTTTGATAGCGAACAGATATTGTCTGAGGGTTATCAGACAATATCCATGGATAATTTGAGCAACCTTCACTCCTAGAATTCTCAAATGATCAAATTAGATACTCAAATTCCTAGTTGGAATGGGTCCAGAAATAGAATGAAAAAATGGCCACTCCTAATTAAGGTGGCCATTGGAGATGAGCATGTTTTCTGCACGGTGGGATAATCAAGTAATGATTTGATTACATGCTCAAATAAATGTCAGGCCATGTTCATGTTGTGTGTGTCTCTTACTTCTCCTTCTCCTTCTTGAGCGCTTCTTCTGACCTGTTCAGTTCTCTCTGCAACCTATCATTATCATTTTGCAGCTGTTCAGAGAGAGAGAGAGAGAGAGAGAGAGAGAGAGAGAGAGAGAGAGAGAGAGAGAGAGAGAGAGAGAGAGAGAGAGAGAGAGAGAGAGAGAGATGGGGGTGGGGTACAAGGAGAAATAAATAAAGATATCATCGGATTATGAGGTATTGTGAAAACCAAGGTGTGTGTGTGTGTGTGTGTGTGTGTGTGTGTGTGTGTGTGTGTGTGTGTGTGTGTGTGTGTGTGTGTGTGCGCGCGCGCGTGTCCGTGAGAGTGTGTGTGCATGCATGTCCGTGAGAGTGTGTGTGTGAGTGCACATGACCTGCTCTGTGTTCGTACCTTCCTCAGCTCCACAGCATCATCAAAGGGCAGCTCAGGGGCGGGGTCTAACACTCCCCTCATCTTCACCACACCCAGCCCCCTCCTAGGACTCACAGGGCTGCCTGAGCTGCTACCAGAGGATCTTTGCTGTGTCAGCAATAGTTCAGGTGCAGGCGCAGCTACCATGGGAATGGAGAAAATGTGGAGTGGAGGTGGAGGGATATTTACATCAGAGCCACTCTCGTTGCTACTGGCGGTTGTCTCTTTCTTCAACTTCCTCTGTCTCAGTTTATTCTTTCGATGTGGAAGAGGAGAGGGAATTGAGGGCACAGCATTGGTGGAGGACTTGGTATTTGATCTGGAGGAGCTGACATGCTTGTTGGTGGGTAAGGATGAGGGAGGAGCGACCTGGTTGACAACTGTTAGACTGCTGTCTTCTTCGTCACCTGATGAGCTGGTGAACTGTGAAAACTGATGGGAGGGAAGGGGAACAGAGAGAGAGAGAGAGAGAGGGGAAGGGAGGGAGAAAAATGCGGAGAGAAGGGGAGAGGTGGGTTGTGAATGTTGGGAGAGAGGTGAGGGAAGGGGTGGAGAGAAGTTAAACACAATGATAATAGAGGGTTAAAGAAAAGATTCCATGATAATGACTGAACACCTGCACTCTCACACTCACAGTGGCAGAGCAGAGATGCCACCTAGTGAACTACATGTGGTCATACACACAAACATCTACAAGGTATGGGTTCCTGCAACAAGTTAACACAGAGTCATACAGAGAAACACACACACATCAAGAACCCACAAGCGTTATGGATGGGCAAGCTATGCACAAGGGGGGACTATAATTATTCCCCCACAGAGCCATTGTGTTAATTAAGGTACATCCATAATTAAGACCAGATACTGGAGCTATATCAGCTGGGGCAAATTGATTTCTACCCTATAAGATGGAGCTGTCTAAGCTTTGAGACCAGATAGTGTATCAGCCACAACTAAATACAATATTATACCAGTGTGTTCCTAAAGAACAGTCAAACACCCCACCTGTTTTTGCAATCTCTACACTAACCACACATCTCTGTGCCCACACAGGAACTTATCACACTGTTGTCCCCATGTAACCAGGCAATAAATTAATCATTAGCCTATACAACATTTGCTTCTACCACATCTCTTGTGTTGTAGTCACATTTGCACACACATGCACACATCACAAGTCATGGACACCTCATTGATGCCCTGGTGTCTGTGTTCTCTGGGACATCCACACTATGTGAATTATCCAGGCATCCATCTCTGTTGTAGCAGGTGAAGTTCACATAATGAAAAGGTGAAGTTAGTAGACCACAAAATTACAAGGAGAACATTGCCTTAGTAGGTAATTGTTATTGTCACAACAAAGACTCTATTATAGAATTCACTTAACTCCAGCTGCACTTGGATAACACTGTGTTTCCTAGTGTAAACTTGTAATTGGATTGGGTCAATTAAGAATCTGAGAAGTATTTACACAAAGTGAAAGTTATTGGAATTTTCTTTGTCATCCATCTCATTGATACTTTGATATACTTTCAGCAAAGGCACAGCCATTTTGACATATACACACACAGGCCAACTCTGCCATTTGACCATGGGCATAAGGATCACAGCTACTTCAGCCAGTACACATTCCTGTTGCCTGGGGTTACCCACTGTGGATTACACTGTGTCCGTGTTCAGTGTGGAAGCATGCACACCTCAAACAACACATTGTAGTAGATTGGGTAACAGATTTAGCACACAGAACTCTGGTATATATAGCAGGTGTGGGAGGAAGAGAAACGAAAAAGAGGAGGCAAGGAAAAGGTCTGAAATGTGGGAAGAAGTGGGAGGAAGATAAGGAAGGTCAGAGGACTATGGAAGCCCAAGGTGTCAGCTGATGGATGGAGCATGTAAAGTGTTGATGCACAGCAACTCAACATACATGCAGGGGGCACATTAGCACTAATCAAATACGGCATGTCAGACAAGAGAAGGGGTTGAGGAGACAACTAATGACACAAATGAGTTGTCAAAATCATGTCCAGTGACAAAAGTTATCTGAGTAAAGAACTCGAGGAGTAAAGAGTTCAAGAGGAAGATAATTAAAAGGGGAAAAGAATTCAAGGGGAAAAGAATTCAAGAACAGAAAACTGTAGGTGTGGTGCAAATGATGGATTCTTGCTGTCTGTAAGTACCCACCCACAAGTGGACCTCTTAAGGGTGTCTGTAATAGATATATTAAAAAAATAATAATAACAAAAAAAAAACAACTCCAAACACTCTTAGCATGGAATCATCAATGAACTGAAGCCAGTTATACTCTAATGAATTCAAATTTTTGTCAATCATCTAGCTGCACACAATATCATTTGTTGATTGCCACTTGAGAAAGTATAACAAAAAGAATCTAACCTTTTTTGTTTGTCAGGTAGCTAGCTATAAATGTGCATATATATATATATATATATATATATGCTAATTCACTGTAATATATAGCTGCAATCCTTTCAGTTGAAAAAGGGTTAATGTAACATGTCTGAGTTAATATTTCAAATTAGCCTGGTGTAAACTGAGATAGGCTTACCACTTTGGTTGACTTTCTTTCCACAAAATTTGCAAATAAAAAAGGATTTTCTTCATTGCCAGAATTCTTTCCATCTATAACAAACAAGAAGGGAAAGGAGAAGGGGGGGGGGGGGGGGGGTAGACGGTATTTCAAACTTCTAAACAACCTGGGGATTCTAACTACTACAGACAATACCTTCAATATGGAGACCTCCAGACTGAGTCCTTTTATTCCCAGTTTTCTTCTTGGAGGGTCCTTTCTTAACAGACTTACCACCTTTCCTTTCTGAACCGGTGGAGCCAGGTATGCCTTCTCGCTTTATAAAACTTTTAAAGGAGAAAGGGTTTGTAGAGCCATCCTCTAGCACTGCAGCACCAGCCATAGGCAGTCATTCGTGGAAAATCTCTTCCCCCTCCTTTAGAACAACAACAAATCTTTCAACTTCAGAATCTCAGATACCCAATTCTCTCTTTGTGGGTGTGGCCAGAAATCCAGGGGGGGGGGGGGGGGGGGGGGGAGGGTTATGTATTAGGATGGACCTATAAATTTGAGATTTACTATAAATTTGAGGTTTGTATGAGCGTGACATAGTCTTTCCAACCTCAAACAATTTTTATGGGGGTGATTATGTTTTTTTGTATGCAATTGTGTATATTACTTCATAATATATTTCGCTTCTTCAGCTGGAATTTTACTGCCCATCCAATAACGGGGCATAATTTGGTGGGGAAGCAATTTTCCTACACAACATTGTATTCTATTTTTGATTATTAATTTTCAGGAATGCCATCTTAACGATGAAATAGATTCTAAATAAATGGTATCAACCATTTGGAAAAAAACTCAATGCATTTAAAGTAGTGCGGCAGTAACTTTTATACTACAAGCTGTGTAGCGAATTTCTTTCCTTTTTTTCCTTCACTTTGTGTGTGTGTCCCATTTCCATTTCTGTCCTGACACTTATTAATTTCAATTACAATTACATACCAAAGTTATGCACAGGTTGGGCTGCTCAGTACTTGGATGGGTGACCACCTGGGGATAGCAGGTATTGTGGCTTTTCCTCTTCATTAGGAGCCACTGTATCATTTTCTTCTTTCTTCCCCCACAGCTTCAGTTAGTGAAAGCATGCTTTATTTTTACCTTGTGTGTGTGTGTGTGTGGGGGGGGGGGGGGGGGGGTGGGTTCGTGGGCATACATTTAATGTCTGTCTACTCTCTAATATAAAAACTAGGATTGAGATAACCTGCTTGGCCAATTATAATATAATTTGGTGTGAGCACTAGGAGAAGGTTTGAGATGACTTTTAAGCCATAAAATTTTGAATTGTATTATTATTTTTTTTGTGGTCTATCTTTGAATTTCACATTCATAATTAGTTATTACAATTGTTTGAATGGTTCACCTACCCTACAAGCCTCTCTATATAAAACACTCAGTCCCTCTAAAATACCCTAAATGAGGTCAATAAAATTGTGAAGCACAATAACCCAGTACAACAGCATAAAAGTAGAATGTACTAGCAGTTTGTGGGATTCCATCCTCTAATGGCTTCAAATTATGGTTTTTTTAAAAACTATTTTTTGATATTACCTGGGAAGTGGGTATTTCTGATAGTGTGTAACATACTAGCAGATGTAGGATTGACTAATATATTCTGTGCAATTCTCATGACTAAATGTTTTTGCTTGATTAGGTCCTGAAGTTTTTACCACTTCTGTGCAATAAGGTAGTGAAAGTATATTATGGTATGTTTCTGACACCAATCCAAATAAATTGTGCAAGGAGGCAGAAACATCTGAAATTTGAACAATAACTTCCTGAGTTTGTTCAGATTTCCAAGGTCTGTTTTCCAGTAAATCCATTCTCACTCTAACAAAAATTAATGTATTACAACAAGGAACAATGAACAAACACCAACAACAAAACCAACACAACTTCATATGTTGATCAGAACTCAGTTCTTGCCAGAATATGATCAATTTAATATTTGGAAAAAGCACGTTAATATACATATGCACACACACACAAAAGTTACATGAATGCTGGTAGACAACTGTGTTATGCTAAGCTTAAATAAGAAATATAAAGCATAGCTCCACTCCACTGGGAGGCTAGAACTCTTGCAGTTATTCTGAGTGGAATACATAAAAAGAAGCACAGAATTGATTCTTCCTTGTTTCAGCTGGACCCTAACTCCAAGTAAGCTTATACCTTGAAATAACTTCTCCCTCAGGCTCAAGGCAAGTGGCTGAAAGTAAAGGTCTGTTGTTTATGTAGATCATCTCAAGTGCAGTGATGAAGTGTCCAATTTCAAGAAGTTGGTCAATAAGAGCAAGGAAGGCAATATCCATGCTTTTTGCAATTTGTTCCAGGGATATATCATGCCTGTTAAAGATAGCCAAGTTTGTCACATACAATATCTCTTTATTAAGTAATATATATTACTTCTGTATTTATTTCTGTATATTTATTACTTCTTTGGTGTGTTCTTTATCATTTCAATAAATCAATAAACTTGTGTAAGACAAATGAGGAATATAATAAAAAAATATTCAGAGGAAAAAACAAAACTTTTTTCTTCTTTTTTAAAACTTTTGTTGAATACATGGGAAATGAAATCAATAGCAAAAATAAATTGTGAAATATATAAATTAGTGGAAAAATGATGATAAGGTGTAAATAGCTAAATATAAGATACATAAATTAATAATAAATAATGACAAGGTGAAAGCTTGAAGTGGACTGTTACCAGGAATGAGATAGTAGAATTAAGGTAAAATTGATTGAAAAAGTTTTTTTTTAAGGTGGAAAGGGATGAAGATATTCTAATGTGGAGTGGAAGAGAGTTCCATGTTTTTGTGGCAGGGGGAATGAAAAGAAGGGAATTTTGGTGTTGAAGGGATGATAGTGATGAGAGGATGTGATACAAATTAATGCTAGGTGGATGATGTCTGGAGGAAAATAAATAAGGTTGGTAAGTATTCCAATGAGAAGCAGAGGCTTGAGCACAATCTATGATAGAAGATACACTAATGTGAGAGAAGTGAGTTGGGGATGGGACAAATTGATTGTGGGGGAAAAGATAAAGATCAGAAATTGAGTTCATTTTTTTCAAGAAGTGAAGACAGCAATGAGTAGTTGACGTAGAAATTACCTTCAAGAATAAGGTCTTGCATGGAAAGGTAAAGGATTGAGAGGAGGATATTATATATATAGTATTCTTGACATCATAGATTTAGCCAAAAAAATATTTTAGTATGCATCAATTTCAATATTACCTTTACAAAATACTTGCTAGAGATACCATATTTATGGATTTGGGCACCTCAACTCTTGAACTCCAATCTATCCCTATAGTATAAAAATGCTTCAAAATATTGATTCCCTAAATAGTCAACTGTTCAATTTAGCAGAATCTTACCCTCAGCAGATTCTTACCCTCAGCATATTAAAATGGTTCATGGAATTTTAAGATCTACTAGAATATTTTTGTAATAACAAAGGTGTGTATAAAAATTCGTTTTTTTTCTCAATATTTTGTTTCATTCAATCCTTTTTACATCCAATTTGAAATAGGGTTTGATTCTAATTAATAGAAAAAAAATTTTTTCCAAATCAGTCAGACATTGGGTGGGGGTGGAATTCAAATATGATTCAATTAGGGGCATAATTTTGTGTGGAGTTGAGAAATTTCAAATTTAGCAAGTCAAATCTGCCCTTTATGGTAAAGTAAGAAGAGAGAGAGCAGAGGGTGGGAAATGAAGGGGGAAAAAAGGGAAACCACCTACAATTGCAGGCCTAACAGTGCTTAACTTCAGTAAGTAATTATAATTGAAATCAATTTGAACTAAAAAGATAGTTTTGCCCTAAAATTGTCTGCAGATTAAAGCAACTAATGGCACAATGACATTGCTAGGTGTAGTTGCAGCACCAGAGATGGGACTGCCTCAATGATTTCATTTCTATACCAATACAAATGACATTGAGCTGATAATAGCATTTTTTTTTTTTACACTAGATAAAATAGAGTTTTGGAGTCAGTGATTTAAATATGTAGAATTAGGCACAAAATAATTGAGTGTTCATGCCTGGTTTCGATATTTCTTGGGTAGTTCTTTTTTTGCTTCCGTATTTTTTGGGGAAACTCGAAATCTTTCTCTTTTTTTAATTTATAAATGTTTTATTAATAGTTTCCATGTTTTGTTGTTTTGTTTTTTTTAAATTTTTTTAAAGTAAATCTCTCCTTTTCTTTTTTGGGGAGGGTGGGGAGAGGGTTTGTTTGCACTATTGTGAAAAGAAATATTCATTCTATTATTTCCCCATTATAATAGCATATACTTTTTTGATATGTGATGAAATTGGGAGTCAATGATTTAGGGATGTAGAATTAGGCATATATAATAATTGACAACAGATTTTCAATAATGATTTCAAGAATCAGAAGTCACAGCTGTCAGGTAAATCTCAGTCAACAGGCACTCAGTTAACTGATCAGTTTATCAATGTCAGCAATCTGAAATTTGGTAGTACTTGGGCATGCATTTGTGAGATAAATCTACACATGGCTTCCATAACAGAGGATGCCATAGTTTTATGGGATATATCTTCATTGCATGAGTTATGTGTACACAAATTAATGAATGCAATTATTTGCACTGTATAAAAAGGAATTGAACTGAATGTATGAAATCTTACTGGAGTAGAATTCATTTTTCTATAATGGCTAAGTGGAGAATTCAGCATTGTCTTGCTTGCCTGACTGCTCCAGAGGAGTTTTGGAAAGGGTCTGGTAAGTGATAGCATAGGGTTTTAAGAATAGTTTTCATGTGCATACTCAGCAATTGAAATAAAATAAAAATGGTGTCCATGACAATGGGTATTATTGGTCCATCCTGATATACCTTCATCAGAGGAGGAGAAAACAGGGGGCAGGGGGGCTTCAGCCCTCCAAATTTATCACAGGGGGGCCCCTAACTCAGAGCACCTATTTTTTTTTTATCCAAATGCTTTACATTAGCACCAATGCTCTAAGTCACATGTATGATTGGTGTCCAAGATAAATTATTAGGAAAATCCCTAGTTAGTATAAATTAGAGTGTCCAATGGATTCTGTTTGTTAGCTTAAGCTTCCTGACACAAGAGCAACCTCCCAGCATCATTATGTCAAGGTCAGGCTTATGATAAGGCTGCAAATATGACAGAGAAAATATCTGGTGTGGCAGCAAGAAAAGATAATTCTGTTACAGTAGCTGTGCATTCTTGTGGACATTCACTTAATCTTTGCTTTAAGATATTGGGAAGACAGCTTCCATGTATTTAGGATGCTCTTGAAATAGTTGAAGAAATTAGTAAGCTAATTTTTTTCCTTCAAAATATCGCATCTTTTTTTAATGAAGTAGCAAGAGTTTAGTAGAGATGTAACTATACTGGAATCATTAGTCCTACCAGATGGACTCCAAAAATTGCTGCCATGGAAGATATTCTTTTAGAGGCTTTGGAAAGAATCTATTTAACAGAATGATGAATAGATTTGAAAGCAGGTGGTTTATTGCAATCATTGGAGAAGTTTGTCACCTTGTTTAGAAAGAGACTAGTCACCTTTATTTTAGTGCAGCAGAGAAGATTTCCCTCTATTAAAAAAACAACAACAAACAACATGGCTTTGCAAGATGCCCTCTCTGCTGTTGACTGCCAAACAATTTTACAAAAATAATATGGTCTGAAAATAATTTCAACAGATTTATGATAAAGCTGTAACCACTGCTGAGGAGCACAATATTGACCTTCCAGAATTGCCTCTTACCTAAGACATCAGATAGAAAATGGGAGTTAGCCAAATGTATTTACATCTGCAAAAGCATACTTCCCAGCAATTTTACTTGAAGCATGTGATCTACTCCATTGTGAGCTAGAAGATAGAGTTAATGATTATATTCCCTCATCCTTGCATTTGAAAAAAATTCTGATAATTGCAGCAAATGGTCATGAATAGAAGAATTGAATGAATCCAGCTATGAAGATGTTGACATGCTAGTGTTAGCAAAATACCTCCAACCATCCAAAATGTAATCAAGCAGTATAACTTTGAAATAAAGAAAATGAGTTCAATAAAAAAAATTGTCTAGCAATGAAAAAAATAATCAAACAAATGCTAACAACAATACGCCAGTACTTTCATTTATATTTAACAATACTAATTACCTCTGCAGCATCAAAAATAGGTCCTTCCCTAGGAAAAAGTGACCTAACATCTATGCACTCTACAATGACAGAGATGAACTTAATTATTGAGTGCTTCTATATTTTCACAAAGATATTACAGACATTTTTTGACTTTAGATTTAGTTTTGATGGTAAAACCTTCTATCATTGATGAGAGAGAAGTGTTTTTAAACAGTTATAGCTTGTAAATTCTCCCTTTTATAAAATATTTTTATATATTGAGAACACTTATCCCAAGTTAAAGTGATTACCCACCTTTTTAAGCTTTGATAGATATCGATCATAAAAAATAACATAAACTTCAGCCCCTCCACTTTTAATGTGCTGTCTCCTCCCTTGTTCATATTTTTGTAAGCTAATGAAGAAAATTGATGGTTTTTGGATGTATACCAGTTGAAAGTCTGTCCAATTATGGTATTAGCACAGGGCTAATGTTTTCAAATCCGGCTGTAGCTTGGCTCATGAGGAATGTTAATGAAGAATTAGGAGCAATTAAATTTTGTTACTTTTATTCTACTTCTTTTTGGGGGAGAACTTTGGATTAGAAATTTGACATAGATCTTTCTTAGAAGCACCTGAATATAACATGAAAATTTTGTATTGTTATCATCTAGAAGCTTGGCAAAGTATGAATTAATTTTGTGTTATGCCAATGGTAATGGTCGAGCCAACCCCAAGAGAGTGCTAGCACACTAATAATATTACAATTTCTTCTCTCTTTTTTCCAATTAAACTCATGTTGTGTAAATGCAGGCCAAAAGCATATTCTGCAGATCTCATTAACTAAAACAACCCATACTGATGCGTGATACAGAACTATGCAGACTAATGCACTGTGATACAAGCTTATTCACACTGACATCCCTTCTCTGTGCTTTAGTTGCAAGGACAATTACAGAATTCCACTCAGTCAATCTGTTCCTCAGGGGTATAGTACTGATTTATTTTCTATTTAAAGGTTAAATATGCCTGCATGGGACTCATTGCTCTTGAGCTGTGGCTCGTCCAATGGCTTATCTGAAGGCTTTTCTGTATATATAAGACTTCCTATTGTATGAATATGTTGGCAAAGCCATGCCCTATTGTGGCTCTGCAAAGCAACAATACTGACATTATTTATCATAATAGGACAGCTAGTAATAATGCAGCCATAAGCACGATAATAAAGATGCTTCCACTGTTGAAAATACATTGTAATTCATCTTTACACCCTACACTTAACCTTGTCAATCAGTAACTTGCAGGTACTAATTAGTTCACTTGCTTGTTGATGGAGTGAGTAAAATGGTATTTGTTGGTATAGATATATTGCTTTAGCTTCCATTATAGGAACTCTTGGCAAGCATTAGCACATTAATTAAGGTTTATCATACACATCATCAGTTGTTCAGATAAAAAAGCTGAAAAATTGAATCAACTATTTTATTAGCCGCTACCTATTTCAACAGTAAACCTTCAGAACATGGCAACTACTGGTATCAAAGGTTCACGTCTGAGGCATAGAACTGGTCTCATTCGTGATACACCTGACCACAGAGATTTTATAAGAAGATATGGTGAAGATGAAATCCCTTCAATGGAGGAGTATCCAATCGTAGATCTTAGGGAAGATGTCATCCATGTCTTTGAACAAGGTGAACTAGGAAGCTGCACTGCAAATGTCGTTTGTGCTGCATATGAATTACTAGTGCAAAAACAAGCAAGTGAGTTAAACCATACTCATTACTACTTTGAAGCTTCCCGTTTGTTTGTTTACTACAATGCAAGGAGTGTTACTTCAACCACTGGAACAGATACTGGTGCTACCATGCGCAATGCTTTGAGGTCAATACATCGTTGGGGAGTATGTACTGAGGCCCTATGGCCCTATAAAGCTGAAGAGTATGCTCAGAAACCACCACTTGCTTGCTATATTGATGCTGAAGGAAACAAACTCACCAACTTTGACCGCCTCACACAAGACCAACATCAATTGAGAGCTTGTTTAAAAGAAGGATTCCCTTTTGCATTTGGGTTTGAGGTTTATGACAGCTTTGAACTTGAAATGGAAGAGGATGGTAAGATGCCTTTACCTTCTGATGAAGAGATACTAGATGGTGCTTCTGAAATACATGCTGTTTTGTGTGTTGGCTATAATGACAACACACAGTGCTTCACTGTTCTCAACAGTTGGGGAAGTGACTTTGGAGATGGGGGCTATTTCTACATGCCTTATCACTACATCCTGGATGCTGAACGAGCCTTTGATTTTTGGAAGATTAGTGAGGTTACAGAGAGAGGCCTTAATCAACATTGATATGGCTGAATAGTAAATTTTAATTCGCTAGTTTTTTCTGACATGCCTTTTTATTAATGAATGTAGCATCATATAATAGAGATAAATTGTACATAATGGCATGCAATTTGACACTGTAAGAAATGTTAACCAAATACACACATTCATATATATATATATATACACAACACACACACACACTCATATATATATATATATATATATATATATACTCATACACCTCCATTACTTTCATGGCAGTCATGAACTGATATATGTACAATTGGTGTGGATCATACAAAACCTTAAGATAGCATATTTGTTTAATTTTTTCTCCTATTTGTACATTTCTCAGATGCAAACAAATTTATAACTTACTAGCAGCATATATCTGGCATTGCCCGGCCAATGTCAACATGAAATATAATAGAAGCTACTCAAATTTTGGCCTGCTTGGTCCTTTAGCTTTGGTAGCCAAAACAACTTCCTGTAGGTGTGGCTACAACCTAACCACACCCATTGATGCACCTACATTCTGTTAGTACGCTCACTATGTTACTTGGAGAACACATGCCAAATTTCAGCCTGGTCTGTCCTATTGTGGTGGCTATGATAAAACCACACTCATTGCCATACACATGTGGTTAATAATTTTCACCCTGTTACTTGATGACCATATGCCAAATTTCAGCCTGATTAGTCTTTTAGTAAGCTTTTGGCAGCCAAAACAACTTCCTATGGGTGTGGCTGACCACACCCATTGACACACACACATATGGTCAATAATGATTACCCAGTTACTTGGAGACATATGTCAAATTATTGCCTGGTTGGGTTTTAAATTAGTTTTTGCTAACCAAAATAACTTCCTGTGTGTGTGGTTTCGTCAAAACCACGCCCACTCCCACGTGACACTCACCCAGTTACTCGTAATCCATATGCCAAATTCCAGTCTGATTGGTCTATAAATTTTCTTTGGCAGCCAAAATAACTTCCGGTAGGCATGGTTATGACCAAACCACACCAACTGACCACCCACATGTGGTCAATATGCTTACCCTGTCATTTGGAGACCACATGCCAAATTTAAGCCTGGTTGGTCCTTTAAATAGCTTTTGGCACCCAAAACAACTTCCTGTGGGTATGGCTATGACAAAACCACAACCATTGCCACACCCATACATGTTTAATAACTCTCACAGTTCCTTGGAAACTACATATCTAATTTCAGTATAACTGGTCCTTTGATTAGTTTTTGATAACAAAACAATTTCTTGCTGGTGTGGCAATAGCCAAACCACATCCAATGTGGTCAATGATGCTTACCTAGTTACTTGGAGACCACATGCCAATTTTGGCCAGATTGTTTTTTTTAATTAGCTTTTGGTAGCCAAAACAGCTTCCTATGAGTGTGGCTATGAAAAAAGCCACACCCTCATGTGGTTATTAACGCTCACCCAGTTACTTGGAGACCGCATGCCAAATTTTGGCCTTTTTGGTCCAATTATTTGGCCATGATGGCTAGACACACACATACACATACATACATTGTATATACATAATCTCACGAACCAAAATGTATAATTGATTCAACAAAATAATGTCCCAAAAAAACAACAACCTTTTAAAGATGCCTTGACATGAACATGTTTGTTGATCTGTATGCCACCAGTGTTACTGTTTGTTTTTTTTTTGTTGTTTTTTTTGGTTTCTTTTTTACCTGTGGCACGCAGAGCAAGGAAAACATAGCATGGTGGGGATGGGGGTGGCTACTTTGTTACTTTGGCCATATAAACCCTTGGAGCAACAGACTTAAAACATGGTATGCATATACACAAAGTGACATGGGAGTGACATGGGCGGGGTCCTTCCTTGCCACACCACTCCTCATTGGTGTGCAAAGGGAAACAGTACCAAAAAAAGGAGAAACTTCTGAATAAAGATTGGACCAAGGAGTTAGATCCACGACCCCATTTTAATATATAATTTGGTTTGTACATATATATGCATGTTTGTATGTATGTGTCTAGGCATCACAGCCAAACACTGGGACTAAAAAGGCTGAAATTTGGCATGTGCTCTATAAAAATCCGGGTAAGCATTATTAAGCACATGTGGGCAAGGTAATGGATGTGGTTTTGCCATCGTCACACCTACAGGAAGTTCTTTTCACTGAAAAAAGTTAATCAGATACCAAACAGGCAAAAAGTTGGCGTGTAGTCTACAAGTACCTGGGATAGAATTAATAACCACACATGGGTGTGGGTTGGCCATAGCCACACCCACTGGAAGTTGTTTTGGCTATTCAAAGCTAATCCAACAACCAACCAGACTGAAATTTGGAATGAGTCTTCCAAGCACAGGGTGATCATTATTCATCGTGCGTGTGTGTGTGTGTGTGTGTGTGTGTGTGTGTGTGTGTGTGTGTGTGTGTGTGCGCGCGCGCGTCAATGTGTGTGTGTGTGCGTCAATGTGTGTGGTCTGGTCATTGTCGCACCCATAGGACATCATTATGCCTGCCAAAAACTCATTTAAGGACCAATCAGGCTGAAATTTGGCATACGGAGTCCAAGTAGCCAGGTGAGCATTAACTACATGTGGGTGTAACCATGTACCACCTATGATTTTCGCAAATTCCACATCTGAAGTCAGCCAAAGCAACTTCAATGCAGTGGAATAATTTTAATATGATAGTTGGAGGGGGGAAGGGAGGGGGACAGGGCAGCAGAAATGCTGGTGACCCTAACGAGGTTATTGAGAAATGGATATATGTAAAAAAAATAAAAAAAATAAAAAAAAAAAATAAAAAAAATTAATTAATTATGAATATTGCAATCTAACTTATCAAATTGTATTTCAACAGATTTTGAGAAAATTTTTTAAAATACCTAGGTAGAGTGTGTGTTCTGTGACTGATCACTTCTTATTGCTCATCCTAGTAAAAAGTAGCAACAGAGCTTCCTTTTTTACTCAGGTACTCACATAATTACTATTTCATTTAATATGTGCATCATATTGCAACTGTGCTAGTACAAGTACAATATTAGACTTATAATAATCATTTAAGTAGCATTGAAATTCTTACTTGTGCAACAAATTCACATCCCTGATCAGAGAGAAGTCTTTGTGGAGCACCCCACCTAAAACGAGGTGTTTGTCTTTCAGGGGAAAAAGTTGACAAACTTGGTTAACAATCATCACATACTTGTATCCATCATCAGTGGTAGGCAATGGACCTGAAAGAGAGAAGGTAGCAAAATGCTATAGCACAAATTTCAATGTACAAAATTAGTGATATCCAAATTGATGTTCACTAATAAGATCCATGCCGACCAATTCCAGGGAATCCTTCACCTTGATCATCTCAAGGTCAGGTACCTGTGTTCTCATTTTGTCATCCCTCTGAAATTTATCATAGGAGCTAGCTTGTAATACATATGTAATAGTGACAAAGAAATAATTTGTCAAACTTCATCATAACCAATAATATGCTCCACTGTAGCTAGAACTAACGTAATCTGTAACATCTTCTTTCATCTCACTCCAGGAATAGTATTGGGATATCTTGCTCACTGTACTGTTCACTCCACTGTGGCCTCCCATTGGATTGGAGTGGTACTGCTGCAGGACTTCTGCCACTAGTGCCACCTCTGCCACCAGCGCCACCTCTGTCAGGACCTCTGCCACCATTGCCACCTCTGTCAGGACCTCTGCCACCAGTGCCACTTCTGTCAGGATCTCTGCCACCAGTGCCACCTCTGTCACCAGTGCCACCTCTGTCAGGACCTCTGCCACCAGTCCCACTTCTGTCAGGACCTCTGCCACCAGTCCCACTTCTGTCAGGACCTCTGCCACCAGTGCCACTTCTGTCAGGATCTCTGCCACCAGTGCCACCTCTGTCAGGACCTCTGCCACCAGTCCCACTTCTGTCAGGACCTCTGCCACCAGTGCCACTTCTGTCAGGACCTCTGCCACCAGTGCCACCTCCATCATGACCTTCTTCTTTGTGGACTTGTCATATCCAACATAATACGACTTTTCCTCTAAAAATTACATTTGTGAGTGTTAGTCCATATGTACTCCCTTTCCACAGCACAAAATAACTGAAATAATTTACTTTGTGCATCCCAAGTATGTGTTTTGGAATTGTTTCTTATGTTCCTTCTGTCCTTCTTGTTAAATCCTTGGGATAGTTACCAGTAGAAAGGTACTGGATCAGGTTCAGAGATTTAATTTTGTGCAGGATAAATCTTTCCTGCCTGGTAGATAGGGTGTTCTTAGGTCTGAGCCTTAGGTGATTCTTCCATTACAGCAGGTGGTTAAGCCAAAAGCCACTGAGAGTTACACAAACAATAATATTCCATGTATGAAATCATACGTAATTTTCTCTTCTCTCTCCTTCTCCTTACTGCAGTTACCCCCTCTGAGGCAATCAACCTACATGGATGAACTCAAGCCGATGAACTGCGATAGGAGACAATAAAAATGCCCAACAAGACTTGAATTCTGCCAGGAAACTGCTAAATAAGAAATGGAACTGCCAGAGACACTGCCAAATGCTCTGACCATTTCTTGAGTTATATTTAACATAAAATAACTTTTAATCAACAACTTTTGAACATGAATGCATGTGTGTTCTTAGTCACAGTCAAGCAGATCGACCAGAGATTCTTCTTTCTCAGGTTCATCTGAATTTTTGTACATCACAGTGGTATTAAACCAGAGTCATCATTTCTTTGGTAATCACAAAGTCTTTGCAACAGCCATTTTGGTTTAACAGAGTTATCCAAATTCTGATGTTGCAGGGAGTCGGCTTCTTGCAGGTCACATGTGAGAAAATACGTTCTACCACAGCATTTAAAACAGGTGCTGATTGACACACAAAGGCATACATTGCCAACTGTTTGTACAGTTTCTTTCCTGGTAATTTGTTTCCTTCCTGGTAGTTTGTTTCTTTCCTGGTAGTTAGGCTTCTTTCCTGGTAGTTGGAGATTCCCAGTCAAAAGTCTGAAGTTGTACCTGAAATGCTGCCACCTAGGACCACTCTTCCTTCTAATTGTTAATTAATTATCTTACCAGTTGCTTGCATGTTAGAGTTCGTGATAGCTGCGCCCCTGGGATGGGACTGGTGCACGTAATGGGGTTGTCTCTAGTTTTTACATCTAATGCCAAATTCTGCCAAGATGCCAAGAAATATATAGAACTGCCAGATATTTTAAATACTACCAGAAAACTGCCAAAAACTTCAATAGTGCCAGATTTTTTTCTTCTGCCAGGAGCTTCAAAACACTGCCAGACTTACCAGATTTGGCAGTGAAACTGCTAATCTGGCAACATTGGTTCATTGGACCAGAGGAAGAACTTTACCCATGTGCATTGAATGGGTTGGTAATCTCAGGTTGGGGGTAATCTGAGACGGTAACACTGGCTTTGCTAATCAAGGATTTCCTGTCCCTCGAGGGCTATAAAGAACGAAATTTTCAGCGAAGATGGAAGTATCTTAGAAAAAAGTGGGAATGGACTTTACACTCTTTATTATGTGTTCTCTACAACTGTGGGTTGTTGCTGAAAGTATAGAGCAAGCATCATCTCAAGCAGGTAATTATGAGCTGGAGGTAATTATGAGCTGCAGGTAATGATCAGCTAAAGGGAATTAGTTAGGGCAAGCTCTTGTGGCAAATTTTCCTTTCTATTATAGGGTTTATTACTCATTGCTACTTAATAGAATTGATTTGATCAGTAATATGTACCCAGCTTTGCTGTAAAAAAAAAATTTTTTTTTTGATGTATTTTTGTGTATATATGCAACAACCAATGCAACAGCTGTGAAGCACTTACAAATCTCTGCTGGAAAATGCGACAATAGCATATGAAATAATAATAGTATTGAATGTTTATTGAAGTTACTATTTTTCAATTTTTTTTTTCTTTTTGTTTGATTTTGCCGTTCAGCTCACCAAGTTAACAACATCTGCAGCTTTTTAAATGATTGCTAATTCCACATTTTGGCCAGTTGTTTTTGTGTCCTTTTAATTGATGGACAATTTGAATTCTGTTTTTTCTACCAGGGTCCATTATTTTGGGTAGTTTAGTTTCAATATTATTACCTGCCTTAGCACCCAAAGAAGACATCTTATAAAAACAGATGTAGTGCTTTATAATTACTAGCACAGGTACCAAGTTTTGCCTGGGTAAAAAGATATCGACTTTTTATATATAACCAATACCAAATACCAAGAACTGTGAAGCGAAGCACTTCCTTCCAAATCTCTGCTAGAAAGTGAGAATATGTTGCATCAAACCCAAAGCCAACAGCTTTAAACCAATATCTAATTGTGACAGGTCTCTGCTGGAAAATGGGACAATTACATTTTTTTAAAAGAATAACTACAATTAAATCTTAGCCTACCATTTTATATTTTGTCATTTCCCCCCCCCCCCTTGATTTATCTCTCAATTCCCAAAGTCAACAATGGTTACAGCACACCCAAGACAAGAGGTGCAAACCATTTCATAAGTGCGGAAGCTGTAACTTTCCAGTCTGTTGCCCATTTTTAGGCTCTATAATATGGAAATTTGAATTCTTCCTCCACCCATCCTTTTTTTTTTTCAGGATCCACCTTTTTTTAAATTTAAATTTATTATTATCTATCCCAGCACCCAATGTTATACTCTATAATTAATTATTCTATTATAATAATATTTTTATATAGATTTTCCAGTGGTTACTTTTGGCTCAGAATATCTTGACACACTGGCACCTGCAGAAGATGATGGCTACACTCCAGTGATTGTTCTCCCTACTCCTTTCCCATTCTTTGGAACAGATGAGACAGATCTCTATGTTAGTAACAGACAATCAAGATATTATAGTGAGCACTGACCAAGCGGGTACATTTCTGTTCAGTTTGTATCCACAATTACTTACATAATTTAATTGAATCTGTAGGTATAGATGATTGATTTACTTGATGCTATTGTGAACAATTGGTGATCCATCAAATGATTTTGACCCTGAGGATGTTTTTGATGGAGATGCGACAGTAGTGATTTCTCCTTTATTTGACGATGTAAATATTGAGGTGGGTGGAAGAATATATTATTGTGTTCTCAGTACGTGTGAGGAAACCTCCAACCTCAACCAAATAATATCAAGTACTTTTTCTACTCCAAGCTTCCAATTGACACAAGTATTTGTCACAACATTTGAGGAAGTACCAGCAGTTTGTGGATCCAGTGATGTGGTAAGTGATCTTCAGTTTATCTCAAGTAATTTTTAACACCAACTTTATTACTAAAACAGTCAATCCTAATTATTTCATTAGTTATATTTTGGTAAACTATAATAAGTATTTGAAAATGCTTGTATAGACATAGCTAACTAATATTTATGACAAAAGAAAAGAGAGCATTAAATTGGTTAGGGTCAATGTTATACAGTTATTATACATCATTGTGCATGTGGCATGTATGCATACAGTATTGTCATATTGTAATGTTCACATGTGCTTACCAACAGAATTGAAAGGTGGAAGGAAAAAAGGATCAAATAATGTACATTTAAGTTTTACTAATCCTTAAGATTTGTATTTGTCTAATTATTGCACTTATGTAAACATTCTTCTAGAATAACACTTATCAAGTTGTTCTCATCACTGATGGAGTGATGTCATTTGTAATATTCTCCTATGGAGACATCCAGTGGGGTGAAGAGGCAGTCATTGGATTTAGGTCTGGGGAAAACTCTTTCTTGGTTCCTGCATCTTTGACTGACCCATTTGTGAACATTACAACCACAAGCAATGTTGGAGTCCCAGGACTGTTTGTCTACAGGGTAGACCAAATGAACATAACACTGCCAAGCTCCAACTATACTGGTAAATGCTTAGCATATACAAACACATACATAAATTTCATATTTTAAAAATTGATCTTACCAACCCAAATATTCTTTACTTATCTCAATATCAGTCCCAAGAGAAATCTGTTTGAGGTGTTTTATTCTTATTCTGATCTCAATAATTCCATGGAATGAATGGTTATGACTCTAGCATCTTATTCTGCATGGGTTTTGACATTGTAATACAAATGGATTTTGCTAAACTATTCATCGCCACACCCACCACTGTTATGTCAGGGATAGCTGAAGATATGAACTTTGTGAGAGTGCTGCTGCATGCTAGTCAGATTTTATAAGGTTCAAGTATTGCTCCTGTAACAGTTGCTAATAGCTAACCGTATATAAGCAATGTCATAACAGTAATGACTTGGACAATACAGATTGAATCAATCATCACAGACCTTGCAACTGATATCACGCATGCACACACACATGTACACACTCAATGTTACCCTGATGTAATGTAACCTCATTTCGGATGTTTCCTTATGTACATACAAATATCCACAATTTCCTGTTTAAAAATAGTGTAACATATCAACAAGATGTCAAATATTATTAATTTCTTTAAACCACTGCCTTTAATATTGTACCACAGCTGTTAGCACCACAACTGACGGCACCACAGTTGATGTCACCACATCTGATGGCACCAGACTGAAGGCCCATACTCCCCTTATCATATTATCTGTGGCTTTCTTAAATCATGCAATATTTTTATAAACTGTAATAAATATGAATTGAGTGAACTGTATCGTACATACATCAGTGTGAATTTTTTCTAATTTTTTTTATTAGTTAAATTGTATGTGTCATATCTTGCATAGACTGTGAGAATGTGTCCTGTTGAATTTGTACAAATATCATTAATGGACAAATTTATAGAAATTCATTAGTAGTGCATTATCTGTGTATGAACATTCATTAAACTCATTTTTCATATATACATTTATATATTACTAGCAGCATATACCCGGAGTGGCTTGGCCAATGTTGACATGAAACATTATACAAGCTGCTTAAATTTCGGCCTGGTTGGTCCTTCAATTAGCCTTTGGTGGCCAGAACAACTTCTTATGGGTGAAACCACGAACAAACCACATCCATACATGGTTGATAATGCTTATCCAGGAACTTGGATATCACATATAGCTAATTTCAGCCTTAACAGTCTTTTAATTAGCTTTTGGTGCCAAAGCTACTTCTTATGGGTGTGGCTATGATAAAATTATTCTGATTATCATATCCAAATGTGGTAATAGTGTTCACCCAGTTACTTGGAGACCACATGCTAAATTTCAGCCTGGTTGGTCCTATAATAAGCTTTTGGCAGCCAAAATAACTTCATGTGGGTGTAACTATGACACACTACACCTATTGCCACTTACATGCGTAGATAATAATGCTCATCCGGTTAACTGGAAACCACATTCCAAATTTCAGCCTGATTGGTTCTTTAATTCTTTGTGGGTAGCCAAAAGAACCTCCTGTGGGTGTGGTCATGGCCAAACCACACCTATATGCAGTTAATAATGCTTATTTGGGGGGGGGGGGTACTTGGAGATTGCAGGCTAATTAAGCCTGATTGGTGATTTGATTACCTTTTGGTAGTTAAAATAACTTCCTATGGGTGTGGCTATGATAAAACCACACTCATTACCACACCCAAATGCTGTTAATAACGCTCACCTGGCTACTTGGAGACCACATACCAAATTTTGGTCTATTGGTCCAAAGATTTGGCTGTAATGCCTGGACACATATACATACCTGCATATGAACATACTTTCGAACCAAAATATATATTAGATGGGATCGTGGGTCTAACTTCTTAGGTTCAAGCGTTATTTAAAATTCAATTTTTTGTGACTTTTTAGCTTTTCCACACCAATGTGAACTAGTGTGGCCAGTTGGGACCCTGTCTTTGTGTTATTCCAAGGGTTTATCTGGCCAAAGTACCGTTTTTGGCCTTTTTTCTGACCTGACATAAACACAGAAAGAAGTGTAGCCATATATTTACTCAAAACATTTTCCAGAGGACTCTGATTCATAATCAGAGAGTACAGTAGTACTCTTTAAGTAGGGATGATCACTCCAAAAAAAAAAAAAAAATGGTGGCCTCATAGACTAACACAAAATAAAAGCTTCACTTTCTCTGCTATGGCTCGAACCTAGGCTACAAAACTCACCTGCAGTCCATATAAGCTGCAACTCACTTCCATATCTTGAATGTAAGTCGAATTCTTTAGCTAAATTTGTAACAGCTAGACATAGCATTGTTATAGATAGCTAACTCTTTCTTCTTTCTGCATTTGCAGTGAGCCTCTCTGAAGCTGTACACTGCTTACAGAGAGTCTCTCTCTCTCTCTCTGAAGCTCTACACTACCAACAGCAGCTTCTGCTACTGCTACTACTATCACTACTACTAGAGCCACATTTAAAGAAATATATCTGACAGTGTACAAAAACTAAAGCTAAACAGAGCTGTGGATGTATCTCTTAGATGGAATTGTTTTCAGTTAGTAATTAGTGTCCATTTTAATTCACTTGGTTGCAATAATTTTGTGTGATCAGATTATGTGTGATTCAAAAAATCAACTTTGTGGTTACTCATACGAGGACTCTTAAAGGAAGTTTGCTCAGGCATGTAAATATCCAGTTTTGTTTTATTTATTTATTTATTTATTTATCTATCTATCTATCTATCTATCTATCTATCTATCTATCTATCTATCTATCTATCTATCTATCTATCTATCTATCTATCTATCTATCTATCTATCTATCTATCTATCTATTTATTTATTTATTTATTTATTTATTTATTTATTTATTTATTTATTAATTTATTTAGCCTATTTCTCTTGCCTTTTGAAGTTATTTGGCTTTGAATGTCTGGCCTTCTTTTGGGCCTGTCTCTTTGTAATATATGTTGAATGGTTAATTATTGAATCTATTGGTGAGTAATTATAGATTTATAACATACCTTCTATTGCCCCTTATTGTGGTTTGAAGTTGCTGTTTGGATTGAATGAGTTTGGATCTGTTCAATTAATAGAGTTATAGTTACTTTAGTTGTTACTAATAGACTGTTGGTTTAATGGAATAATCAATTATTGAAAGGTATAATCAGATTATTATGGTTAATCAGAAGTGACTTGGTAAATCAAGTTTACCTGATGTTTGTGCACTTACTGAGTTGGACTGGTAGGCAGTGCTATTATGAAAATTTTTTTAATAGTAGAGGTACTGTACTTTGGTGGCTTTTTATTTCAATTCATAGTTGAATGTACATGGCAAGGTTGTAAGTCCCACATCTGCTTGAAATAACTGCACCAAGTTATTAATTAGGTGTAGCTGTTAGTTTATGATTTTGTGAAGGAAAGACTAAATTTTGTCAGCAATCCAAATAACTATCAACATGCAGGATTTGTTGTTTTCATTTGTGTAGTTGCAATGGTTGTGTGTGTGTGTGTGTGTGTGTGTGTGTGTGTGTGTGTGTGTGTGTGTGTGTGCGTGTGCGCGTGGGTGGGTGGGTGGGTGTGCGTGTGCGTGGGTGTGTGTGGTCTGTAGACTCATTCATGCCTTTACATGCGCTGGCATTACGCCTAGCCAGTACAATCACTTCAGCCAGTTTACTGATATCGGTGATTGAGAAATGGTATATCCATTCAAGTAAGTGCAGAATTATATTCTTTCAATGGAAATGATGTACTGTATTTCTATAAATTAGGGTACCAAGATATTGACTATGTGGGTGTGGTGAGCAGATGTACTGCCCAGTCAATGGCTAGAGCTGCGATTGAAGTGAAGGCGTTACCACACTACATCACAGATGGCGAGGTATTCAGTTTATACAGGAGTCGTGCAAGTATTGTGTGGACCATGCATCTGTTATCATGCATAAGTTGGTTGAACTGTTATCATGTCATATCTGGTGATTCAGTAACTGACCTCGTGACTGGCGATGCTTTACGTAAGGACTAACAGCTCCAGTTATTGGTGTTACCATCTTGGTATGTTCTCAGCAGCTAACTAATCTCATTATGCTATTAATTGTTTTTCAATGTAAAATAAAGGTTTCTGTGATACCACATCAGGCAGTGAATGCCACAACCTTCAAGTTTGTTTTGTTCATAAACAATCAAATATTTGAACCTTTTCATTACATTCGATGACCAATGCATTGTGCAATTGTAATTCAGTTTCCTAATTGTTGCTCAACTTATTACTATCACCCTCTTATTTGATTACTCATTGAAAAAGTTTCATGAAAATATTAATGTGTGCATTTCTGTTAAATATATATATAAATTTCATGCTAGATAAATTGATGGTTCAAAATCTTTGTAGGGAACCCCCTCTGGATTGGGAAACCTTTGCCTCACGTCCTAAAAAAGAGGAAAAAATGTGTACGCAAGATAATATTTGTAATAATTTTGTATTACCTGCACTACACAGTGAGGCATCACCTCTTATATCTGCTATGTCCATCTTGGTGGCCTTGTCTTGGTGGCGTTGTACACCAAGTAGAGTGCGTGCATCCACACTCCCAGTTGGCCAAGAAACCTCCAAAATTTTTGGTGTACCTTTTGACCATAGTGGCCATGCTTTGGGAGGAGGAGCCAACAAGCCAACTGGGGTGAGTGAGATTATGCATGGCCCAAAGTTGCAGATAGGGCAAGGTGGGTCAGTCTCTGTACCTCCAAGCATAGAAGGGACACTATGGTCAAATCCCATGGGTCCTGTCATTCAATAGAATAATTGCATGAATCAAACAACTATTTATGTTTATACTGATTACCTTGTGCATCTAACTGCTGTCTGTGGCTGCACACCTGAGGGAAGGGGAAGGGGGAATGGTTCCAATGGACAAAGAATAGCATATTATCAGAATAATAAATTATTGTCAATGCTTATCAAGAATATCTTGTGCTGGCTTCTTGGGAAGAGCCATCGTTGGAGCTGGGAGGAGGACTGTGGGTGATGGAGCAGAAAGAATTGTAAGTGATGAAGCAGGGACTGGTGGAACTTGTGGCTGAAGGATTGATTCCAGTGCAGCAATCTGCACCCCTGAATATGCCACAGACATTCTGTACAGGATGCTGAAATTTCTTCCTGCAATGCCTGAGGCACATCCGGGGTGTACTGTGCTTGTATCTATTACTTGTTTGAACAATGGTTATCTCAACAATAACTAAAAAGCTCTGTATATATATATAATCTTACCTTCAAAAAAGCTATGGTTTCAGACATTACTGCTACAGATTCTGGTTTTGGTGCTTCTGCCCCCAAAATGCTGGCTATTAATAGTCTGACAGCCTAAAAGTTGTTTTATTGGGCTACAGTGGGTAAGGAAAGGCTATAATGATGTTGCTGTGGGTTAGGGAAGCCTATGGAGTGTGAATTGAGGCTGCAAAATAGCTGAGCCAGAAAGGCAAGTCTGCTGATGATTTGCCTCGCCACCCCTTTTTATACCTGGATTTCTGGAAGCTGCTTCAGAATCTCCCCCTGGAAGCTACTAGGGTATTTAAACCCAACCTTCACGTTTAAGCTATTATCTTCAGCTCCACACAAGCTTGTTTGGCACAATCCTGCTCTGCACCTCTCTTGTTGGCCTTTGGCTTTCCTTTGTATGTGAGAAGCTTGAAATCAGGAGGAACTCTGATGGACAATTTAGCCACATAGCCTCTGGTGGTCCATTCCATTTGGTACATTGGATGATCGACACAATGAAGTTTGTGCAGGCATTCTTGAAGGTGATTTTTGTAAGATATGAACCTCTCAGCATCTGTTTCAAGGAAGAAAAATTATCCTTGATACTGGCGTTCATAGGTATGCACCATGAAGGAAGCTGCTTTAGCAATACTGTACTTAATAACATCAGAAGTGTATGAACATTCTCTCTCACTCATTGAATGGCGAGCATATCTACATGAATGAGGAAAATTATAATAGCAAGGTAGATCACAATTTAGATCACTCATTACAAACCAGAAGAAATTAAATTTTCTAATTATCCTAGTGCACTAAATCAATGAATACTTGATATAATAATATGAACAAGTAAAGGGTAATTTAACTTGTGAAATACGTGGATAAAACCAGGTTCCTTTATATATATTTTTACACTCCAGAACGGAAATAGAGCACATTAGATCAAGAGATTGAGAGCTCTTACCGCTCTACCTGGGCATACAGCACATTTTCTAAAGGCCACAACTTCACAGCATTCATGGATCACAAGCTGCTCACATTTCCAATGGAAAAGTCTCCAACCCATGGTCAGCCTGACAGCCTATCTCACTTTCATCTCTGAGTTCACAACGAACAGCAGACATGCAGTTGGTAAGGACAATAAGGTGGTAGATGCATGTCTCGGGCCACAGTCAGAAGCATCAGTGATGGCTTGGATTACAACAAGATAGCATGCAGTTAACAGGTAGACAATGGTGTGCAAGTGTTCAGGACCGCGATCACAGGTCTCAAGCCTCAGGACATTGCATTTTGGCCTGCCAAGACCACCCTCCTCTGTGATGCTTCCACCGGGCAACCTTGTCTAATTGTCTTGGAGATCTGATGTTGCATAGTATTAGAAACTATTCACAACTTGTCATATTCTTCCATCCATACCACACGCAAACTCATTGCAGCCCAATTTGCTTGGCACTGCCTTCATGAATAAGGTGGTGCCTGGGCCAAGGCCTGCATCCCATGTCAGTAGGCCAAGATTCAAACCTATATACATGTTCCCCTTGATACCTTTGATGTTCCAGCCTGTAGATTTGACCACATTGATGTTAACCTAATGGGACTGCTGCCACCATTACAGTGCCACGCCCACCTGCTCAGTGTAGTCAACCGATTCATTAGGAGGCCGGAAGCCATTCCTCTGCCAGATACTATGGTCCTCATAGCCCACTGGATTGCATGATTTGGCTTACCGGCTGATACCTCTTCATATCCTTAGATAGAGGGACCCAATTAACCTTCTAACTATGGGCATCCACAGCAGAATTGCTGGGCACCAAACTGCACCAAACTGCACCAAACTATTGCATGCCACCCACAGTACAATGGGCAGGTTGAATGCTTTCACAGGTACATGAAGTCAGCTCTCAAAATCTGCCTGTTTGGTCCTGACTGGATTAACCAACTGCCCTGGGTGTTGCTTGGCATCTGCACGGCGCCCAAGGAAGATCTTGTGAGTGCCTCCACTGAGTTAGTCTATGGTACACTGTTAGCACTTCTCGGAGAGTTCATTAGTACACTGATCATGCAAAAAGATCCAGCCAGACTCTTCCAATGTCTGCATTACACTGTGCGGTCACTCATGTCTACACCCACACCCCGCCACGGATCCTCTCTAAATTCTGTACTACTGGGACTGTGCAAAGGAAGTACATCTTCATCCAGTGTGACACTCATGATACTTCACTGCAAAGCCGTATGAAAGTCCCTACAGGGTGTTTCAGAGTGGGACCGAAACCTTCAAGTTGGACTTAGGAAGCCAACAAGATACAATGTCCATTGACAGGCTCAAACCAGCACATTGAGACATGAACAAGCCAGTCCAAAAAGCTCTGCCCAAGCCACATGGTCAATTACCTCATCAACAAGATCCAGCACAGGCAGGGCCATTACATCATGAATTAACTTGATCAAGATCCGGCCTCCAGGTGAAGAAACCTCTATAATTTCAACAAAATGTACAGATCACGCTGGGGAGGGGGGGTGGGGGGGGTGGGGGGGGGGGGGGGGGAGAGTGGTGTAGATGACTCGCTTCAGCTACCAAAAATGGAATGTACGGTCACATATTTTTAGTCACATTTTGACTTCGACTATGTTGTTTTACTCTTTTATAATAAGAATATATTTGCTCACTCTTGGAATTAAATTGCTTATTGCACTTGCTACAACATGCACAAAAAAAGGTAATGCAATGCTGTCCTTTATATCAAAAGAAAAAAGGTACATTTCATTACATTCTATTGTATGACTTCGTGATTTTCTTTATGATATAATATTTTAGGGAGGGTAGTCTGTTCAACCAAAAAAAAATTATAAAGAAAAAACTACATAGCAATTTATTCCTTAAGTTATTGATTTGTTATCACAGGAGCATAATTGTGTAGTGATAATGGTGCTTGATTGGTCTTGGTGTACAAACACAGTATAAAAATTGTTTGTCATGATCTCTGACTACACCGTCAATCTACATTTACATGTAAGTGGGAATTGCTAGATATAATTATAAACTGACTAGGAACTAGATCATATAAAGTCAAAGACTTGCACCACAGGTAGTTCTTTTATACATGCAAAGATTTGGCCTCATTGAATACAGCATAAAGGTAGTCATAAAATTAGGGTAAAGATAATATCTGTACCTGAGGATGAAAGTATGTTTGTTGCCTGTATCTTTGTCCTGTCTTTCAGGAGGAGACAGTCCAGGTGGAGGTGTTGCAGGAGTTGAAGACTTTTGTTCAAGAAGGACCCGAGTTGATGTTGGTGTCGGCCATAACTTTTGGACGTGTAATAGCAGTTTCTGTGGTTAATCTTTCAGATTCTTCCTACTCAAATGTGCATTAGCGCAATGCCTGCAGCATCTTCTTCAGCCATCTTTTTTGTTATATGACTCTTCACTGATATATACACATGATCATCCACTACAAGTCAACAGTCAAACACTGCACCATTCCATCACAAGGAATACCTCAGTTGCTCAATGTGAGATTTTTCACAATAAATCTTCAAATCGGACTTATTCATATTCCTTCTTTCCTTCTTTGACCTATAGTGATTGAGAGAGATTGTAGGAGAGAATGAGAGAATGAAGCAGAGAGAATGAAGCAGAGAGAGGAGGGGAGGGATATAGTTAGGGTAAATAAATTTGAAAGAGATTTTTTTTTTATTGTAACAAACACTTAAAGAACAGGAAAATTAGAGTTCCCCTAATATCAAGATGGAATTGGTTGTGAATTTAAAAAGGTTTACAAATTTTTAAAAAATAGTTAAAAAAAGGAATTTTTTTATAAACAGATTTTTATCTTGAGCCAAAGCTTAAATAGAAGAGACATAATATTTGGACACTGTCAAATCTTTGCAGTCCCAAGGAATAGATCATTAATTTTTCTTCATGTTACCCCTAAACCTAGTTTATCACATAGAAGTCATTATACAAATGGATTTACCATAGTCATGGGAAAGATAATCTCACCAAGCAAGGGAAATTGTCTGGTAAGTGATAACCAGGAACCCGCTCTACAAGGGTCACTCCAGACATAAAATTGACAGGATTTTGTACGCTTACAATCTATATATAAAACTCACAGTTGTATCTTAGTACCTATGTGGCTAGTGGCTTGCCACACTGTTGACCTGGAGACTTGAAACAAATACCACACTTCTGAACTGTGTTTATAATCAGCTAGTGTAAATACCTCATTGCCACCCAGAGTACTCAGCTAGTGCATCCCTTAAATTCTTGTACATATTAACTAGAAATGTGGTATTTGTTTCAAGTCTCCTGGCCTGAAGGTTTGGCAGGCCATTAGCAACGTAGGTACATGCACATAGATGCAACTGGCACTATAAAAAGATAGAGAGTGAGGGAGATTGTATGTGGTGCAAAAAAATGTATAGGTATTTCATAAGTTTTATGATTATAAAGTACCAAATAGCACACTTATGTAGTGTTTACAATCTACTACTGGAGATTCCTGGTCACCAGGAATCTCCAGTAGTAGATTGCCTACTTATGAGCTGCTTTTATATGAATAAAGTGCAAGGTCTAGTGCACCAGTTGTAGTTTTGCTGCATGGTATTAGTGCAACGGAAAACTAAAAGCAAGATTTGCTGGTAACAGTTTGGATAGAACATGTGAGTTCTGGTATTCATACTTTAATACTAATGTTGGTTGCCAAAGCACACCAACAACCACACTCTTGAGAGGGTAATAGCAATCATGGTCACACAAACAAACAAATGCACACATGCATGCACGAATGAACTTGAGCACACACACACACACGCACATGTATGTACACACACACGTATGTACACACACACACACACACACGTATACACACACAACACAACACAACACACACACACACACACACACACACACACACACACACACACACACACACACACACACACACACACACACACACACACACACACACACACACACACACACACAGCTCCTATTTATAAGTAGATAAGTACAAAGTCAGAAATGGTGTTTCCAGTGGCTACTATTATTATGTCTAATGCTGACATTGGCTGGCTTGGGGGGGGGGGGCACCTATATGCTGCTATTAAGTTATATAATCAAAGCAACTGTCAGGAATAACTGGTTGCAAAATTGGAATTCTATAGATTTAATTAATTTGTTGGCATTTATGTCATGGCATTATAACCAGTTGATACAGGTAGGAGTGAACTTTTTTGATTTCCTGAACACACAGGTTGGGTAAAAAAATTCAAAAAAAATATGTACTCCATGACAAAATTGCTCAAAAACATGAACAAGGTTAAAAAAAATTATTGAAATCTGGAAAAAAAAATTTTTTTCCTTTGAAAATAGTAAAAATCACAACAAAAAACAAAACAAAACAAAATAAGATTGTTTTAATGTTTTACCCTCAAACTTTTAAAGAGAAACCAGTCAGTAGAAAAGAGTACCATTCCAAAAAGGCTTCTCAAGGTTAGCTAAATCATATTACATAGTGGTAGAGAAGATGAGAACTTAGGTTGCTCAGTGTTATTCTGTCAATGTACAATCCAGTCAGAAGGATGGTGGTCTTGTTGCTTCAAAAACAGGTTCAATCTTATACTGATAGAGCTAGTGGTGTTTATATATTTATTTATTTATATGTATCCGATAACCTGCCAAATAGCTGTAAGGATTCCATTAAAAATTGGCAGATGTGATATTCAGGTAAGAGAAAGTAACCTCGGCTATGTCCCATTTCTCCACACCCATTGTTCAAGTGGAGTAAGTAAAAGAAGCCAAAAAAAAGGGCCCTTTCATGTCCGCCATTTTAATTTTCATCAAAGGGAATGCATTGGCTTTCACACACTACCATTTCAAAGAGATGTTAATGCATTTTTACATGGCCCACCAAGTTAACAAGATAAAAAAACTTATCAGCAATTCCAAAGGGAGAATAAAATTTGTAGAACTCAGAAATAGTGGAACACGACATCCAATTGCTGCAAGGGGCTGCTGAATTGGGAGAGTAGGTGTAGGTACAAAAAATCTGTGCACCTATTCCCCCCCCCCCCCCCCCCCCCCCAAAAAAAAACCTCCAACACCACTAATCCTGTACAACAAAATTAATTTCCTGTACAACCAAACTAATGGCTATTGAATAATTCACAGGAAAAACAGTGTCAGAAGAAAGAAAAAATATTGTGTCAAAATAGCTTATTGCTGAAAGATCAGCAGAGACCATCCACAGGCACGGAAACTCTCTGACCCCCTCAATTAACTTTTCTCCATCCATTTTCCTCTAAACTGTGACTCGATTTTTTCCCATAAAGTGTCTCGAAATGTTGTAACCTGTCGTTTGACATCACTATGCAAACCATAGCTCTGCCTTGAGACATATTGTGAACCAGGCTTTAGTTTAGTATGAAAATTATTCCTGCAAAGATTACAAACCAATTTTAGTGGTGCATGGTAACAGCTGGACCTCTCATCACCATTTCCTGACTCATTCCAACTACAATTTTACCACAAAAATAAACCTACATACCCAAGAAGAACATTTCAAACAATAAATCCTTGGAAAGAATGTCTCAGAACCAAAAAAAAAAGAGAAAAAGTTACTAGAGAAAGAAGAAAAAAAGAAACACCAATTGGCTAAACAGACAGCAGCTTAAATGGTAGCAGCTTAAATGGTTGCAGCTTCTGTAGACATGTAGGACATGGCCACCTATTAGATAAGTCCTCCCCTAACACATATTCTCATGAAAGACATGACCACCATTACCATATGTTTCCAGTAATACATGTCCTCCTGCATAACATGCCATCCTATAAAACCTGTCCTCATGTTGGACATGCTTTCCAGTAAGACATCCTATTTTGAATCATCAAGTAGTCCATAAAATTGAAACTACATATCCAAGAAGAATATTTCAAACAGTAAATCCTTGGAAAGCATATCTCAGAGCAAATGAAACGTTTCAAGAGAAAGAAAAAAAAAACACCCTAGTTGCCTAAACTCACAGCAGTTTAAATGGATGCTACTTCTGCACAGGCCTGTAAGACATGCTCACCTACTAGACATGTCCTCCCATAACACATATTTTCATAAAAACATGACCATCACTACCACATGTCTTCCAGTAATACATGTCCTCCAGCATAACTTGGACATGCCTTCCAGTTGGACATATTCTACTTTAAATTGTTTCAATAATACATGTCTACTCATACTACATGTACTCCTGCAAGACACGTTCACCTGTAAGACATGCACTTATGTAATACATGACTTCCTATAAGACATACCCTCCAGTAAACCAGTCCTCAAATAAGAGGTGTCCTCCTGTAAGACAAATCATCCTGTAAAATATGCTCTCCTGCAAAACATGTACTCCAGTAAGGCATCTTGAACAGCAAGATATGCCCTCCTATAGTACTTACCCTCAAGTAAAACATGTCTTCCAGTAAGACGTGTCTTCAAGTAAAACACATATTGTAATATATACCATACTGAAGACATGCACTCCACCAATGCATGCCCTCCCATAAAACATTTCCTACAACAAAGCGTGACCTCCCTTAAAACATATGCTCTCATAAGACATGCTCTCATAAGACATGTCATCCTGAAAGACATGTACTCCAAAAAAAGATGTCCTCCTATAAGACATATTTTTCCTTGAGACAATTTTTTTGATCACAGCAATGCTGCCAAAGGCCACAATTGCGTGCTAATATTTATAAAAAGCTTTCAGCAGTGTTCCCAACTTTTGCAGAGCATGTAGCCAAACTGTGATAAGTGATTACTAACTGTTATTTTTGCATCATAACCACAGCTCACTGGCTTTGTGGCTTACCAGCTTACAAATCATTCACAGGTGACTTATGAATTCATCACGCTTCACAGAGTTGCTTTAGACCAATTAATAGCTACATTCAAGAAACATACCATTTTATTCAGTTCTATCAACATTGCTACAAAATGACTACATCAAATCCCTACACAAACAAAAATCATTTCCACTTTCCACTCATTTTTGGGACAGTAAAATCTGGTCCCCAATTAGAAGTGGTCCTCCCCGGATAGTCAGAAAGAGTAAAGATCTAAGAGTGCGATTAATGTAAATCAATGGGGAGTTTTTTCTCTCTGAAAAAGTAAAGATCTAAGAGTGAGATTGCTTTAACTCAAGGGGAGTTTTCTTCTCCCTCTATAAGTGGAATAAAACAATGAAACAAACATTTTAAAATAAACAAGGAACAGAACAGAGACTACTTTGTAGATAACCAAGTCAAATGTAATGGGAAGTCATGTAGCCAGTCTATTCTTAACCTTTTTTTCCCCACACCACAATCCATTATGATATTGGCCATAGCACGGCTCTGTCCCTGTTGCTGTTCAATGTCTCCAATCAGCATCACTAAGATGTCTGTGTCGGACTCCCCCACCAAGATATTGCCTGCAGTGATACTTGCAACATGGAAAGCATTCAGTGCATCAGCCTCTAAGTTATGGTCTCCCTGGAGGTGTGCTGGACTTGTTACAGTGATGAGATGTTATGCTTCTTTCAGGAACATTCTGTAGGCATTCACAACCAAAAGAAGGTAGCAAAGTCTTTTCACTGAAGATATTCCAGTTGTCATCACGAGAAACTTTGCAAATTCATTTTAAAAAATATTCTATTGGTAAGAAGTTTTCCTCACTCTGACAGATGGTTTGATCTGGCCAAATTATTACACCATATAACTGCATCATGTAACTTTCTCTCACTGTCCTTAATGGAATTCTCCATATGCTTGTCCAGACATACATGTACTTCACTAGTCCTCCCTGAGAATACCACTGGCAGCATTTGATGCTCCCATGTTTGTTTGTGAGGGAATGGAGTGGAGAAAAAGCACTCTATCGTAGACCTCCACATAACTTCTTGGTAACTCAGCTTCTGCTAAAGTTTCTTTGCAGGAATTCAAGTTTTTTTTTGTTTTTTTTTTAGTTTTTTTTTTTTAGCAATGATGACTTCCCCATAGTTTTCATATGAGTCCCATTACAGTGTGCAAATGACAGGGATATGTTGTATTGGGGCACGAAAGGACTTCCTCAAGGTCAAATGGTGTCTTCTCTGCAACAAATATGATCATATGTATGAACATGTCTCTCATACTCTCAGCATCTGTCTTGTGTTTCTGTGCGGTGGATAGATTAGCTTTGTTCTTACAAATCTGAACAGCAAAGTTCTCTCCATACATAATTTCACACGTTGAACAAATTTGCAGTTGCAGTTCCAATCATCTTAAAATTTATCTCTTTCATAGTGCACCTAATAGATAGATTTAGTAACCTTAGATACTGCTAGAATAGTTGCAATGTTCACCAAAGATATTGAAGTTTTTCCATGAATGGATTTCAAAATTAATTGGTTTTGCACCCAGTGAAGCCATTTCTGTCTCTGAAATCATGAAGTTGCTAGCTAAGTTAGCAAACATTATAAAATCTCTTGACTTCAGAAAATGTTTCATTACATTTACTTATTGATTGATGACAGAGCTGTAACTAGTAGAACCTTGTGATGACTCTCTCAAACATTGCTCTTCTAAATTGATCCTCCTGTCCAGTAGTTGCATAGCCTGACTTTGAGTCATTAAAATCTAATTCTCTCAGTATCCTAAATAATCTAGTAAGTACCCACTATTATTATTTAATCTAACCCCAAAGAGAAAAAGTCCCAAGAGCCTCACTTTTTCTTTCTTTCCTCATTCTATTGTTCTAGAAGAAATAATATGGCAATAATTTACTGTGAGGAATAAAAGAAAAGAGATTCAACTCATTATCTGATGTTGCTAAATTTTGGGTTTGTGTCACTCCAAGTTGTTTGGCTGGGACATCTTACAACAAAAAAAGTCCTGCAGTGGCCATTCACGACAGTTGGGATTATATCCAATAATTTTGGTTCTTTTTATCTGGTTAACTCACCAGCTGGTCTAGATTTGGGGTGTGGCATTCATGGCTGTCTGGCGGGCACAACCAACCACAGAAAAAGTTTGGCAGTGTCCATTCATGATGCCTGGGACTATGTTGGACATTTTCCAATTGATTTTATCTGGTTAACTCACTGAGCTAACTTTGGGGTGGGGCATTCTTGTATCTGGGGGGGGGGGGGGGGGGGGGGGGGGCACAACCCACCACAAAAAAAAAAGTCTGGCAGTGACCATTCATGATATCTGGGACAGTGTTGGACATCTTCCAGTTGGTTTCATCTGGTTAACTCATCAACTGATCTCGACCAATTTGGGGTCCCTTAATTTGGTCCCTCCTGACCACACCCACCAGAATGAGGTCAGTAGACTTACATTTCCTTATTTGAACATGCACATGGAGCATTACTACATGCATGAAAAATGGTTAACTTTCCAGCTAGGCCCGACCCTTCTGGGCTCATGGAGAACATTCTACAAAGTTTCATCAAAATCAGCATGGTCATCTAGGAGGAGTTCACCTGCAGGCATACAGACCTTGGTGAATTTTTATTGGGATTAGGATATATAATGATAATAGGATGAAATTTTTTTTTTTTTTTTTTTTTTTTTTTTTTTTTTTTTTTTTCCATTTAAATACTATTTACCTATTAGACACATGTTCTAGTCATTATGGTGAAGAAGAAGAAATCAGTCAATCATTAGGTGTATCTGATTTGAATTAATACTGGTGTGTCAAGTTTATAAAAATAAAAAAAAAATCCTCTCCATATATTTCCCCTTTATTCTGGGATAATTCATTGTAGTAAATTTACCAACAGGACTCAAACCTCTATATTAAGATATTTAACTTTCAATACACAAGATAATATCACTTATAGAATAAAATTGCATAAAAAAATTCCTTGTCAGGTTCCTACTGCATCATTATTCCAGTTGGTATTTTTAAAGAAGTAAATTTTGTTACGCAATTATTAGTTTGCTAGGTCTTAAAATACACCCCAAGAAAAACCCTGATTACTTTCTGCACAAATTTAGAACCCAATAAATTATGAATGAACCCATAGTGGACATTACATGGGTACTTAGTAAACTATATATATATTAGAAGACCTATGTAACTGTGTAATTAACTATGTAACTATGTTCGTCTGTTTCTCAAAATCCCTCTGTTAGATTTTAACCAAACTTTTAGGGATGGAGGAGACCCACCCTGAGATGGTTTTATGCCAGGTGGCATGTCTGGGAAAAAACAGAATCTGTCTGTCTGTCTGTACCATCATTCCGGCCAAACTGGTAGGTGAATTTTTCTGAAACTTGGCATGATGATAGGTTTTTTTTTTGTTTTTTTTTGCAAAATGGTTACCATGGTAATGAGAAAAAGCCAAAATAGTATTTTGGCCACTTCTCTCTTAATAATACATCTCCACCATCACCTTTCTTACTGGCAAGACATTTTAACTACTGGATTTTAGCCTATATTGGCCGGGCAACGCCAGGTATATGCTGCTTGTTATAAATGAACCCATGGACATTACATGGGTACTTGGTAAACAAT
>OZ017780.1:11151328-11178830 GCA_963969325.1 Lycopodina hypogea | reverse complement strand
CAAGGAAAGGGGCAGAGAGAAAACCAACACAAATTTAAAAAATTGTTAAAAAGAGAACAAAAAAGAGAGAGAGAGAGAGAAAAATTAGAGAAAAAAAGCAACAAATATGAGAGAAAAGACAAACAAATGTGAAAGAACAAAAAATAAAAAAAATAAAAAAGAAGAAAAAAAATAAGAAAAAAAGACAAACAGATTTGAATAACCAGTTTGTGATGGCAAATGCTGACAGACAATGATAGCCTGAAGCTTAGGATTGCGTAGGACTGTCCCGTTCTGAGTTGTGCCTGACCTTACCAACCCCTAGTGAGTACTGGGGTAAAAAAAAGAAGGGGGGGACAGACAGGTGCTTGGACACTCTACGTTAGAGAGTGTGAGCGTACCAGTCTGTGGTCCCCAGGCATCACCCGGGTACCAGGAGGGGCCAAGCTAAGCAGTTGTTTGCATGGTAAATGACACACACACACAACACTGTGTGTCTGCCTTATCCCATGTCTATCTATGAACAGTGTGTGTGTGCGTGCGCTAATGGGATGACCAGGAAAGAGCCCCCCCCCCCCCCCTCCCGCCCACTCCTCCTCTGCCAGAAGCCACTCACCTCTACGTAGCGCTGGTTCAGGTAGTGCCGGTGTCTCATGAGGGCCAGACCAGCCTGTTCCGGTGTTTCCAAGGCAACAATGGCCTCCCCAGTCCTCCTCCCCACAGAGTTAATGCCGAACACAATCCCACCTCTGCAGGAGAAAAGTCACTTGGTCACACGGAGGTCTATCAAGATAGCACAACCACAATGGTTGCTTTTCAAGAAGACAAAACAATGTTTTTGTTATTTTGGACCTTTGCCGGCAAATGTCACCACATGGGCAGCTCAGCCAATGCAACTGGGAGAGAAGCCAAGGAGCAGCCGTTTTTAACAAGAGGAACATAGAGAGTGCCATAACTGCCCCCCCCCCCCCCCCACCAATCTAAATAAATAAAATTAGAAGTAGAGGGAATTTCACTCTCTGGAGTCAGTCATAATACATAAACCACCCATTAACAAGATTGGATTTCAAAGGTGACAAAAAAAAAAAAGAGAAGTCTTTCACTAAAATGGCTTCTACCTCCAAATTAACATTGAGTACATCGGAGGATACCCACTGAGTTATACATATCTATTTCAGTTCTGTTTGTGATCTTACCTTACACTCTTGGAGTAACCTTGCTTGAATAAAAATAATGTTTATATAATGTCATGACAGTTCAACAGACAAGGCAACATTTACTGTGTTTTCTTCTATGTGGGCAGGTGGGTGCAAAGTGCTACTGATGCATCAGCAGCACTCTGTGCCCGAACACATAAGGTGTTGGTGGTGTTGGTGGTGGGGGAGAGTGGGTTGTGTGGCTGCATGAGGAGGTATTCTTGTGCAACTCACGGGATGAAGTTTAGTCCTGATAGAAATCCAGCCACATCTTTGAGAGATGCTTGAAATGGAAGACCTCTCAGTCTCACCACACACTCCTCCTCCACCAGGCTAGGGCTGCAACAGTAAACAACAACAACAACAAACGTTAAAAAACAACAAATATGCAACAAAAAAAAGAAAAGAAATAAAAATAATAATAAAAAAAAAAAAAAAAAAAAAAAAGAAAGAAAAAAGAAAGAATCAGCAATGGGTTGGGGAAAAATTATTGAGGCGTTTGAAAATGCTGGCAGAGAATTTATCAAAACTGTGTCGCCATATGGATGGTTTGGAGCCAGAACATTACCAGCACACAGAAGGACTGACTGGTCAGCTGACACACACAATTCCTCTGGATATCCGCACATGCCCAGAGAATCCCAACACTCTGTCAGAGTATCTGCAGATGTCCACAGAGGCCCAACAGTGACCACACTGGCCGACTATCTGTGGACGACAGAGTTAAGGCTGGTTCATAGTGTGTGCACTGCATAGACATAGTGGTGCATGCACTGTGCAAAAGTAGAACTTGGTTCTACTCTTGTATTGCGGTCGGCTAAAATACCAACACTCCCTGTGGTGCGTTCTGACAAGATTTTGTGTTCACAATGCACTCAACACAGAATTACATGTCGTATGTCTATGCGGTGTGCACAGTAGCGTGTAGTACAACAGGAAACCACTCGACTATCCTGACACTGAAGAAACCTTCTGGGGAAATACACATCACGTGATATTCCTTGCAAAAGATTGTCCATAGTCCTATGGAACACAGGGAAAGTCTCACATAGCACAGCAAGTGCCTGCAGTGCTCAGATCCCAGCAGCCAGGGCAGTGCTGCAAGTGGAAGTTGGTCAAGAGGTTGTCTATGAACTCATCCGACTGGTTTGAACAGAGACGATCCCTTACCGACCCCCCATTATTAATTGCTTAATGAAATTCTATTAGTATTATTGCTTCATACTACCATCACAGTAGCAGATATACCCAGCATTGCCTGGGAGATGCCCTTATAAGGCTCTATGTTGCATGAGAGCTCCTATGTCCCATGCAATAGGTAACTGCAAGTATGGCGTGATGTTGGCAATGCTTGGAACAGATGGAAGGAGTTGCGTAGCTAGCACTTCCAAATTTTTAGTTGGTGGATAATCCGATAGACTTGGTTGATTTGCTGTATCTAGGCAAGATTCCCATCAGGTTCCCATCAGTCACAAGGCCATCATCCTAGAGACTAAACTAAGTGGGGCAGAGGATCAGAGTTGAAGTGCACATCGAGTGTCCTGGCCAGTGGGCATACGTACTAAAGTTCAGATTTCTTGGAATGATTCGTTTCTCAATTATTTTAGCTCATCAGCATGGTACACCCAAATGACATGATTAGGTGTTTTACTTTTACTACTCTCTCCAAATTACCTGGTCTCTTGTCATGTGCTGAACGATACAGGTATGTGTGCATTGTTTCATTTACACAGTCACAAAGATGTGCTGATACAGAGTATCATAAGATCCAAACTTTGTCTAACACACCTCCATTGATAAATTACAAGCATGGAGGAAGCAACTGCTGACTCACTTGGGACTGTCATTCTAAATGTTGTGAAGTAAGGCCAATTCCATTTCATCTCCAAGAAGCCAGTTCAGTGCAAATACATTTAAGCAGCAGGGGAAAAAAGAGGTGTAGTTTTCTCCAAGGTGACATGAATCTTTCCCTTGGCCTAACTTATGCACAATTGGAAGTTAATCTTCTGTGCCTACTGCAGGTACTGCCATATTAAAATTTTTAATCATTATTTAAGAAAAGGTGAAATTCATATCTATCTTGACTGGCTTTGATAGTCGGAAGAAAGTTCAGGGAGAAATTCCATCAGCATGCATCATAGAATGTACAGAAGGAGTCCATTTTCAAGCCTGAATCCCTATAGCAACAATCCCAGAGTCAAGTTATGCATGCATGCCAAGTCTCATGTGTCTAAGCTCAAGGGTTTGAGCTTTGAAGAAAGATATCATCACTGAAATTTTCATAGGCAAAATATGCATGATCACTTGCATCGTTTCTCACGACAGATACGTACGAGTCTTATTAGTGTTAATACAAATAAAATACTAATATTGCCACATAATTTTGGCTGTGATTATGTTGTTTCTATTTCACAGAGGAAATGCTATCTGGAACCTTCTGATCGGCAGTGATGTACCATGCTGCACTTAGACATATCTACATGATCCCATTAATATATAATGCAGGTGGAAAATGAAAGCAAATTATTCACTGTTAATCTAAAATTGACATTTTTTTTTTTGTGTTTCCATAATATAGTCCAGAAACTTCAACTAATCCAACGGGTGCTGGCATGTTATTACTTCTTTACCATTTCATGCACAGAACTTTGCCTAAAAGTACTTGTTTTCTTTTTCTTTCCCCAACCTTTTTAAATGAAAAATTAGAAAAGAAAAGAAAAATGAGGAAATTCCAAGACCTTCTGTAGGGACAGGATGATGTGGGCAGCAGAATAAAACTAGAATGGTGGTCAATAGTCGGGAGGACACAAGGATAAAATTTGTTTTTGACCGTTACACACACAGGTACGCACGCAGTCAGTCAGCACAAATGATATATAGGATTCTTGGTTGTGAGCATGTGCAAAGTAGGGAGAAAATTATAAAGTTGGAAATAATTCCAAATTTTCCCAATTTTAGTCATTTAATTTTCGTATATTTCTGTTACTTCTTTTTCTTTTGGGGGGTGGTGGGATGGAGTGGGCAGGTGTGTTATCAATGATCCATTACCAGGTCTCATCTGAAACAACCAAAAAAAAGAAGTGTTGGTGGCAGCCACAATAGGTAGCCAGTTGAAACCATAATTTTCTGACATATCCTAGGGCCATAAGAAACATTCATACAAAGTTCCATCAAAATCAGTGCAGTCATTTAGGAGTTCACTAACACAGACAGACCTCGGTTCATCGTATTAGGATAGTCTCTGTAGCACAAACTGAACTCCTCGTGTCCACATTGATAATACATGAAGTTAAAAAAAAAAATAAATAAATAAAATAATAATAATAATAATAATAATAATTTGTTGTAAAGTCTGTTCGTGTTCACTTGAGCACTAGCAAAATCTTAATATCTTTGTAATTACTCATTGGATTTCCAGATTTCGAGGACCAACAGACGTTGTCTCAACACTATTCCTGAAGAAGTTGACAGTTTCACAGCAAAATTAGCTGTATGTCCCATAATCAATTACACAGCATTCAACCAAGCTTTAATTCACCATATGGAATGCAGTCAAAATTAGTTTCTTTAACAGTGACATCCAATTTTAACCTACCACATACTCAATCCCATTATGTCAGTATGTCATTATTTATTACAAAAATTTTTTTTCCTACAGAATTTTTTATTCAGCAAATAAAAAGAGAGAAAAATTATGCAACCCTTTACCTGTGTGGGAAACTGAAGAGGTTGTCAATTGCTGACGAGCAAATATAATTCAGAAACGAATCAAAATTTGAACATCAGTGGCTCCAACAGTCACACATGCAGAGAGAGAGAGGCTTTGCTGGACTTGAGCCATGACCTGGTGCATGGATATACACCACAGTGGTCATTATGGCTGCCATAATGCACACAGCAAGGAAGAGAGCTGACTCTGATCAAGTAAAGCTAATGATACTTCTTGGCACAAGCATTGACCACATTCGCAATCAGTCATAATTTCTAATCAATCAGTGGGGGGGGGGGGGGAGGAAACCGGAAACCAGAAAAAAAAAAAAACCCTTTCCCAGCAAGTTTAGTTATCTGAACATTTATGTGAACTTCTTTACAAATGTTTATCAAATATTTCAGTTATCCGAGCATTCTTAGTCTAACCAGTTTGGATAATTCACTTTCCACAGTAGTCACTAATTCATATCTGCACAGGTTTATATCCCAGTCACACATTGCATTTCACATCAACTCACTTGGGACGGACATCGAGCTTGACGTCCTCCTTGATGACCTCAGGAGACTGGAACAGATGACCTGCGGAGGACAAACAGGTCTATTATCAACTGAGCAATGAACATACTTATAAGATCAGATTGAAGATTCTCTGAGTTATTATCATGTGCTATAGGGAGCAGACCATTGGCCCCATCAATACCACACCTGAACTACGCCTATCGGGGACAGGAGAGGAGAGCAGAGACAGGAGAGGAGAGCAGAGACAGGAGAGGAGAGCAGAGACAGGAGAGGAGAGCAGAGACAGGAGAGGAGAGCAGAGACAGGAGAGGAGAGCAGAGACAGGAGAGGAGAGCAGAGACAGGAGAGGAGAGCAGAGACAGGAGAGGAGAGCAGAGACAGGAGAGGAGAGCAGAGACAGGAGAGGAGAGCAGAGACAGGAGAGGAGAGCAGAGACAGGAGAGGAGAGCAGAGACAGGAGAGGAGAGCAGAGACAGGAGAGGAGAGGAGAGCAGAGACAGGAGAGGAGAGCAGAGACAGGAGAGGAGAGCAGAGACAGGAGAGGAGAGCAGAGACAGGAGAGGAGAGCAGAGACAGGAGAGAGAGAGCAGAGACAGGAGAGAGAGAGCAGAGACAGGAGAGAGAGAGCAGAGACAGGAGAGAGAGAGCAGGGACAGGAGAGAGAGAGCAGGGACAGGAGAGAGAGAGAGCAGGGACAGGAGAGAGAGAGAGCAGGGACAGGAGAGAGAGAGAGCAGGGACAGGAGAGAGAGAGAGCAGGGACAGGAGAGAGAGAGAGCAGGGACAGGAGAGAGAGAGAGCAGGGACAGGAGAGAGAGAGAGCAGGGACAGGAGAGAGAGAGAGCAGGGACAGGAGAGAGAGAGAGCAGGGACAGGAGAGAGAGAGAGCAGGGACAGGAGAGAGAGAGAGAGCAGGGACAGGAGAGAGAGAGAGAGCAGGGACAGGAGAGAGAGAGAGAGCAGGGACAGGAGAGAGAGAGCAGGGACAGGAGAGAGAGAGCAGGGACAGGAGAGAGAGAGAGCAGGGACAGGAGAGAGAGAGCAGGGACAGGAGAGAGAGAGAGAGAGCAGGGACAGGAGAGAGAGAGAGAGCAGAGACAGGAGAGAGAGCAGGGTCAAAGAAAGGCAATAAAGACGATCCACAAGATGGAGCATGTATGAAATGCACAAGCCAATTATGTCACTTTTTTTTTTGTATACAAATATTTTCCACTCTAATTAAGGAACATAATGAGGTTGTTATTGAAGATAACAACCACAAAAGTGAATGATACAGCAACTTGCCTTGGGATATGAACTTTTGAGCCACTTGAATTAAGACAGACAATTCATCTTGTCCCGGCTTCAACGTCCCTCCAACATGCACACCTGTTACTAAGCAACAAGAGGCAATGAAGACGGGGGGGGGGGGGGGAATGCTTTGGATAAAATATAAATTTTGAATTGGAAAAGGTTGCTATTAAAGAAGGTAAAGAGGGATGGGTTGGTGTGTGTGTGTGTGTGTGTGTGTGTGTGTGTGTGTGTGTGTGTGTGTGTGTGTGTTGTGTGTGTGTGGTGTGTGTGTGTGTGTGTGTGTGTGTGTGTGTGTGTGTGTGTGTGTGTGTGTGTGTGTGTGTGTGGAGTCCTTACCTCCAGCCATTTCCTCTATGGTCTTGGGAGCAGCCACTGTAGGGAATGCCTTAGTGAACTCCTTGACAATGTCCAGGTACCGGTGGAGGTACTTCTGCAGCCCAAGACAGATCTTGTATGCCTGAGGGTGTAGCAAACTTCTGAGGGAATTTGGTCCGAAGGTCAGCAAGGAGAAAGTGTTCCCACCCAACTTGGTCAGAGTGGAGTGCAACTAGACACACAGGAGGAGATCAGAGAAAGGACGTTAATGACTGGATACTAGATAATCTTCAAGAGTGTTGTACAGACCACTCCCCCGCTCCTTTCAGCATCCTGTACTAACAAATATGTTCAGTTCATGTGATGTGTTATGTAAGAATATTGTGCTGCTCTGACCCACTTCAGTAAAATGAGTATTGGAAGGTTTCAAGTTGGTCCTTAGCCAAATACCCATCTTCTACTGGAATAATATAGATTGAACTGGCATACACCATAACTCCTATGGTAAGAATCACATAAGAATTTTTTTTAATTTTATTGGAGGACATCTTTTTTATACTATATTATCAGTGCAGGATCATTCATAACATTACAAATTGTTCAAGAGTATAGACCAATGGAATATTAGCCTATCAATACAGAATGAGATAGAGATGAAAAGACAGACAAACAAAAGGTAAATAGTTTGTTGGTGGGATAACCAGCCGCAGAGGGGACCGCTCACAGCTCTTTCTCATTAGGTACTACATTTATACATATATACCCAACCAATCCTGTTTTTCGCCTCCAAGCTGGCCAAAACCGCATAGGCCAAAACCGCATTGGCCAAAACCGCATGGACTAATAAGTTCATTTAAGCTATAAATTCAAACCATGTCTACCCTTGTCTTTAGCTCCCCATCTGAGTTTCTTGGAAGATTTATGCTCCCTTAACTTTCTTCATGATTTTCCCAGCCACCCCATAATTCCAATCAATACAGTCCTTCTTCTCTGCCTCACACTCCACTGTTGTTCTCTTAAGGTGGGTTCACAATACAACACAAAGTGCCAGCGTCTTGTTCTGTCTTGTCCTCAAGCGTCTTTTGACCCTGCGGTCCATACACATTCCCAAAAATGATGTGAACACTCCAAGACGCAAGTTTAGATTAAATTTCTAATTCTGCGTCCAGGTGTGTCACATCCTCCTCCGCCTGTCCAATCAGATTGCTTGTTAGTGCCACCTGCTTACGTTGCTAGGTAAATTCTTTTGTATATCCCTCTAAAATAGATAAAACAACATGTTTTTGAGGACGCTTTGCAACACAATGCAGAAAAAAGAAGATATTGTGAACCGACCTTTAGTCTCCATCATAATAAATTATTATTGTAAACTCTTTTTTGTAGTGTAGGTAAAGTGTCTGTCTAGGGAGACAAATTGTCTTCTGTTGAAATTGATAAATTAGGGATTTGGTAAGGGGTCTCAGAAAAAGAAACATTCTCCTAGATAGTTTAGCCCTTGCTGCTGCTCAGTCCTTCCACTACAGATATCCTTGCTCTGAACATCACCTACTCCCTGGACCTTTTTTGGTGTGTGTGGAAGTTGCATTGCTCACAAGGACAGTACCCAGAGACATTTCGCTCGAAACATGACAGACAGACAGACAGACACATCAATAATAACATAATAGATATTAAAACATATAATAAACTTACTCTAAATAACAGCATAAACTGTAACAGGCTATACTAGTCCGTACCTGTTTGAGGGCACTGTCCAGATTATTGGCCGCTTGAACAGCCTCCGACGAAATGCCAGGGGGCAAAGAGCATGGGGGACCACCTCCAGGGCACACGTACACCTGTTCCTTCGCTATGACCTATTCCAAAATGGGTGAGGAGGGAGGAAGGAAGACACAGAGTCAGTCAGTAACAATCAGCACCTTATTGTAATTTTAAAACAAGGTAAAAACAAAAACCGGTTATCACAGCAACAGTTTTTGTTGTATTTTTGAGTGAGGCCAGGGATACTTTCTCCTTGACTACACGTAACCAATAAGGTGAATAGTAACCAACACTCATTCCATATGCTCTTCCACCAATGCCACTGTTACTGACATCGTATTCACAATAAAATGACTGGTGGAACATTTGTCTTTTAACCCTGTGCATAGAACACAGACTATATAAAAACATATCCCTATTTTATCATATAGATAATAACCAGACAACAGCAGGCAAAAAAGGTCAGCAAAGAAAAATCAAAACAGCAAAAGTAAAAAAATTAAAGGGAAAAAAAAAAAAAAAAAAAACTCACTGAGAAGGCAGTTGCATGCCTTGTTACAGTAGCTGATGAGACAGACCTACAGCTAAGTCTCATCAATGAAGTCATCTCTCAGTTTGAAAATGCAGCCACAAATTTTAGCATTAACTACTTCAGCTGGACATGTGCTCTAGGGTGCTGACCAATATGAAGCACATGCCCACATGACTATCTATTTAAGGCACACCTGATTTTTGGAGATGCTGATTATCCCCCAAGCCAACTGGACGATCATGCTTTCCTCTCCTTCATCCTGAATTTCAGTAGCCACTACTGTGAATACAATGAGATATTCCAATGTTCCTCTCCCGGACATCTTCGCGGGGGAAATACTCAAACAATCAAACACGTCAATAGAAAAATATTACACCTCAGTCAGTGATTTAATTTTTATTTTTAAGTCACGTGACTTCAAAGTTGTCTGGTTAAATTTCATGGTGGCTGGTTGACTTTTTAAATGCCACTTTTCTGAAATAAGAGGGGGGGGGGGGGGTAACTCCTTCGTATCATATTTTTTTCTTGAGGCATATTTTTGAATGTGGCAGAGTTGTGGCTTTCTCAAATAAATTGGCATATTTTTAGGCGGAAAAATGGTTTTAGTTGAAAAAAAGAAAAAGAAAAAAAAAAAGGGTTGGTACAGGGGAAAATCCCCAACATTTTACCAATTTTTGTTGTTGGATTTTTCCTTTACTCAACTATTTTTTAGTCTGAGCCCAAACATGTTCGTCTGAAATACAAAAAAAAATTATTTCTTCTTGTTGCAGCACAGAATGGGGGGGGGGGGGGGGGTGGCATTCCCCCCCCCCCCCCCCCCCCAATTCTAAAAACTAGGTGCTCTGAAATGGATTCTAATGGGTTTTGGTAGCCAGCTTACTATAATTATCTGGAATCCTTTACGGATCTCAAAATTTTACTGCTTTAATGTGAATAAGGTGATAATATACCATTAATGGCTCCAATAATGTGACTTTTAGTGGCTTTAAAAAAATTTAATTGGCATTTTTGGGTGGTTATTTTGGCATAATTTCACTCCCACCACCTGGCAACCCTGCCTTTAATTCGAAAAGAATTGCAGAATGCTGCTGAAACCAAACATTTCTGATCATATGTGTTACATTGAATTGGCAGTAACTACACTTGGATTTCTTCCACCAGTGTCAACTATGTTCTGGTTTTTATTCTCCTATTTTGGAGGTAATTTCTTTGTATGAAAGCTATAAATATTAATTGATGATGAATACATTTTTAGGCAGCTTGTGTTTAATTTCTTGTTTCTCATTCACCAAGATTTTCCAGATAAAACACAATACAAATTACTAGGGAACTCCCTCATTGGAAAATCATGGAAGTGACATTTGAAAGTACTGTGGTTTGTAATTGGCTGGTGTCATTTTTACCTGTGGCACTCATGTCTGGGAAAACTTGGAACGTTTGGGGGGGCGGAGCGGGGCGGGGTGGGGCGGGGCGTGGCACTGGTAGCATACATCCACATATTTTTCTCAAGAATAGATTTTAAACTAATTGTTTACTGTTTGGAAACACCAAAGTTCATTCTTACACTAAGTGCTAACAACTAAATGCTTTTACATTGTGAAAGCCTGTGGTTAGAACTAAGTTATTTTACTGTATAGAGACCTGAAAATAGTAAATCTTATCACAACTTCCTCTTTTTCCTTTCTTTTTTTTTCTTCTTCTTGTTTTAATTTTTAAACTTAATGAAAGTGTCCTAAAGAATTATTTTTCTTGGTCTAAAACACTATGTTTATAGTAATTATTTTTGCCCAGGTCTTAGTAAAATTGCCTTTCTGGTTAGTAATGGTGGTAGAAATTGCTGTAGCTGTAAAATAATATATATTTTGCCACAAGTCAGAAAAGCAGTACACTTTTGCTATATATATATATATATATATATATATATATATATATATATATAAATGGGTATGTCCCTCAGTCAGTCCATAACTCTAAATGTGTCCTAAGTTAAGTGTACTTTCTGAGGTAGCAGGTCGATGAAATTTAGTATAGTGATAGGTGTGGTGCAAGATTAATGCCTATTCTCTTAGAATTATTGGAAATATAATTTCAGCAGAGATAATTAGCATTTGGTGTTACTAGCAGAAAACCAGCCCTATGGGCAGTTTTTAAATCAGCCACCTGCAGTAACAAACATGCTTAGTTTGCTTTATGTAACACTAGCCTAAATTTGTAGCCTCCATCTTCATCTGCTGGTTAGTAGAGTTTAGAATGCATATAACCATGGAAACAGTGGAACTTGGCCTTACAAAGTTTTAAAAAAAAGAAAGAAAGAAATTTTAAGTTAATGGGGTTTGGGCACAGTGTTGCTGACCTCCATTAAAGTGTATTTGCATTTACATAAATGTGGTTGGTACTAGTAGTCTCTCCCAATCCTCCTTCCTCCCCCCCCCTCCCCCAAATCCTGGAAGTTTCAAAAGAGCAGCCCTAATAGGCCAAGGGGGGGGGGGGGGGACAATTTTAAACAAACATGATACAATTGATGGACACAAATTAGGTCACACAAACACAATGCAATAATTGACACTAAATTGGAAAAAGGACAAAAGCACTGTTGCAGCTGTCCCCTAATTTCCTCTGTTTTGCTGTTGTAAAAGGGCACTGTGAAAGAACACCAAGAGAGAACAGAGCCGCAATGAGCAAATAAGAAAAATTATATTGTTAGGATACTCAACCCTAATTAGCCAGTTAATATATTTACTATATATTTCAAGTAGTTCTCACAAGGAGCAGTGCTATTTTATTCCAGAGGGGGGGGGGGGGGGGAATGGAGAAAAAAGAGAAAGAAACATGTAGTTGGGAATCACACCACTGCCTTTCTACTGGAAGGGAGGGAAGGAAAAAGAAAGGAAAAAAACATGAGCCTGGAGCACTATGCCTTACCATTCCACCACAATCATTCAGGCTTATTTTGTATGGAGTTTTAAATTTTTTTTCCCCCCACCATTGATGCCACTTTCAGAAGAAAAAAAAATTGTGGTAAAAATAAGTCAGGATATCTACATTATGACCAAAGAAATTTGTGGGAGGAGTTTGAAGTCAAACAGAGAGGCAGGCAGTCAGACAGAAATCTGTTTGTTGGTATGTAGCAAAGCTACACTATTTAATTATATATGTATCTTATTAGGGTGGCAAACTAAACTGTTTCGTAATATTGCATTGACTCTTTTATATTAGAATAGAGTTTTGTGTGGCACTTCAGCAGTTAGAATGAGTTGCTACAAATAGCTGACATGTTTCAGACTGTGATACTGAGATCATATTTTCAATTGACATTAAGAGTAATCAGGTGCATTTTGTTAAAATAATTTTAATGTGTACTTCAAGCTTGATACTGTTACCAAAGAAAATTTATGGAGAAATATTACTTGAGGGTGCATGGGTGCCACCTTTTCAAAATTTATTTTCTGGACAATTACACCCAATAACCACCTCTCAAAATGAAAATGGCATGGTAAAAATGCAAATGGTTGCAACTGTTCAACTTCTTGTTGTTCATCTTCTTGTTGTTCATCTTCTTGTTGTTCATCTTCTTGTTGTTCATCTTCTTGTTGTTCATCTTCTTGTTGTTCATCTTCTTGTTGTTCATCTTCTTGTTGTTCATCTTCCAGGTTTTCATCATCAATGCCAGCATGTTTCTGAGAGTCCTGGACAGCCCTCAGCTCAGCTTCTAAGAAGGCCAATGGAGCATGTAAGGAAATATCATGATGTAACCACAAGTTTTGCTGGTACTTTCACATTCAAATACTGATCCTGAGCAATGTCCAGACAAATTGAAAGTAGTCAGTTAGAACCCTCTACAGTGTATGTCTTGCTTTCTATTAAAATAAACAATGGTAGATCATGTAAACATCTAATGAAACACAACTTGCTATAAAATGGTAAATAAATAACTATGAAAGCTTGAGCAATATAATAATAATATGGGTGTGAGAATTTCTTCTCTATTTGTTTACATTGGCCTGACTATGTGTCAGTTATCCAGACTCACCACGAGGAGGTAGTCAACATGAGCTGGGTGCACTGGTGTGGGAAGATGTTGAGGACAGGAAAGTTTTCCTGTCAGTGCTGGGTTTGAACTCACAACCCGGAGGTTGTTAGTCCAAGAGCGTAACTACTAAGCCACCATACACACCCATAAGTCTGAGCAATTAACTAGCTTCACTTCAACATTACTTCTTTTCTTCTTTAAAAAAAAAAAAAAAAAAAAAAAAAAAAAAAAAAAAAAAAAAAAAAATAGTATCATCTGATTTAATCATATTTTTCTTCTTCAATCAACTGATTATATTATCTTCAAATAAATATTTGGGTTTAAGAAGTTTGCGCTGGAATCTTAATGTTTAAAAAATTATTTTTCTCTATTTTTACATACATTTTTTTAAAAGCTCCCCTTGATCCATAATGGAGTTATTTAGTTGTCTATGTTATTATTGTTGTGTTTGGTGGTGGTGTTTGTTGTTATCATCATCATTATCAACATCACCACCACCACTACTATAGCCATGATTGCTTGCATTTATTCTAGTGACTTAATGTCCTCCATTTTAGATCTTATACCACATTCTTGCAAGTCGTTTTCATTTACAAATTTGGAGTTGAGTTTGTGTGGGTGAAGGGGGTTGGTGGGCTTATGCAACACCTCCACTGGATCATTCTTGTAATGTTTACTCCCAAGTGGAAGATTGAATCAGTTTGGAATGTTTTATTTTTAAATATTATACATTTTTCATCTAACAGCTACTGATGAGAGTAATTTCTTGCTCTTTTTTGTCTTTCCAATCAATAGAATCATTCAGAATGAATTTTTAACCTTCCTTTGTATTCTCTAGTAATGGAAATAATGGATATTACTTGTCTTGCAAGAATGGAATCAGTGAAATTGGAAGTGTGTTGAATAAATTAAGAAACTCAGGTGGTCAGGTAATAATGAGGTTAGAGTGGGTTTTGGTGCCCCTGGGAGATCTGACAGCAGTTGTGGTAGTGTTCAAGTGATCTGGATGGGACTGAGTAAAGATATAGTCAGAAAATTATCACAAAATCTCCATCCTTCCCCCCCTCCTTTCCTTTCTTGAGAATGCCCTGCTGACTTGCTTAAGGTGTGGAATGGCCTATTTTGTCCTCAGCATTGACTTGGTTTTTATACTGTTTATTGTTCATCCATGATAGTCCAGGTGGCTACAAAAGATAGGAGGTCAGCTCTAAGAGATTTTATTTTATCTATGAATATAGCAGAGATATTGGTGCACAAACCCACACTAGTCAGCTTTTTGTCACAATTTGACTGCTAAACTGATTGTATCTGGGGAACAAAAGGTATATTCACAAAACCTTGGTTAGTGGTGGTGGTGTTATAATAATAATATTCATAAGTGGATTATTGTGCAGGTGCAACACTATAACAGAACCTCAAACTTTTTTTTTTGGTTTTTTTTTGGTTTTTTTTTTTTTTGGTTTTTGTTCAATGGTGGGGGGGGGGGGAGGGGGGGGGGGGGTTTCCCCAGAAAAATGAAGTAGAGTGGTGATTTTAGTTACACAAAAAACACGCCCTATGGTTTAGAATCAATTTGTGTTAATTTAATATACAGTTGTACTTCAGTGAAGTTTTTTTGTTGTTTTTTTTTCTTCAATTTTTTCTTCTTCTGTAGATGTAGATATAGTCATTCAATAAAGACTCCCCTGATTGCATGGGAACTTCACCACAGCTTGATTATTATACCTTGCTTAATCTCATTTGGACCCATTTTAAAGTTAATTAGAAAATACTTGCAACTTTGCCCCAAACCTTTCCCCCATTAATGTGTCAGGCTGCCTCAGATAGCTGAGTAGCAGCTATTGTCAGACTTGGGGCCACCACCACTGGAAGACGAATAAGTGCCTATGAATTAATGATACTCATGTTAAAGCAGCAGTTTATGGTACATGAAGCAACAGGCTATGGGACTTACAAAGCACTGGAGCTACGTAGTTTTCTATTCAACTCCCCAGCTTGAGCCTACTTCACCAATTAAATTTCTACATTTATTTGCAATGCAGGTAGTATTGGTTCATAGACTAAAAAAAAAAAAAAAAAAAAAAAAAAAAAAAAAAAAAAATTAATTAATTTTTGAGCCAGGCAATGAAGTGCCACTTCGTCCCCACTTCCTTTGCCCCCACTTCCTTTGCCCCCACTTCCTTTGCCCCCACTTCCTTTGTCCCCACTTCCTTTGTCCTCACTTCACCCCCCCCCCCTCCCACTTCACCCCCACTGCTCCTAGACCAATTGCTTGAACGGCAGTGTCATCGAAAGAATTTGATTCTTCAAAAATATCAATAGTGGCAACAAGTGTAAGTTATGTAGATATTTAATTCACCAGCAAACTAGTTAGTTTATTAACTGTTCCCTGAATGTTTAAAAAAATTTTTTTTTAATGTATTAGCAACCCATTTCAAGTTTTTAACCATCAGCGGACTTATTGATCAACAGTGGCAACCAACCGAGTGAGTGATGTAGACATTTAGTTCCCTGGCCACCAGTTTGCTGATTTTTACTGTTTTATCAGCTTGTTTGTGATTATTGACCTCCCGGAATGATCTTTTTCATGTGCTAGCAGCTTGTTAATGCATGTTCCTACGTACTGATCTGGCTGGTTTGACCAGATGTGTGTGTACCAGGCTCTATGTTGCATGAGAGCTCTTCTATCCTATGCAATATATAACTGCAAGTACAGTGTGATGTTGGTAATGCTTGGAACAGATGGAAAAAATTGTGTAGCTAGCTTTTTAAAATCTTTATCCAGTCAGTGGATAGTCTGTTAGAGTATACTGTTGAGAACATGCAGAGGTCAGTTGTGCTGTTAATTTTAGTATGTACTAGAAGGTATGCCTGTCATTGCCCCTGCCAATGTCAACATGAAACACAGTAATGCCACTCAGAATACCGTTTCAAGACCTGGTTGGTCACCTTTTTCAAATAATGGCAGTTTATAAGTAGGCGTGCAACCAGGTTGCCTGTTTATTTATTTATTTTTTATTAGATAGGCCAAGATGTTTTGAAAGCATTGTGTAATGCTGAAGGGAAGGGTTGATTTCCAAATTATCCATTGATTAAAATTTTTTTTTTAGAAAGATCAGAATATTTTGGAGGCATGCGGTATTGCAGAACAATCAGATTGATAAGGTGTGCGATCGAACAAAGCGAATAAAGTTAGCTGTTCACTAAGCTAAGAAAGAGTATGGATGTACCTCTGGGAGTTAGTTGTACAGATTTTCACGAACTTGCTTTCTCTTACTGAATGGTGATGACTGATGAATTTGAAACTTTTATTTGACTGGATTACATAGTCAAAATAAACAGAGTTAGCTTAAAAAGTGACCTGTTCACTAAGCTAAAGAGAGCTGGGGAAGTTCCTCTTGGATGAAGCTGTTGCAGTTAGTAAATATTGTTCCTTGGAATTTACTTGGGTTATAAACATATGCATGATTAGATAGCTAGTGCCGTTTCATAATTACAACATTGTAGTTACTCATGCAAGAAGGAAATTTACTCAAGGGGTGTTACACACGAAATTAATTATTCATGAGATATCTGCTGCATACCATAACTTTGTTGTCATTCACTGTCTACCCTTTTGGTGCCAAAATATGCTTTGTAACATGCATAAGTGTACCACAAAAAATATTAAGTCCTCTCCCCTGCTACCAATAGCCAACAATAGTGATAACCCCATGACCCATCCCAAATATGGAGATAGTGGAATTACCACTAAGCATATTTCAAGTGGAATGGTTAGCCACAAGACCATTCACAAACCATTCAAGTGTATCCCTTTTAGCTGAAGGCCTGGTGTAGAGTTCCACAAGAGACCATTTTAACATTTTAGTGGAGCAAGTTCCAAGTCTGGTAATTGCTGATACTCAGCATTTTGCACTGCTCTTCCTAATCTGATGGGCTAAACCTTCCAAATTATCGAAAGGGTTTGGTGTATTTGTCAACAACGTGAAGCTAAAGGATGCAGTGGGAGTTCTTGATGTTGCTGCACCCCTGGTTGAGGGTGTGTGTGCTGGACATGTGGTGGCAGTATCTGTGGACCATTATCCAGAGATACCCTACCATATTAACCAAGAATGTGATACCCTTTTTCTGCAAGACCATTAGAAAAATATAACAATGAAAAGAAGAAATAGAGGGAAATATAACAATGAAAAGAAGAAATAGAGGGATGGAGACAGACTGAACATCTGGCAGTAACTTTTCTAGAGTGCTTACAAATGATGGAGAAATGTTAGTTGCTGTATCCGGTTGCGTGCATGGATCTTCAGAGGGAAGGGAAGGAGTGTCTGAGAGCTGCAGAGCAGGTGACAATGTCACAGGGTGGTGATGGTGTGGGGGTGGACCTGCAATAGTAGAACCAGGGATTCCCTACCATACATGCCAGGAGCACCGCAATGCCTGCCCTCTTGCGTTCCCTAGCTACATAATGCAACAGATCCCTCACATCAGTAGCGTCAGGATGCTGCTTCACAAAGCTCTGCAGGGCCACACCTACAGCATCTTCTTCAGCCATCTTCTTTGTTGCATGTATATACTCATTGAAAACCAATCTACTTTCAAATGAATCCTCCATCTGTTGATTGCTATACACTGGTCTGGTAAGACACACAAGAAGAATGTAAAAGATGGAGTGGTAGCTGGTGTTGCTGCTGCATCCCTGGCTGAGGATGTGGTGGCTGGACTTATGATGGCAGTACCTGTGGACCATCCAGAGAGTCCCTACCATTTTAGCCAAGAGCACTGCAATGGCCTCTCTTTAGTCACAAGGCCATTAGAAAACTATTTCAGTGTTTCTCTTACTGCTGAAGGACTGGAATGTAGTCTGACTTGAGAGCATAACCTGAGGTTCAATCACTTAAATAATGATTTTTTTTCTTACTTAAAAGATTGAGTAAAGAAAGGGTTACAAGCTATCTATCTATCTCTATATATGAAGTTGGTGTGTCCGTCTGTGGTACTTTCCCCCATGATTTGTGGGGAACCATACATCGCTTGTATTGTAATTTGAGCATGCTGGTTTTTTTTATTTTTATTTTTATTTTGTAGGTAAAATATACCATTAGTGGAAACACCCTTAATTTCATTCCAGTGGGTCAGATTTTATATCCATGGCACTAGACCCTGCCAAGGAGGGTGTGGTGTGCCACACTAAGTGGTTCCTTGCTCAACGGCAACAACATGTAAACCAGCTAGTAGCTACGTGCCTCCCTGGGTTAGTTGTCTCTGGTGACAATCATTAGTTCTCCAGACTACAGCATGTGCCAGTTTGGAGTAAACCAGCTAGTAGCCACGTGCCTCCCTCTGGGTTAGTTTTCTCTGGTGACAATCATTAGTTCTCCAGACTACAGCATGTGCCAGTTTGGAGTAAACCAGCTAGTAGCCACGTGCCTCCCTCTGGGTTAGTTTTCTCTGGTGACAATCATTAGTTCTCCAGACTACAGCATGTGCCAGTTTGGAGTAAACCAGCTAGTAGCCACGTGCCTCCCTCTGGGTTAGTTTTCTCTGGTGACAATCATTAGTTCTCCAGACTACAGCATGTGCCAGTTTGGAGTAAACCAGGCTAGCTCCACCCTTTGCTCAGTACTTGTTTCCTGTGTTTGTTTGTTAACCATAGTTGCCATGTTACCTGTTGTTTGTTTTGCTGTAGTTACTACAGTAATCTCTGGTGTCTCAACTTGTTTGTAGGGTCTGTTACAGTTGTTATTGGCTGACCAGTGTTTTCTTGCTGAGAGTGAGGTTTCATGCACATACATCCTTTTCATTGCCTTTTCCGCCATTCTTCTCAGCATCAGAACCTTTCACCCTAAGTTTGTTTTCGAACAGTTGCTGCTACACTGTGTGACACAACCCTTGTTGTTAAAGATATATACCCCTGGTCTGGTGGTAACACCATGAAAATATGATAAAAGTGTCTGGTGTTCACTGAATACCAAATCTATTCCAGTGGGGTGCAATTGACATTGCTTTAGTTGACTTTTGCAATACATAAAGAACAATGCATGAAGAAGATGATTTCTCAGTGGCTAGTGGGTAATGGAACTAAATTTGCAGTTGTGTACACCAGGCTGTGCTGAGGAAAGAGTGGATGGCCCAACTAACAGATTACTTAAGGTTCTGTGAAAAGAAAAGCATAAGAGTTGTTACTCCTTGAGGAGGGGGGGGGGGGGGGGGGGTTAATAAAGGATGTAAGTCTTGATATATAGAACCTATTTACAATAATGCAAGCTACATATCTACTTGCCCTTACCATTGGTGCTGACACCCTCCATGAATATATACCATCTTTGATTTGACTGCTTCAGCTAAAACAAACACTGGAGCACAACAATGGTCTTAGGTTTTTATCTACAAGGGTGGGGAGTGGAGATGGGATGGCATGATTGGTACCTTTTTGTCTTGACCTTTTGGAACAGTGAGCAGAGGTTGGCGGTATTTTGTGAACACTCAGGAGGTTTTAAAGACAGCCCACTTTTGCACATGTGCTCCAAAAGGTGAAGAGAAAATGGCATCTCTTCTCCATTTTATATGCAAAGTTATTAACTTTCTGGAAGACTTGATAGCATACATAAGAGGCTAGATAGGTCAAAATTTCCTTTAAATGATCATTTGCAGTCAGGGATGCCTGGGGGACCTCATTCCAAACTGTGCTTGCTTTAACCTTGAAAATAGTTGAAGGTTGCCTATACCAGTATGCCACTAGCCCTTACTATGTGCATGTTCTGTGTCAGCTTCCTGTAATGGGGTATGACACTTCTAAGGTTGATGTTATTTCTGGGTAGAAGAGTCTAACACCTAACTTGATAATTGGTTGATTCTTAGAAACTAAATCAACAACTTACTCGATGATAAGTTGGTTCGTTTACACTCCATTCCAACAAGGTGCTATTCTCACACATTAGCCTTATCAGCATTTTGGGAAATTATACATGGTCAGTTTCTACTACTCTCAGCAGTGGCTGTAGATGCTGTCTAAATGCCACTGGCCTCACTGCATGTGGAGTAGAGTTTCCTTTACTACAAATTTGCTCAATAATAGGAGTAGAAACTTGCTGATGAAAATAGTAAAATAGTGCCGGATGTACCTTTGATTTAGCTCTTCATCCAAATATAACGACAATAAATCTTTGATAAGAACTTCACCTTTCCATTTTGCATCCTAACAATTAATTACCAATATATATGTGTGTGTCTGTCTGTGTGGCTGTGTCTGGGAACTACTCCTAGACGTGTGAACCTATTATGATGAAACTTAGCATAAAAATTGTCCCTACTGCCCCAGGATGTGGCACAAATATTTTGGTTTGAATTAGGCTGCTGGAGTAAGCATTTAACTATAATGTTTTGGAAATTCTGGTAAAGGATCATCTGGCTAAACTACTAAAATAGGGTAATCACATAGACCGATTTTTTAATGAAAATTAGCATTAAAAAGTTTCCTACTTCCCTGAATGTGACGAAGAAATCTAGGTTCACATTAAGCTGTTTGAGCAAGCAGTTTTAAAGTTTTGGGAAATTATGGTAAGGGTTCATCCTGCTAAAGCACTAAAATAATGCAATCGTGTAAACCAATTATGATAAAAATTAGCATTAATATGTTCCCTACTTCCCCGGGATGTGACAAAATTGTTTGTTTTTTTAAAATTTATTTATTTTTTTTATTATTTAAAAAAAAAAATTTTTTTTTAACTTTAGGCTACCGGAGTAAGCATTTATAATGTTTAGAGCAATTCTGGTATGGGGGATCTGGCTATAGCACTGAAGTAGGGCAATTTCATGGACTGATTTAATCAAATGCCCTGGGATATGAAAAAAAAACATTTTGGTTTGCATTAGGCTGCTGGAGTAAGCATTTTTAACAGATTGTGCAATTCTGGTCAAGGATTGTCTTGCTAAAGCACTGAAATAGGGCAATCATATAGACAGATTTGATGACATTTAGCATGAATGTACGCTATGGCCCTGGGATATGACACAAATTTTTAGAATCACATAGGTTGCTAGAGTAAGCATTTTAAACATTTTGGTCTATCCAGGTAAAGGGTCATCTGACTAAAGCACTGCAAAAGGGATTTAGTTATACCTATGAGAGAAAATGATGCATTAATTAAATGGTAGTTAAACCTCTTCACTTAAAATTAACTATTAATAAGAAAAATCACGCAATGATTCTAATATATTGTTATCCATTTGATGTGAAGAGGTTTAACCACCATTTAATTACTGCATCACTTTATTTCATGAATAAAACTAATAAGTTGACAATTATATATATATATATATATATATATATATATATATATATATATAATAATAAAGGATTTAGCAAGTGAGTGTGATATGATATGACAAAGATTTATGGTATATCATTGTTGCTTAATTAAAAAAAAAGCACCCAACCCTAATAATTTCCCCTGAGCTTGCACATGCATTTTTATAGGACTTCATTTACTGTTGGAAATTCTCTTGAGTCAGTACTGTCCTCACCTCATGTGGTGCTGAGAGCCAAACTGAAATGTGGATCTGAACCCATAAGAACTTTCTCTGACTGTCCTCTGCAATGCTATTTATGTCACAAGAAATACAAACACAAGAGGAAATCCTCCATTTTTTTAATACAATTTTTAAGGATGTATAATGTGTATGTATATACTCATTGCTGGATTATGGTGTGATTGATTTGGACTTTTTTTTATTTTTATTTTTTTAATTTTTTAATTTATTTATTTATTTATTTATTTTTTTATCAAAAGAGTTTTAAAATAAAGTGGTGGCATAAATCACAGTATGAATACTTACTCACCTATCCTTGTGGTAATAGTTGCATGTGTGGTTTCTAAACTGATCTTATTGCATTTTTCGTATATATGCTAATTATTTACACAGAACTACAGGAAATTTTGAAATTGTAGCTAATCGTGATTTTTTTTGTTATTTCATTTTGAATTTTAATTGTCATGTTTGAAAATTGTAAAAATTTCTGCAATCATTAATTATTTACATGTTTTATTACAAATGATGTGTAACATCTAAATTATACTGATGGTAAATGTAATATACGTATACACAATGCATGTGAGGGATAGATAACTTGTGTGACATACATGACTAAACTATTTCTCTCCCTTCCTTCTTTCCCCTTCATTACTCTCTCCCTCCTCCATTTGCAGGTGAGCATGTCAGTCCTTGTGTTTTGCTAGTGAACTAGTTATGAAGTCTTTGAAGTCAGATTGGTTGTGGTATCGTCATGAGTAAGAGTCATTTGAATGAGTATTGCTAAAAATCTCGTACAGACTTACCAGTGTATTTCAATAGAAAGAAAGGTGATTTGTTTGAGAGTACGTTGGTTTTGAGTGATAAGAAGTTTACATCTTCGGGGAAACATGCAACAAAGAAAATGGCCAACGAAGATGCTGCAGGTGTGGCCCTGCAGAGTATTGTGCAGCAGCATCCTAAGGCTACTAATGTGAGGAAACTGTTGCATTGTGCCGATAAGAAGTGTAAAGAGGCAGGCGTTGCTGTGTTCTTGGCTAAATATGCTAGGCAACTTTTGGATAAAGGTCCATTGGTACTACCTTCCCAATCCCAGTCCCCACACCCTCAGCCAGGGGTGCTTAGTGAGCAACAGGATGCTGCAACTAAAGACATTCCTCCGTTGTTTGTAAAAATACTTGAAAATTGCTGCAAAATGTTCGAAGTGCCTTCACCTGTATTTTCCATCACCAAAGATGACGAGAGGTTCAGTGCTGTGGTGACTGTGGGTGAAAAGGAGTATAGAGGGGGTAGTGCCCATGAGACAGAAGAACATGCCAAAGAGAATATAACTCTGGTAGCCCTGGCTTGCATTTGACATAAAATAAGTAAAATATTACTATTTCAATTGCAGTTTTATTCTTACGTCTCTTATTATTACACTGAACTAGCTTATGTATTTATAGAGAAAAGTGGCAACAAGTACCTAAATAGTTTTATTCTATGTAGCTGCAGGATGCACTACTTTCTTTGTCTTTTGATTATAAGCAAGAAGCAAATGAAAATTTGGAGTTTCTTGTGTTAAGTTGATCTTGAGAAAAGAAGAGTCTGAAAGATCAATTCCAGCAAGTTTTAGAGATTGACCTTGTGTTTGGATGGTAGACCTTTCAAAGCTGACATTTACTAGAAACTGCCTATTCTTATGTCTACATTGTTGGTTATAGATTTTGACATTTTGATAATAAAGTAGTGTTTTTGTTACTTCCTATTACATGTATGTCATGTAAAGTTAGAGTGTGCAACATGAACACAGCATTAAATATTACAATTGTGTACAAAAACAATATTTAGTTTGTTATTGCTGTGAACCTGTGTATGAGAGATATGCTTATTATCAAAGAGCTAGTGGAAATACACATTATTTTATCATTGCAAACTGAATTGTGTATATTGGCAGGAAATAAAATATTATTTTTTCTTGGAACAGATGCTAAGAGCAATATATCATACAAGAATCTTCTTCAAGAGTATCTGCAGAAATCAGGGTACCTTGACCTGCCCGTGTACCAGACAGAAAGGACCTTTGATGTGGCTGAATTGTCCATCAGAGTTCCTCCTGATTTCAAGCTGCTCACATGCCAAGGAAAGCCGTGGGCCAACAAGAGAGGTGCAGAGCAGGAGTGTACCAAACAAGCTTGTGTAGAGCTGAAGATAATAGTTTAAGATATTTGTTTGAATATGTAATGGAATAATCACTTAAGGTGTTGTCAGATATAATAGTTGATATATAGTGTGTAGAAGTGACACTATTCCCTCGTTTTGATTCTAAAAAATATGCATATATAATTCACACTCAATTAAGTATGCTTATTGGGCAAAATAGAGATAAATCATATTTCACATACCGTTCTGGTTTTTCCAAATTAAACTTATTTGTTATATAAAATTATGGATCAGTAACAGTGACAATGTAGACTATAATTTTGATAATATGACTGGTATTTAGTTATTTTTGCATGATACATGACGTAAATCTGTTTGTGTTTTATCGATAGAAATTAAAAAAAAAAAATAAATAAAAAAAAAAAAAAATAAATAAAAATTATTTTTGTTAAATTTAGACTAAAAGAGACAGAAAAAAACAACAACAAACCCAAGAAAATTATATTATTTTCCAATGTTAGCTGGAGGATATCATACCAGAGTTCATTTTTGGAGCACTTTCATGAGTGTGCCAGTTCTGATAACTTCTTCCACAGTTTTGGATCGATATGAATGAAAGTTTTGAATGTCATTGTGTAGCTAAACCCAGCTGTGATAAGGACTGATTTTTCTTTTTCTATTAATTTTTCTGAGCATCACTACTTTCTCTGTGTTTGTGTGACCTAATTGCATAATGGAGCTAATGGATCATGTTTGTCTGTCTGCTTGTCTGTCGGTCGGTCGGTCGGTCGGTCGGTCGGTCGGTCGGTCGGTCGGTCGGTCGGTCGGTCGGTCAGTCGGTCGGTCGGTCGGTCGATCGGTCTGTCTGTCTGTCTGTCTGTCTGTCTGTCTGTCTGCTTGTACCATCATTCTGGCCAAACCTATGGGTGTATTTTTCTGAAACTTGGCATGATGATAGGTTTGACCCATCTTAAAACATGGGCATAAAAAATCTGGAAATTGGTCACCATGGTAATGAGAAAAGCCAAAAATGGTATTTTGGCCAGAAATACCCTTGAAAATACAAATCTAAAACTTGGTATGCATATACAACTTCACTCTTGGAGTAACATGGGCTGGATCCCACCTGGCCACACCTCTTCCTTTCCCCGTGTAAGGCTAAAAATGCTATTTCAGCAAAAACACTTGAACCTATGGAGTTAGACCCATGAACCGATATATATATATATATATATATATATATATATATATATATATATATATTTGAAATCAATATAATCTGGAGAATGTTTTGACTACATGCATATAACTACACACATTTCTGTTCTCATGTCAGGCCCAAGAAAGGCCAAAAGTGGTAATTTGGCAAGACAAATCCTTGGAGCGACAGCTGTAAAACATGGTATGCATACACAACTTGACTTTGGGAGTGACATGGGTGGGATTTGCCCTGGCTACACCTTCCCCATTGATGTGTTATGCGAAAAAGTGCCCCAAAAAAGAACTTCTTCATTACGCTTGGACCTAAGGAGTTACATCCACAAACACACTTTAATATATATCTTGGTTCGTAAATATGTATATATGTTTGTATGTATGTGTGTCTAGGCATCATGGTCAAACACTATGACCAAAAAGGTTGAAGTTTGGCATGTGCTATCCAAGAACCCGGGTGAACATTATTAAATGTATATGGACATCATAATAGGTGTAGTTTTGCTATAGCTACAACCACATGAAGTTCGGCTGAAAAAAGTTAATCAGAGACCAATCAGGCAAAAATTTGGCGTGTGGTCTCCAAGTACCCAGGAAAGCATTATTAACCACATATGGGCGTGGTTTGGCAATAGTCACACACACTGGTTGTTTTGGCTATTAAAAGCTAATCAAACTACCAACAAGATGTCAATGCGTGTGATCTGGTCATTGCCACACACATAGGACACCATTATGCCTGCCAAGAACTCATTTATTGACTAATCAGGCTGAAATTGGGCATGTGGAGTTGAAGTAACCAGTTGAGCATTATTATCCACATGTAAGTGTGGCAATGTGTATGGTTGTTATTAGCCACACTCACAGGAAGTTGTTTTGGCTTCCATAATCTAATTAAAAGACAAACCAGGCCGAAACTAGAGAGGCTTCTATAATGTATCACATTGACATTGGCCAGAAAACACTGGGTATATATTGCTTTATATATTTATACTTAAGTTGATCTATTCATGAGTTAAACCTATATTCTCATTTATAAATAAAAAATGTAAATTTAAGAGTGTCATACTCATGTGGGGAAAAAAAGAGTTGGATAATCTTATTCCTCAAGGATGAGTAAAGAGATTTTCTTCATTGGCTGTACATCAGTAACATCAATTGGGACATTATGATGAAAATTCACCCAACCTTGTACTTCCCATGGTTGATATTATAGAGTTTGGATTAATTTTGGGTAACTGTGAAACATTCAGAGGAACATAACTTAATGAAGTGTACACAACAGTTGAAGAAGTGAACATATATATTCACAAACATGCATGATGTATGGCTTAAAGCTAACACAGATGATGCAGACTAGCTAGTCATCTATTAGTTGTAACTGTCACTACTATTTCGTTTTCCAGTTGTGTAGTTCACCTTCATTGCCTTTAAATGATGGTAGAATTTTATGAATTCGTTTTCAGTTCTTTGAGTGCTTAGCTTGAGAAACTAAAACAGAAGGCATTAAGAATATTCCATTCAAAGTTATTTGACTGTCCATCACACATGCACACATGCACACACGCATCCACATACATTATTTATGTGACCTTGGTTAATGAAACCAAGCTAGGGTGCTTTGTTAGTATATATATATATATATATATATATATATATATATATATATAGGTACTAAGCTTGCTAGATACTATTTTATATTACTCCAATAGCTCCTGGTTGACTATATCTGCTGAACAAAACCAGAGTTGACTTTGATTGTGTGTGACTATTTACAGTCATTGAAAACAGCCAAATAATCTTTTAGAAGTTCCATTAGCTTGATGACAGTAAATGTTTTACTACACTAAACTAATTGGAATTCTTTTGTGCCCATACCAACAGTTTTATGTGCACTGGTGAAATGGCCATTTTTAGCCTATTATTACCATTGATGACGTCAAGTGTTAATTGCACCTATTCTACATAACCTTGCTATGACAAAACCTTACCTGAATACACAAAGGTGCCGCCAAATTCTCCAACCCTTGTGTGTGTGTGTGTGTGTGTGTGTGTGTGTGTGCGTGCGTGCGTGCGTGCGTGCGTGCGTGCGTGTGTGTGTGCATGTGCACACATGTGGTGCATGTGCATGTGCAGATATTCCACATACAGGTAATATTGGAGCCCAGTATGTCTATGTCCGGGAGTTAGCCTGGCATTGAAAACATATTTGTGATGATATTATATCACTAAGTGCCTCAGGAGTACACAACAAAATGCAACCTTTTTTTTTGTTTTGTCC
>OZ017780.1:11116057-11151128 GCA_963969325.1 Lycopodina hypogea | reverse complement strand
AGGATATGCATCGAGCATGGAGAGATGGGCATGCACACACTGCATTAATTATAATAAGATATTATATACCATATCATCTTTCTGTGATAGGAAGGGAAACTCATGAAGAGTTGTGCTTAGACTTGAATAGAGGGTTTATTGTCATTTTGTGGACCTCATTTAGGGCATTTTTGAGTAACTGAGTTCTGTTTGCATAGTTTGGATTGTAGGATAAGTGTACTACACGCATGCATGCACGCACGCACGCACGCACGCACGCACGCATGCACGCATGCACGCACGCACACATACACACACACACACACACACAAGGGCAAATATACACTGGCATACACACACATCAGAGAAAAGCAAAATTATAATAATATATCAGATTGTGTGTATTGGCTTGTTAACAATTGCTATCAGCTGCAAATTTGTGCTCAGAAGTTAACATTTCTATTGGATGTGCACACTACATGTTTATTTGATTAAATTTCATGTTTATCTTGCTGAAATTCTATTTTATCTTGCTAAAATTGCATGTTTATATTGTTTACATACCATGTATATTATGTTTATGTTCAGTGTAAATTATGTTTGTGCTGTACACCAACAATATCTCATGTTATTCGGGAAGCAATATACCCTTTGATCTTGACAAATTGCAATAGAGGGTTCCTAATCTAACAAGAGTGGTCTGCACTAAGACTTGCAGCAAAGAACTACTATTATACAGATACAGTGTAGTCTACATAATCCCAATCTTACAATCCAGAGAAAAAATTGGAATTAACAGAAAATTTTGAATTATTAGAAATTTTCTTAAAATAACACCATCAATGGTAAAACTTTCAGTGATCAGATTTTATGTTTTCAATACACCAGGACAACCTCTACTGTGCAAGTATTTTCCATTTTGTGTTATTATTTTGTAAGAAATAATAGCAGCTAGATTTAAGATCACTTATATGTGTATGCATGTATGCATCAATGGCATACCATTAAGAAGGATAAGAGCATAACAGGTAACCTTTTACATTAAAAAAAAAAATTAGAATGGCCAGTCATCTGCATCATCAGTTCTACAATGTCTATGCTGCTCAGCATAGCACTGCATTGTAAGTGGCTATCACTGGATACATACTCTTCAAAGGTGCAGTTCTCATTGAAATCAGCTTCAAATGATGACACAGGATCACTCTCTACAACCTTTGTACTCAAACGTCTGCATGCTGTATAAAAATAACCTCCTTGCAGAGCTGTAAACTATGGGTATTTTTTATGGTTATTTGTGTGTATTTCTTTATGAGTATTTTGCACAGCAGCTGGAGAAATAGTAGAAAAAATAACCACTTTTCACCATGGCTAAATATGTGGTTATTTCAAAGCAAAATCTCAGTGCTTGCCACAATTAGCATGGGTATAGTTTGTTTGACTTAATTTATTTTTCTAATTAGCAAACTTCCCTCCAAATATTTAGTACTAGCCCAATGTGGGGACACAGGAAAATTCTGAATAAATCAAAACTTTGTACTAATCAGATTTGAAAATATGTGGACTAAACTGTATATATATATATATATATATATACTAGCAGCATATACCCAGCGTTGCCTGGCCAATACAGGCTAAAATCCAGTAGTTGAAGATGTCTTGCCAGTAAGAAAGGTGATGGTGAAGAAAATACCATTTTTGACTTTTTTCTCATTACCATGGTAACCATTTTGTAAAATTTTTAGCCCATGTTTTAAGATGGGTCAAAACCTATCATCATGCCAAGTTTCAGAAAAATCTAAATATACAGACAGACAGACCAGACAGACAGACAGACAGACAAATTCTGTTTTTTCCCAGACATGCCACCTGTCTTAAAACCATCTCAGGGTGGGTCTCCTCCATCCCTAAAAGTTTGGTCAAATCTAACAGAGGGATTTTGAGAAACAGACGAACATAGTTACATAGTTACATAGATAGGTCTTCTAATATATATATATATATAAATATATATAAATATACATATACATATATATATATATATATATATATATATATATATAACACTAGAAGCATATACCCAGTGTTGCCCAGCCAATGTAAAGATGAAACATAATGAGAAGTTACCCAAATTTCAGCCTCGTTGGTCTTTTAATTAGCTATTGGTAGCCAAAACAACTTTCTGTAAGTGTGGCTACAACTTAAACACACCCTTTGTCACACCTACATACAGTTAATAAGCTCACTCTGTTACTAGGAGACTTCATGCCAGATTTCATCCTGATTGGTCTTAAACCAGCTTTTTCTAGCCAAAAATGACTTCCAATGGGTGTGGATTTAAGAAAACCACAACCACTCTGTGACACTCACCCGGTTACTTGTCCATATGCCAAGTTTCAGCATCACTGGTCTATAAATTTGCTTTTGGTAGCCAAAACAAGTTCCTGTGGGTGTGGCTTTGACTAAAATCCACACCCACCTAAACACCCACATGTGGTCAATAAAGCTCATCCTGTCACTTGGAGACCACATGACAAATATCAACCTAGTTGATCAATTAATTAGCTTTTGGCAGCTTAATTTACTTCCTGTGTGTGTGGCTATGACAAAACCAAACCCATTACCATGTACATATGTGGTTAATACTGCTCACCTGGTTACTTGGAGGTCACATACCAAATTCCAGAATTTTTGGTCAAAGGGTTTGGCCGTGATGCCTACATACATACAAAATACTTACAAACTGACATATATATATATATTCTATATCTATAAAAGGATATATTGTCTGTCTGTCTGTCTGTTGGTCGGTTGGTTGGTCTGTCGGTCGGTCTGTCAGTCGGTTGGTCGGTCAGTCGGTTGGTCGGTCAGTCGGTTGGTCGGTCAGTCGGTTGGTCGGTCAAACTGTCTATTTGTACCATCATTCTGGTCAAACCTGTTGATAGATTTCTCTGATATTTGGCTTGATCATAGGTTTAGACCCAACTTAAAACATAAGCTCAAAGTATGGAAAATGGTTACCATGGTGATGAAAATAGCAACCCAAAAAAAAAGGCATTTTGGTCAGAAAATCTATGGCAATACAGACCTAAAATGTGATATGCATACAAAAGTTGACTCTGGTAATTACATGGGCTGGGTCCAACCAGGCCACACCTCTTTCATTGTGTAAGGTTAAAAATGTCAAAAAATGATACTTTGAAAATACCACTTGGACCTTGGGTGTTAAACCTACAAACACAACATATTTAGAATCAGTCACATGAGAAATGTTTTAAGTATATATATATATATATATATATATATATGCCACACCCCTTTCTGTGTTCATGTCAGGCCAAAAAAGGCCAAAATCTGTTGGCCAGACAAACCCTTGGAGCGACAAAAATGGTGGGGTCCAAACTGGCCATCCCTCTTCCTATTGGAGTATAAAGTTAAAAAGTGCCAAAAATAGAAAGTTTAAATAATGCTTGGACCTAAGGAGTTAGACCCACAATCACATCTAATATATATTTCTGGTTCGTAAGTATGTTGCTATGCACGTATGTATGATGTATGTGTGTCTTGAGATCACAGCCAAACTCTAGGATAAAAAGGTTGAAATTTGGCATGTGGTCTCCAAGTAACCGAGTGAGTGTTAATAACCACATTTAGGTGTGGTAATGTGTGTGGTTTTTGACATAGCCATACACAAAGGAAATTGTTTTGGCTACCGAAAACCAATTAAAGGATAAATAAGCCAAAATTTGACGTGTGGTCTCCAAATACTCAGATGAGCATTATTAACCACATTGGGTGTGGTTTGGCTGTAGCCACACACACAGAAGTTGCTTTGCTATCAAAAGCTAATCAAGGGACCAACCAGGCTGAAAATTGGCGTGTAATTACCAAGGAACTGGGTGAGCATTATTAAGCATATGTAGGTGTTGCAAGGGGTGTGGTTTGGTCATGACCACACCCATAGGAAGTTATTCTGGCTGCCAGAAGCTAATTTATATATAAATCATGCTGAAATTTGAAATAAGGACTACAAGTAACTGGGTGAGTATTATAAACCACATTGGGTGTGGTTTAGCTATAGCCACACTGACATGAAGTCGTTTTGCTATAAAAAGCTAATCAAAGGAGAGACTAGGCTTAAATTTGGCATGTAGTTTACAAGGAACTGGGTGTGCGTTATTAAGTATCTATAGGTGTGGCAATGTGTGTGGTTTTATCATAACCTCGACCACAGAAAGTTGCTTTGGCTGCCAAAAGCTAATTTATGTACAAATCACACCAAAATTTGATGTGTGGTCTCTAAATAACTGGGTAAACATTATTGACCACATTGGGTATGGTTTGGCTAAATCCACATCCACAAAAATTGTTTTGCTATCAAAAGCTAATTAAAGGACCAAGTAGACTGAAATGTGGCAAGTATTTTCCAAGGCACTGGGTGAGCATTATATATATACTACCAGCATATACAATATCAACATGAAACATTATAGAAGCTTCTTATATTTCTACTTGGTTGGTCCATTAATTAACTTTTAATTTTTAATTAACTTTTTGTAGCCAAAACAACTTCCTGTATGTGTGTGGCTGAAACCTAACCACACTCATTGACACATCTATATGCGGTTATACGCTCACTCTGTTAATTGGAGACCACTGCCAAATTTCGTCATGGCTGATCCTTAAATTAGTATTTCTAGCCTAAATGACTTCCTGTGGGTGTGTATATAATAAAACAACACCCACATATGATCAATAATGCTCACCCAGTTACCTGGACAATTCCTGCCAACATTTTGCCTAGTTGGTGCTTTAATTAGCTTTAGTAAGCCACTTAAGTGATAATCACCTGGTTATTTGTAGTCCATATGCCAAATTTCAGCCCTGTAAAAATTTCTGTTGGATGTGTACATTCCATGTCGATAATTGTGAAAATTGTGTATATCTTGTTCACATTCCATGTTTATTATGTTTATGTTCAGTGTGAATTATGTTTATGCTGTACACCAACAATACCTCATCATGTTATCCTGGAAGCAATATACTCTGTGATCTTGACAAATTAATATAGTGATTTTACATTCCAAAAACTATTTTACATTACTATAAAAAATATTACTATCACCTTTCAACAACACTGCAGACACTAAACCAACACCATCAAGGGTGGAAGAAATAGTTCACACTTTTTTGACCCACCATTACCCGGTGGCCTGCCCATATTAGTGCCCTGCCCATATTAGTGCCAGAATCAGGAACATGCAGTGTGTGCACAAGGTGAATTAGGTTGGGTGCATACATAGTGGGTAGTTTTGGTGTAGATTATATCAATAGTATTTATAAGTATGTCATTGGAGGACTCCGTTCTGGTTCAGTGATCAGTGATCATACATCAATATTACCATATTAACAATGACTGTCATGTTTACCACAGCATGTCTCCAATGCTGGGCAACTAGTGGATGTTATGTGAAGCAGCTGAAAGATTATGTCTTCAAATATACTGGAACTCTAACTTCATGAAAAAGGACCATGTTGTATGAGCTACACCAACTTGACTACAAATTATTATTTATGATTAAAAAAAAACAAGTAAAATTCATTTTGTTCTCTTCTTTTGTTGTAGGCTGGGTCAACTAGTAGAGGATGATGAAGAGCAACTACCTATGAGTAATGAATTTCATAAAGATTTTACTCTAAAAAGTCCCTATGTTTTGAGACTAGATGGTCATCTCATTTAACCATTGCTTTCCAATTACAAGGGAATCTGTCCAGCACTAGAGGAATAGCTTCTGATAGTGCAAATGAAGAGGCCAGAATAAAAATGTTATGTTTTCTTATGCTCTTTCAAGCACTAGCTTATTTAACTTGCAGTTACCCAATTTTTGTCGATTTCTCATCCTCTTTCTGGCCTTGGCTACTATACTATAACAACTCTTGTGTAAGTAAAACTAATAAGGACTAGCTGAAAGGTTCTAGTCAATATATGGGTGGAAAACAGATTTACAGGGTAGGGGGAATAGGGCAGGACATGGTGGGAATTTCAATATGTCTCTAAGGCAACACTATTAATGGTATTCTTGATACAGCTGACAGGGTCTTCGTGAAGGATGATGATAGATACAGGAGTTAGGTTCATTCCTATTTATTCTTATTTATTTGATAAAAGAAATCTTTTTCTGGTTGTAATCAAGATAAATCATGGTGGAAAAAAGATATTTTGATATGATATTCATCCCTCTGTCTCCAGCCAGAAATATGAGGCCCATACTGCTTAATATACTGTTGCAGAATTCTCTCAAAACATTTCATATTCATGTCCTGAGTTCTTGAAAGAGATAGTTTGCTTGAATTTTAGCTCAGTTAAATGCATTCAGGGAGTGGATATAATGAACCTGGAACATAATTCACCATATAACTGAGGACAGTTGATGGATCAAGATGGCGTATGCCCATTCTTAGAGTGGATGCAAATATTATGCCCTCCGTAATATATGAAGTCAACATCAACTTAAACTTAAACCAAAACTAACTTGCTTAGCAAGACAAAAAAAAGGATTAATTTCTCAGGTCCACCTGCATCAATATTTTGTATCAGCATCAACATTTAAAAAAAAACTTTTTATCACGTAACTGGTTAGTTCCACTATCTTTCAATGGCAATTGTAATATTTTGTATGTAAATGTCAAAAAAAAAAAAAAAAAAAAAGGGAGAGAAAAAAAAGGAAGAATAAAAAGGGAGAAAAAAAAAAGGGAGAAAAAAAAGGGAGAAAAAAAAAAGGAGGAAAAAAAAAGGGAGAAAAAAAAAACAACCAAGAACACACCCTAAAAAGAAAAGAAAAAAAAATGAAAAAAATGAAGCATCACCACACCAATATTTTGAAAAATATGCCTGAGAAACAAGATTTATTTTGCCTGACCTAAATTCAGAATTTGTGCATGACATACCCAATATGTACCAGTTGTTGTATGGGACTATTAGGCTTCCATAACTTCAAATAAGGAGATACCCAACACCTGTTTGATGACTGGATTTCTATTTTCCCTCAACCATCACTTATCTGGAATGCTAACCAGCCACCCTTGTTAGCCTTGAACCATTTCAATGGCTACATGGTACAGCAACACCTGATTTCAACTTTATCCCAGCGGAGCAAAGATAGCTGAATTATCTTGCCATCAAATCTAAGGCTGTATCCATTTGTCAGAATCCTGGACGTCTTTATAATGTAACTCGGCCTAAACTATGGCACCTGCTAAGGTGAAAATCACAGGACATATACAGTTTCACCAGGTGTGTGATGTGACAGCATCGAAACTTTAAAAAAAAATTTTTTTTTTCAGATTCCAGGTCTGCCCCCCTCCCCCCTCCCTTTTTTTCCCTTTCCCACCTCTTTCCCTCCTTTTGTCCCATAGCTAGGTAGCTAAACTTACCCTTAGCGAGGACTATGGAGAATTCTAGCCAAAAATAAACCAATCTTCTTACTTCTCCGTGATTTTCAAAGCTTCTGCTGGATTGAAAAGGTATATACTTCAACATACGCGCACTCCATCCACACCCAATTAAAAAAATATATATATATTTACAGTTCATAATGCAGGTAAGGGGTTCTTTTAAGGTTGGCACCAGAGGGCACAGACTGGACTGAGTTGAAGATCCTATGATTGCCTTTCTACACGGTTGGAGATATATACAGGTAGGATATACAATGTTCCTGTAAATAAATATAGCCAGAAAGCCCTAGCCAACCCTGGCTCTGCATATTTGGCTTCAACCAGAATATTGTTGAAGAGTTTTTTTTACTCCTTCCTTGGCAGACTACCTTAACATCAAATAAAATTTGGAGTGATGTTATATTTTTTTGTTATTTTCTTTCAGGTGAGATATACCACAACCTGGTGTACACAGGTTTGGCACTATTGTGCTAGAGTAGTCCCTAATGGTATGGATCATCACTGTCAAAAAATGCAATAGCTGCTGAGCACCCTCGCCCAATTAAGCGAATGGGCTAGCATACTATTTACGCATTCCTAGGCTCAGAGCCAGGATTGGCTAGGGCTTTATGGCTATATTTATAGGAATATTTTTCAAATATAGACTTAAGCACACTCTAGGAATCGAGAGACTTAAATATTGTGTGATTGTGTACATTTTTGAGTTAATTTTTTCCCATACTTCTTTTATTGACCCTTTTTATTTGGTACCACTCTAATACATTTGTAAGCACAAGTTTTTCTTAAGACAGAAAACTTGCTAGCATAGCATTCAGATTTCTCTGCCTTGTATCCCTCTGTAAGTTGGACATTTCACTAACATTATATCACACACGCTAGTTTAATTAATGGGAATGATCTAAAACATGCGAGTAATTAACCCTTTACCAGTTGTTGCAATTATAATTATAATTTGAAAAGTGCTATAAACTTTTATCTACTTAAGCAATGACATTGTGTCATCCCACATATATGAAATGTCTGGTGATACTGAACAGCACCAGTGTGATGTCCTCAAGCTCACACACTTTAATATGCAGCTAGATGAGACTACTTTGAGTGACAATAAGGCTTTACTGATGGCTTATGTAAGATTGGTAAGAGGTGGAAAACTCCATAAATAGTTTTTATTTGAATGCTACCTTCTTACTGATACCAAAGGTAAATCTGTGTTTGAAGCATTAAACTTTTTCACATTAAAGAATGAAATTCTACTGACCAACATCATTGCATGTGCCACGGATGATGCTCTAGCAATGTGTGGCTAATATCAAGGCTTCATTGCCCACTTGAAGAATGAGGTGCCAGGTATTTTCATGTTTCACTGTGTTGTTCATGATCAACATCTCATAGCAAAATGTTTGAGTACCCAGCTTCATGCTGTACAGCAGCTAGTGATCAAAGAAGTGAACAAAATTAAAGGGAATCCACTCAAAGATAGCCTCTTCAACTAACTGTGCCAGGACAATGATGAGCACTTTAAACGGCTACTCTTCCATACTGAGGTGAAATGGTTATCCAAAGGCAATTGCTTACTGTGATTATGGGTCTTTAAGACTCAACACTGGAGTTGTTGGAGGATATCAACACTAATCTTGCTGATGCCTTAAAGTTGACCGAGTGTAATGTTGCTTATTTGGCTGATATCTTCCAAAGACTAACCATTCTCAATCTTCAGCTGCACAGAAATGGTACTAGTCTCATCAAATGAGAGTGCCATCATGTCTTTCATGATAAAGCTAGACCAGTTCAAGTCTAATGTTGGCCAGAGGGAACTATGAAAATTTCCACATCTCCAAGAATGCACAGAAATCACTGATGGCCAACTTCATGTCTACTGTCACACCTTCAGGCACTCAGAGATGACATGGTGTGGTGATTCCAAGACCTGAGCAAACTGGTTATCCCAGAGTGGGTAGTAGATCTCTTCACAGTAGATAGCAGCTCTGCATCTATTGAGTTACATTCATTGATCCTCAGATAAATAAAGAGATGAAAGCACACTTCAGAATGATGGGAATTGAGTATATCTGGGCTAAAATCTGTAACAGCTCACAGTATTCCAACATTTAGGAACAGATGAATCTGTTGTGTCTTGCCTTTCCTTTATCCTACCTGGTGGAAGGGGGATTCAGCGCTGTACTTGCTTTAAAAGGCCAAGCAGAGGAACTGATTGAATGTAGAAACACAAGAAGATTTGAGGTTGTACCTGTCCTCAGAGATACAACCAAGAGTGGATGTGCTGGTTACATAACACCTGAGTCAGAGGTCCCACTTAAAGTGACTGACCTAACCAATTATAGGTGCATTTGACTTAACTGCTCTTTCTACATGTCATGCCTATTCTATGTAATACCAATGTGTATATTAATTGTATGTGTATAACTTAAAGTGCCACAGTCTTAGTTAACCCAATCACACAATAAATATCCTACTATTATAAGTAGAATAGCTTTAAGTATATATGACGTGATAGAATAACAAACAAAGAAAACCATAACAAAGGGTTTTCACAAATATCATAAGAGTTCATAGTTCATATTACAACTAATCTTACCACCAAAAAAAACTATGCACTGTCACATTATTACACTCCTCTCTCTTGGGATTACAAGTTGTGCTCGTCTTAGAAGTGAATGCTGAAATAATCAGGTAGATGCTTGACACGAGAAGAACGAAGAACGTCAAAGGCTTGGTGAATAGACAGATGTGTTTGGAGGATCAGCAGGCATGTTTGGAGGGTCCACATTTTGTGTTACTTGTGGCATATTTTGAGGATTCTTTACTCCCTCAGGATTTTCAGACTCATTAGTAACAGTTTCTAAAAGATGTATATTAGCTTGTGATGCAACAATTAGAATATCCACACTTTCAACTGAAAGTTCTGTCAAGATCTGGCACAGTAGTTGCACTGCTATGCCTCCTAAAGATGTGGTTAATATGTCTACGTATGACTTGACCATTGTGTAGTCTGACTTTAAACAAAAGTTGACCAGTTTGCTGGCACACCTCAGCTTTCACTCACATCTCCTGATTTAGCGGAAATAATTGCATACATACACCTCTTCCTCCACCTGGAATTCACTGGTCTTAGCATGGACATCATGATGCTGTCGTTGCTTTCCTGTCATTGTTGCACCTGTGACTGAACATCAGGATGCAACAAATCCAACCAAAACCTGGGACTTTGGTTCATGAGGAGTAGAGCAGGAGATATTCCTGTGATAGAGTGTGGTGTAATCCTGTATTGGAAAAGAAATTGAGACAGCTTGCATTCTAAGGTTCCTTCTCTGATCTTTTTGATACCTTGTTTGAATGTTTGGACAGTTCTCTCGGCATGTCCATTGGAAGAAGGATGATAGGGAGCACTAGTGATCTGGTGATATGATAAATTCCATTCGTTTGAACAAAATGTTGAAAGTCTGCACTGGTGAATGACATAGTATTATCACTCACTCTGGTCTGGGGCAATCAATGGTTAGCAAAAATTGATCTCAGTTTCTCAATTATAACAGCAGATGAGGTTGATGATGTAGCATGAACTTTTAAACACTGATAAAGCATCGACAATTAACAAAAAGGTTTCCTCCCAAAAAAATGGCCCTGCAGAGTCAACATGCAACCTTTACTAAGCTTGCTTAGGGAATTCCCCCCAAGGTGCATGGTGCAACTGCTGGTGATGGCATTGGAAGTTGACAAGATTCACAACCTTTCACTATGTCTTCAATGGCTTGATCCTGCTCTGGCCATCACACATAGCCACAAGCCAAGTTGACCTGGGGTTTGTCTCACAGAGTACACAGAGGATTTTCTATCATCTTTGATATGGGATAATCACTCTGGAACCCCAATGCAGGCAATCACCTTGAATGGAGATCTCCGTCTTCCGCTTCATGAATGGTTGAAGTTGCTCATCCTCACTCCCTGATGGTTATACTATCATGCAATATTTCTTCACCTTGGACAAGGTAGGATCTTATTCAGCTCATGACTTGATATGGCTTGCGTAGTACACTCCCTCTGGTTAGGACCACTACAACATCTGCAGGCATGGGAACATGTCGTAGTGCTTCTGTAAGAGGCAATCTACTCAACCTATTGGTATTCCCATGATCACTACCAGGTTTGTAGACATAGAGTAGTGATAAGCTCCCAACATCATTGCCCATCGCTGAATATGTGAGGATGTGCTTCAATGGTTAATGATCATTGTAGATCATAAAACTTGGCCAAAAAAGTATTAATGGAAATTCTTAGTTCCAAAAATGTTTGCAAGTACCTTTTTCTCTAGCTGAGATACTTTCTTTTTGGCTGATAATTATGAACTTGCAGCATACCTGTGGGAGCTACCCTAGCTACAGCTCACCGTTATTCTGCCACTAGAGTAGCTGCACTGTTCCCTAGGCTAAGGCAACCTCACTGCTGCTCTTATTATTCAGCTGTAGGTTCCCACACCCTTGCTCACTCTACTAGGCAAGATTCTACTATGAGTTCTCAAATGGGATTTAAAGTATCATAGGAATCCAACCCAGTGAACTGCTGATATCCAGTGAACTGCTGATATCGGTAGCAACTCTACAGTACTTGAACACAATGGAAATATGCCAAGTGATACAATACAATAAACTGAAAAGACTAAATAAGAGTGGTTAGCTCTGTCCTTTTATATTTTCAATAAACTGGGTGGTCAACCAGGCCGCTGCTCTGGTGCTGCCTGAATGGCTGATTGTTTGTCAGGTGAGTTCTTATTCTCTGGATGGTAAGTAGGTTTATTAATTAATAAGTCCTGACTTCCAATGGTTGTCAAACCACTAACCACATTCTCTCCATTAACTTTACCATTAACTTCCTTATTCTGAGGCAGAGTCACCGGGCCTTGGAAGTTGTCTTCCACCAGTGGCTCTGACAATACCCAATTGGTCGTTTGCTCTCGTCTTCCTTACAATGAGAGATAACAGCTCCCACTCCATAAGGAATGCATCACATGTTCAGATTATCTCTTTTGAGCTGTCCAAATGCACAAGTTCAGGGGCTTCCTTTAACAAATGTGTGGCCTTATTGAATGCATGTGCCTGCTGGGATTTCCACAACCAGCTTGTATCCTTTTTGAGGAGAGTGTAGAGTGAAGCCAACACTGCAGACAGTTGAGGAAAGTACTTACCGTAGTAGTTGATTAGACCAAGAAAGGAGCACAACTCTGAAATTTTTGTAGGTGATTAAGCACCCTTGATTGCCCAAACCTTCTCGTCAGATGAATGGAGGCTATCTTGGTCAATCCTATGACCCAAATATTCCACAGATGAAGTTGTAAACAAACACTCTTTTTCAACTGCAAGCCTGCATCCTCGAGTCATTGAAAAAACATGTCCAACCAATGCAAGTGTTCCTCTTTGGTCTTCCCTGAGACCAAAATGTTGTCCAGGTAGACATCTACCCCAGGAACATCATATAGAAAAGACTCCATATTGCGCTGGAAGTTGGCAGGTACTGAAGCCACTCTAAATTGTAGTCTAGCATATCTGAATAGACCCTTATGTGTATCAATGAGCACATAATCCTCAAACTGGCCATCTAATTGCAATTGCTGATATACTTTTACAAATCAAGAAAGAGACCCTTTACCAAATGTCTACCTGAAAATGGGGGGTAGTTCATAGAAACTCAATGAACCACCCCTGTATCTACCTTTGCCTAACCACGGATTTTTAAGGCTTATTTTAATTGGAAAATTAAAAACGACGTTTCCCCAACAAGGGGTGATATTTTCGGAAGTTGTGAAAAATAGAAGCAGGTACCTAGGGATCATGTCAGTAAAGTTTCATCAATATCCATTCATCTGACATTTCTCTTGAGGACATGGTCACCTATGATAGTCAAAGGGTTATTAACATCATGTACATTTAAAAGAGCAAAAATGGCATCATGTACATTTAAAAGAGCAAAAATGGATCTACAGATTAAAATACAACAGAAAGAAGACTGGGATGATTGGAACTTGTTGAAACCCTGAAATAGTATCAATGCTCAGAAATTTTATTATATCAGTTTTTCTATCCTGATTTCATCTCAGAAACAATCGATGAACAATAATTTCATTATGTTTTTTATGAAGGTACATGTCACCATACACATACCAATTGCGAAAGTAAAGCGCTTTAAACCTCTTTTGTTAAGCATCAAAATATAGCTTTTGCCTGGCTTTAGCTTCCTTGATCTTTACTCTGATTTTCTCATCCATGATCTGTACCTATGTGATTAAAAAAAGGAGGAAAAAAAACTCTGTTAGCAATAATTTTATTGAACAACAATTTGTTTCAATTTTTGGTTAGGAATATATTTTTTTCTCCCAAAATGTAACTGCAGTGCAATGTCATATATTTGAGTTTGACACTCAGTTTTGCACTTACTTCTACCACATGCTTCTCCAGGTGTGATTCAATATCTTCAGGATCCATTGTTAGGGACTAATTTCCATACAACAGGTCTTTTTCAATTTCATGCGCAGCATTGATAGCTGCTGCACCCTGAGCTCTCCGATAAAACATCAACATAAATGGGTGCTGCTTTGCGGAAGACTGGACACTTGTATTTATAAGGTAAGTAGTGGGGAGTACATATCTAAGGAAGTAATAATAATAATTATAAAATGCATATCAGAATTTCTTCTCTATTTGTTGACTTTAGCCTGACTGTGTCAGTTTTCTAATGCTCACCACAAGGTGGTAGTCAACATGAGCTGGGTGGACTGGTGTGGGAAGATGTTGAAGGACAGGAATTTCCTGTCAGTGCTGGGTTGGAACTAACAACCCAGGGGTTGTTAGTCCAAGAGCATAACTACTTAGCCACCACAAACAGCATCTAAGGAAGTAAGAAAGCATTATGCATTACAATAATAACAATATGAAACAAATAAAGGTGTTGTGGAGCAAAGCTGAAGGAATCGAAGGAAATCTATTTATGCATATTCAATATGTAGAAAGTTGAATAATTGCACTGCCATAACGGTAATAAAGGTAATTGTATGAACATTGCCTTACAAAAAAAAAGAAGAAAATTAATTAATTAATTAATTAATTAAATAATTTGCACATATTATCATAATCGATTAAATTAACAGTTACCGTTACTTTTTAAACACTTAGTGTAGGTAGAGGGACATATTGGTTTCGGTGTATCGTGGGTGAAGGAGGGGGGCGGGGCTGGTTAATTGTTATCATAAATTAAAATATGTCTGTAATGAATTGAACTTTTGTCATGAATTGAACTTTAACCTCTATGAACTATGTTTAATACTAAGGATGCATGATATCATTGTTTTAGACTTATGCCACGTACTGTTCTAAGAAAATGATTAAAAGATTTCTCTCTAAAGTATTAAGTTGATTGTTAACTGTTGTTATCTTGATTGGGGATCATACACCATATTTGGCGATGAGGATATTGAAACTTACCCTCAATGGCTACAAAATTTGGTACCATTGATGCCTTTAATTCTGAGTCTGATTCTATAAAGGCTTACCTTGAACAGATTGAACTCTACTTCTCTGCAAATGATGTCCCAGAGAATAAACATGTCCCTATTTTATTGAGCTCCATTGGTGCACCTACTTACGCCCTCCTAAGCGACCTTTTAGTGCCACAACTACCTAGCGCACAAACTTTACCAGTTATCACTGAAGTTCTCCGTAAGCACTATGAGCCCAAACAGGCAGTAATTGTCCACCGGTTTCACTTTCACAAAAGAGATCAGACTGAGGGGGAGAGTGTTACAGATTATGATGCCAGTCTTAGGAAGCTGGCACATTATTGCAAATTTGGTGACCATCTCGATGATGCTCTGAGGGACAGATTTGTCTGTGTTCTCCAACAGGAAACAATTCAGCGACGACTTCTTTCTGAAGTTGATCTTACATACTTAGAGGCAATAGAAATTACTAGATCTATTGAGACTGCAGATAAAGGTACCAAATCTTTAAAGTATGCTTAAGCAACCATTAAGAAGTTCAGCAGTCATACAACTCAACCAAAGGATACTGCATGCTATAGATGTGGTCGCCTTGCCATACTAGCAGTGAATGCAAATTTAAAACTGCCACTTGCCACGCATGTGGCAAAAAGTGGGCATATTGCAACAGTTTGCCGATCTAAATCTAAAGCTCAGGCCAAACATCAGCCCGTCAATGAATTCACTGCATCCACAAAACAGTTCCACCGAACAAACCAGATTCAATCACATCAATCTGCAGATCATGACTCATGACTCTAGTGAGGAGGAATACTGTTTGAACAAAGTAGAATGCTCTTTAACCTTATTGAAAGTTACTGTTAATGTAAATGGGATGCGATCACCTATGGAAGTGGACACTGGGGCGGCAGTGTCTATTATCTCTGATGCTACCTGTAAGGCAATGTTCCCAGCTTTAAAAATATACAGATCAAATCTCCTTCTCAAAACTTATACAGGGGAGCAAATTCCACTAGTTGGAAATATCCATGTGCATGTTTAGTATGGCAGTCAAGAGGCAAAGCTTGTGCTAGTGGTCATTCTAGGGAATGGACCTACTTTGTTGGGTTGCAATTGGCTTAGATACATTACGCTGGACTGGAATAAAATTTCTGCGATTCATTCTACAAAACCAGAGTTATGGAAAGTCTTGAGCCAAAAGCATAAAGCACTATTTCAAGATGACCAGGTACAGTGTCATCCTATCAAGCTATTTTGAACATAAAACTAGATGCCACCCCCAAGATTTTCAAGCTCGTCCAGTACCATTTGCAATAAAGGAGGCAATTGGACAGGAACTTGATCAAATGGAGAAGCAAGGAGTCATTGAACGAATTAACCACAGTGAGTGTGCAGCACCTATTGTGGCTGTGCCAAAGAAGGATGGACATTTTTGTATTTGCAGTGACTTCAAAGTAACCATTAACCAATGTTTAGCAGTGAATTAATATCCATTATCGAGACCAAATTATCTCTTCGCAACCTTAGCCGGAGGTAAGGTCTTCACGAAATTGGACATTTCACAGGCGTATCTGCAGGTATTGTTAGATAAAAAGTTGACTTTTTATTGTGTTATGAACTCCCATCAAGGCCTCTATCGGTGCAAGAGATTACCCTTTGGAATAACGTCAGCCCGCCTTGCTTTAAAAACTTATGGACTCTGTACTACAGGGTATTCCAGATGTCATATGCTACCTTGACAACATTCTTATTGGCTCAAAGGATGAAACAAGCCCCCTGAAAACACTTGGACACGGTTAGAGGAGAGAAGATTCCGCATGAAGGAAGCAAAGTGCCAGTTTTTTTTAATGTCCTCTATTGTGTACTTAGGACATTAAATTAGTCAAAGTGGAAATCAAGCACTACAAAGCAAAGTGGAGGCCATTGCCAATGCACCTACTCCTACAAATATTCAGGAAGTTCACTCCTTCTTTGGGTTGCTGAACTACTATGGGAAGTTTGTTCACAACTTATTCACCATGGTCCAACCACTCAATGTTCTCATTCAGGCAGGCAAGAGTTGGAGCTGGACCAGTGAATGTGCACAGGCCTTTCATCTGGCCAAACAACAACTAAGTTCTGCAAAAGTCCTTGCTCACTATGACCCTAAGCTCCCTATCAATCTTACTGCTGATGCATCCGCTTATGGTGTTGGAGCAGTTATTTCCCATGTATCCCCAGATGGGTCTGAAAAGCCTATTGCTTATGCTTCATGAACACTGTCCTCTAGTGAAAGGAACTATGAACAGATAGAGGAGGAAGCTCTATCACTGGCTTTTGGTGTAAAAAATTTCACCAATATTTGTATGGCAGGAAGTTCTACCTCATTACTGTCCACAAACCACTCACAGCTATCCTGGGACCCAAGAAGGGCATTCCCTCACTAGCAGCTGCTCGACTCCAAAGATGGGCAGTCTTGTTGTCAACCTATACCTATGACACACAGTATAAACCAACACAATTACACTGCAATTCTGATGGATTATCTAGACTACCACTTCCCCTCGTAGATGATGTAGCACTGACTAAAGTAAAAGGCATTCATGTTTTCAATGTTGGACAACTGCATTCCCTACCAGTCACTTCATTGATTGGGGATCCACACACCACAATGTCTATGCACTAATTAAATACTAGGTGTTTAAACAATAACTTAATTTAGAAAAATAATTATTCAGAAATGGTAGCTTACTTGTTCCAGTCAGATTGTGCATCATTGGTATATTGAACAGTGACCTCTTCAGAGTTTGATTGGTCCACTCATCTTGGCCATTGCTCTCAGGTTGCCGAACATATCATTCACTTCATTCTAAAGGTAGCAAAAACAACATCATTAAGCTGAGATGCAAAATTAAGTTTATAGTTCGAATAACAGAGTGATGCTTAGCATAAATATCAATGTAGGAGAAGCAAGCTAAAAATTTCGGAGACTAAAATCTAAATATTAAGAAGTAACTGATATTCCTTCTTGTAAGCAAAATAAAGACATGGTTTCTTCAATTAAGTTTCATTGCTCAGACTACATACATATCTTGAATACAGATAGCAGCAAGAAGTTGTATTATTAACTCATGGCACATACATGATTAATAAATTCATGCCCCTGATCCATTATCATTTTTTTTTGGAGGACCATAACTGTAGATGAATTTGAGTAAAACACTTGCAACATCACAAGCAGACTTCACACATAGTAAAAAGATCTGTTACAGTGCAGATATATCTGTGGCCTTTGTCTGTGACTGCAAATGGTCCAATTAGATCAATATCCAAAATCTCCCATTTACAGTAATTGCAATACGATAGAGTGATTTATATATATTTTTTAAATTATGTAGTTACACAGGGTATAAGCAGAAAATAATTTTTGGCATTTAGGGCCACCATTTCAAAACCTCTGTCATTCCATTATATGGTGTGTGATATAAATACTTGAGATTACTTGCTGGTGATGCATAATTTTTCTCTCCCAGATGATAGGTGGAAGAGAAGTGAAGTAGGTTGTTTGGGGAACTAACCCTTCGCAAGTGGTTTGACCACCTTCAACAACTTGTACAGGACTATACACCTAACTAGCTAGACTGCAGGCAACACTTGTAGATACTGAAGAAGATAGAATACATATTTACACACAAATTATTGGATTTTTATTATATGAACTTAATTAGTCCCTGCATGCTGAACATTTATTATCAGCATGACTAGAGTGTGTGACCTGGCTGGACAGCACCCAGCTATTTTATTTATCCCTGTAGTTTGCCCACCTTTTCTCAGTTGTTATAGCTATGAATATTTTCCAGTGCACTTGGTCACAACTAAGTTACCTGTCTGAAACTTTAATGGGATGGAATTCAGGTGTGATTGTCTTGATCATCTGCATCTTCTGGCACTTAATACAACTGCTTATCTGAAGATATAAAATGTCACACGCACAGTAAGCAATGTTTACAACACTATCAAGTGTCACTAATGTGATATTTACAACTTCAATTAAAAAAAAAAAAAAAAAAAAAAAAAAAAAAGGTTAATCAAAACAGCATTGTCCACTGAAACTATGCTTACCCAACTAACAATATCTTTTGCCATAGTGGTCCAGTAATAGTCCTGTGTAAGAAATGCTAAGGTAACCTTTTGCCCCTGGTGAGCACCATTGATATCATGAGCCTCATGCAGTACTATTTGACGTTCACTATTTGAGAACAGGACCAGAGGCTACAGTGTCTCATTCATGATTGGGATGGTTCTTGGTAGGTTAGGTGTAGTACATTCCTTTACCTATAAAATGTCAACATTTCCAGCATTACTCATAAACTTTATTAATATTTAAGTACAGATAGAGCAAATGTTGAAATTTCCAATGCAATTCATGAAATCACTACTGGGTAGATGATGACATCACTGTGACAGTGTTTTCAAAAAAAAAAAAAGTTATAGAAGTTCACAATCAAGGTGTTCAGAGGCATTCTAATAATAATAATAATAATAGCATTATGATGTTCTTATTGAATTTTTAATCATATCCATAGACGCTTTACGATTACTTCTTTATTATGATGATTTTTATAAATAATTAGTGTTGTGAACAGAAATCAGGGCTGATATCTATTGAACCTGTTGGTGCAGTGCAGTTACTGCTACAATCAATTGCTTGAGCATAGTTTCAAATAGTTATGCATATCTGGTCCTTAAGTGTTACAGGTATAATCCCAAACCTCATATTTGGTGAGAGAATCAGTTAAGTAGCACTTTTTATTTATTTTTTCCCCCTTACTTGAACTACATCAGTAATATTGTTTGGCAATAAATTATAAAAATGATTCAACTTTCTTCACATGGCTATAGTTACTACAGTATGCAAGAGGGAATTAACCAACCAATGTTGTTTAAGCTGTCACTACGCCTCCCTACTCCACGTTATTTATTGGCCTGAGTGTCATCTGTACTTCCCATTCCTTAAGAAGTATTCCATTTTCCTCAGGTACACCCCCAGGTCTTTCTTGGTCCTCACCATCCCTATATCAGCACTTTACATAATATCTCGCTCTTTACACAGAGGAAGGATTCGCTGGGTTGCGCATGCGCAGTATAGCAAAAAAGGAAGGATTATGGCAAGAAGGGATTATGACAACTGGGTGTCACAGTGTTGTAGGCGTGAGTGACTCCCCAGTCATTCATGCCTAGATGTGAGTGACTGGTCACTCATGCCTAGGCATCAATGACTCCTGGAGTCACTGGTGCCTAGGTGTGAGTGACTTCTATTGCTCTCCTTGACTGACTATATCACAGCTACAATTCCTAAAGGATGTCCTCTCCTCATCTTGTAGCTTTTATCAGACTTATAAATTTGTCAGTTATTGTTTTGTATCAAGATTTTAATGATATTGCAATTGCCATCCTTAATAACAATAATTAATTTTTTTTTTTTTTTTTTTTTTTTTTTTTTTTTTTTTTAATAAATAAAGAGAAAAGAAATCATACAATATCTCAGTTAAATTACAGATCAATCATACATACCATATATATAAGAATAGATAAACAAATTAAAATGTGAGTAAATAGGTAGTCAAATTTCCACATCCTCCATCCTGGAAGCCCAAAACTGAATTTCAAGAGTGGAATATAAGGTATCATGATCATGTAGCTACATAAATGAAGCAGTGCTATATCTCAATTAATTATATATATATATATATATATATATATATATATATATATAAACTAGCATAGATATACATACTTCTCTGTTGCTTGGGCATGAGTCACTCCCCTAGGCAGTAAGAACTATATAAGTCTTGATTAATTATTCTTATTTATACCAATTATTCTATTCTTGCATCCTCAAGACTTCCACCTATTTTTATTTAATGATTGAAGTAATATTCCCTTACTGTTAAATGGTCTACATATTATTTTATATTATAAAAACAACCCATTTTCATGAAAGCTTCTGCCAGTATAACCTATGCATACTCAATTAACGAACTTAGCTATTAAATTTGACAAGCATGACAATTTTCCTTTTTTCTTTTCTTTTTTAATTGATTTTTAGGAATCAATTTTTTTTTAAATGGCACATTCAAAAGTGGTAATGCTATTAATATTTTCAAATATGAAATCATGATTGATCATATGGTGATGTATGAAAGTATAATTTATCAAAACTTAGGAGTTACTCCACTTCCATGACGTCACCCCAGTCAGTTGTGCCCAGGCATGAATGACTCCCTTAAGATAGTATCCCTGACTCCAATTTTTCCTCTAGATCAAATCACACCACATTAAGCTGCAAGATGACAGACTAAAACCATAAATTTTCGTATTGTTAAAGCGCCATCTTCATTAGTGACCATATTGCAGTAGTAGATTCCCCCCCCCCTTGACAATTAAGTTGATTCAATACTTTGCTTGCAGATATCAAGAAGTAAGAGTTTCTTTTACAACACTAGTAATCGATCAAAATAAAGTCAGACTGATAATAAATGAATCAAACATGACCTGTACATTAATTCAACATTAAACAGGAATAATTAAAGAACATACTAGTAAAATCAACAAATATTACTTGTGAATAAAATAACAATAAACATATAAGGTGACATTAATCACAACCTAAAGTAACATTGAACATCATACATACACTACAAGCAGACTTGTTAATTGAGAATATGCTTACTACGAAGATTCTGATATGGCATAAAGAGATAATATTCTATAATGAGTAATATGCATAAATTAATAAGTAGCTGTGATTTAATCCCCCTACCCCCCCCCCCCCTTTCCTGTAGCAGTCACTTTGATAGCACATTATTGTTCATTGTCCTGTGTGCTTTCAGATAACAATGTTAAGAAGAAGGGGAAAAAAGTTAATAAATAAAATAAAACTAAAACAAAAAGATGCAAGAAATAATTTTTGGAAGCCAAGAGATTGAAAAATAAAGAAATATTTTTACTAAATCTGGCTTTAAAAAAAGGAAACCATTTGGCAACACTGATAAGGAAGGTGGATGAGAAACAGGATATTAAACACAAGCATCCTAGTGCCAACAAATAGATCTTTGGAATGTGTTCCTAAAGTTGCCAAGAAGGCACGTAAACAAGGCTCACAATTTTGCTTCTTTTCTTTTCTTTCTTTTTTAATTTTTTTAAAACTTATTATTAGCTATTATTACTATCCTTTTTGTTTTTCCATGGGGTGTCACCTATGCCTGAGGGGGTAATTTATGCCTAGACATCAGTGACCAGGGAGTCACTCACACCTGGGAAGTCACTCACACCTCTGACAATGGTCTGAATTATCACCTCACTCAATGCCATGTTTCTCGGGGCTGGTAGATATTTTGTTATATATATATATACATATACGTATTGTGTGTGTGTGTGTGTGTGTGTGTGTGTGTGTGTGTGCATGCGCACGCAGATGCCATGTCTTGATATCTGTACCTCACTTACATCATGAGACCAGATTAATGACTGTGAGGAGCACATCTAGCTACTCAGTATACATTCCTCCTAGTAGACTTCAAGGAGGGATGTCATGACCATCAGACTACTGAGAAGCCACCACCCGGGTCCAAACAGGTCAGCCCCACACTGCTGGTGAAGTTCAGCATGAGGCTCTTGTACCATGCTGACCAGGAGACCTTGAAGGACCTGGACGAGCTGGCATACAGAGCGTTCCTCACCGAAATCAATCGAGACCTGGCTGTTAGGGCAGGCTCCTCCTACATCCCACCAATCTGGAAAATTTAATCAAAGTTCAACAAGGAGGAGGAAAAACTGCCAAGAAAAACAAGGTGCACACTCACCCAACTTAGATGAGGGTACAGCATCATACTGAACTGTTACATGAACAGACTGGATCCCTTGGTGCTAGATGAATTCTCTGAGTGCAGGATGGGGCAATCCAATGTGGCCCACCTCTTTGAGCATCCAAACAAGCCCATGAGCCTGGTACTAGAGTATTAGTGGTGTTCCCCCGTGGATCAGCAGGGTTCTTAGGCTGGAGGTGGGCCAAGAAGATGCCAGCCATGAGGTGGACTACCCGTAGCAGTGGCTACAAGGACAACAACAACAGGACTAGAAGTGACACCTATAGAAAAAAATCATGAACAGAAGTGGTGCCTACTTTAGAAATAAATAGTTTTCCTCCTCTGAAACTGTGGTGCTTTATTAATGATGTTTCATAACAATTAAACAATATTTGGTCAATAAAATGCCTGCAAGGCTGATCTCTGATGGACTGATGACAGCTTTTAACAATACTATCTTCAAATTAAATAACTGCAGCATACATGTCATGAAATGAACACTTATTCATTACCATCTTGATCAGCACCAATGGAATTGGCACAATGGTTCCTTAATGTTCGCTATGTGAGATGAGCAAGTCAGTCTATGCTTTTGTCATGTGAAATACCAATTTAAAGAAGTCAATTTTGCACAACATATGATCCTCAAGAAATGGTGATGAAGGTGCTTATTGGTCTGTCTGTATGGGATTATACATCATATCATCAAGGTACCAATTCCAATCACTTGTAAAAAGATCATCAGCTAACCCCTTCCATTAATGTACTTGATAAAACTCTCTCAGGCTATGATACTTTTCTGCAGAAGCAAACAAAAGAACAACAGTAATTCATAAGTTAATATGTGTTGGTGTGTGTGTGTCTGTGTGTGTGTATGTGTGTGTGTCTGTGTATGTGTATATATGAAGTGATTGACACTCTGCCACTACTCCCACCACACTTGGATTTGGATATGCCACCAACTGAAGAGGAATTGATGCAGGCTCTAACCAAATTGAAGATGAGAAAGGCAGGAGGAAAGTCTGGTGTCCTTCCTGAACTAATCCTCCATGGTGGTGTAGATCTGTGGGATAGAATGTTGGAGGTGATGCAGAAGGTGTGGGAAGAAGGTAAAGTGGTGAGAGACTGGCAGGACGCAGTGGTTGTTCCAATCCCAAAGAAAGGTGACCTGAAGCAGTGTGATCATTGGCGTGGAATAAGTTTGTTGGATGTGGTAGGGAAGGTACTAGGCAGAATTATACAGGAAAGATTGTAAGTAATTGCTGAAAAAATTCTGCCAGAGTCACAGAGTGGGTTCAGGAAAGGACGTGGTTGTGCAGACATGATTTTTGTTGCTAGACAGCTTGTGGAGAAAGCGAGGAAATATGGTGAATCATTGTATGTGTTGTTTGTAGACTTGAGGAAGGCTTATGATTCAGTGCCCAGGCAAGCCCTATGGAAAGTCCTAGAGAAGTATGGTGTGCCAGAAAAAATGTTGAATGTTGTGAAGTCTTTCCATGAGGGGATGCATGCTGAGGTTAGAGTGGGTTCGACTGTAACTGATAGGTTTGAGGTCCGGAATGGCTTACGGCAGGGATGTACCCTGGCACCCACATTATTTAATATCTACTTTAGTGCTATGGTGGCTGATTGGCGCAATAGGAGTAGTGGTGCAGGAGTGAGTGTGTTATATAAGCATGGTAGGAAGTTGGTTGGGGACCGCACAGCTAAGTCTAGATTGAGTGAGATGAGAGTAACTGAGTCCCAGTTTGCTGATGATGTGGCATTGTAAGCAACCTCTTGGGATAGTTTTGAGTCAGTAGCAGCAGAGTTTGTGAAAGTGGCAAGTGAATGGGGGCTGACTGTGAGTACTGAGAAGACAAAAGGGATGGTTGTTGGTGAGGGATTGAATGAGAGTGATGTCAGACCAGTGCAGGTGGAGGGTGGCTCTGTGGATGTAGTCCAGGACTTCACATACTTGGGTGCTAACATCTCAAGAGATGGGGAGATCACTAGTGAGGTGACTAGAAGAATTGCTAGGGCAGCTAGAGCATTTGGATGTTTGAGGGTACCAATATTTAAGAACAAAGACCTCTCATTGGCCATAAAGAGAGCAGTGTATAGAGCTGTTGTTCTAGCTGTATTACTGTATGGAGCTGAAACTTGGACAATGAAGGCTGTGCATACAAGATGTTTGAATTCTTTTCATAACCGTTGTATTCGGACAATCCTGGGTGTGACGAGGTACCAACAATGGAATGAAAGATTAACATCTCAAAGCCTATCACATAGGTTTGGCTTGCAACACTCCATCTCTGATATCATTCTGGAGCAGCATTTAAGATGGCTGGGTCATGTGGGTCGCATGGATGAAGAAAGGCTTCAAATAGATTGTTGATTGGGGAGCTTAACATGAAGAGACCATGCCACGGGGCAAAGAAGAGGTGGAGGGATGTTCTGAAAGTGGATTTGCAGGCAATTGGTGTGTATGATAGATGGTATGAGTTGTGCCAGGACAGGAAGGGGTGGTTTCATCTGTGTTTAGATGGTGTAGAGAAAATTTCAACATCCAAGCGATGGAACACCTGCTCAGCTAACAAGCAATCTGAATTAAGAACACTAAGTTGTGCCTGTGGAAGAAAATTTCGAAGACAAGGAGATCTGACCAGACACCAAAATTTCTATGTGATGCCATCATAAGCTAAGTTTATTGCCATTGGTCCTGGATTCATCCAGGACACTGCCATCATAGTACTTCGTACAATGGGCAGCTTCTAAGTTCTGTGTGTGTGTGTGTGTGTGTGTGTGTGTGTGTGTGTGTGTGTGTGTGTGTGTGTGTGTGTGTGTGTGTGTGTGTGTGTGTGTGTGTGTGTGTGTGTGTGTGTGTGTGTGTGTGTGTGTTCACATGCATTTGTGTTTGTGCATGTGTGCATGCATGCATGTGTGTGTACATGCATGCATGCATGTGTGTTACAGTGAATATAGAGCATCAATATCTTGCTATATTTAGTGTCAGAAATACTGGATTTGAAAGGATATTTAAATGTAATATAAATAGTACATATCTAAACGATCAATTTGATTATTTAATTGTTTCGATTCCATGTAAGTGTTCCTATTTTTGTTGGTGGGGTGAATTACATATAAATTTGTAGACATCTTTTATGAAGTTATTATAAATATCATTCTTTTGTAGCCTTTTGTATGGTTCCATGATTGAAGCAGATATGAAAGAAATCGAATTAAAGGAAACAGTAAAACTTTCAAGCTTCTTCTATCTTACATGTATTGTGGATCTGTCAGTTCCACTGATTTGCAGGTCAGAAATCTGTCATTGCTCAATTTATATTAAAAAAAAATTACATAAATATTTATATAAATTCAATTACAGTACCTCACAAGCTTCCTGGGGTAAATGTTCCTGCCTTATGCAGGGAAGAATTGTCCTGCATGCAATGAAAATGCACTTCATTTACATCTATTGATAATACTAGAGAAGCACCCACCTTACAGGCTGTTTCTTGGTTGGCCTTCAGTCTCATGTAGTTACAAACTTGTACAGTGACTTTATTCTTCATATAAGTAGGAGGAGAGGGGTAGTGTTTGTGAACATTGGCCCATATCTGTAGTTTGGTCACTCCAAAGTAAATAATAATTATGAAAACCTTTATACATTTTGAATTGAGAGGGCAGTGCTGTGGATGTACCTCAAGTAATTAGTGTAATTTTGAAAGTGTGATCAGATTTCACTGCGTTTAGGAAATACGAATTCCTTTAGTGATGTCCTTCATTTTGAATTGTATCAGTTTACAACTTCAGATTACAATTTTGTGCTTACTATTGAATAGGAATTTGATTTTCTGATATAGTGAACTGGTAGTCATAGCCTCCTGGAGGGGATGTTTGCAGAGAGACAGACAGAGACAGACAGAGAGACAGATACAACATAAATTATAATATGATTGTCACATGCATTCATGAATAATGGTAGTAATTGGAACGCCCTGATTTAATCATTTATAGTATGAAGTTCAATTGCTATTCCCAAGTACTGATTAGGTACTGAGAAGTCTACTCACTGCAATGTTATTATTTTCTCAACTAAACAGACCATGTAAAATCTCCTTTGCCTGGCCGACAGATACGCATCGCTCTCCTGCATTCTTCGATTGAAGGGCTGTTTTCTTCCCATATAAATTCATCAAATGTCCTGTACGTGCAGTTTTATGCAGACACTAATAATGCCAAATCATTATGTGAGTAGTCTTCATCTTATAGACTCTATTCCCGAGTCTGTTTGTTCCAGCCCATCCATACTGGAGTTACCGATGGAGAATCTGAAGCAGTTACTTTCAAGGGTTTCTTTTGTCATTGATGAGTTGGTGATTTTTAAGACAGTAAAGAAATGGAAAGAATATCATGGTTTGGATGTTGATAAAATCACTGATGTATTGGATTGTGTACGTTTATCTGAAATCCCCTTGGAAGATATGGTATCTACAGTTTATCCTAGCAATTTTTTTTGTTAATAAAGATATTGGATACACTGGAAAAATGGGATGGTATCATATGGAAACAACCCTCGTGGATTGCTAGGTATACTTACATAAACGTGTGATTAATTTTATTATCAAGTACAATTAATTGTATTAACAGCTGTTATTGATAGTTAGGATTAATTTGATAAATACTGTAATACATGGCTTGTAACATTACTTATCTCTTATGAGATTCTAACCAGAGTATAACAGCCATCTTGTTTGCACCGTCCGAGCTAAATTACAGGCATAAATGAGGGAAAGTTTTAGTTCAAGAAGTCATATTCCATGAATGCTTGCAAACAATCAAAGCCTTTATCCATGGGACGATATTAATATATTGCAGATTTTCTATAACTGATTGCGGCTATGTTGTTAGTGGAAGTCACATCTAAGCAGTCACTAGACCAAATTGGAATTGATTATTTCTCAGTTGACTATGGCTATTGAATGTTTTAATGGCATATTTAAATAACTACATATGTCTATCAATGACTATATCCTATATTAGGTATATTATAAATTTTGATATCAATAATTTATAAGTTATTGTTACATTTCTCGATAATGATTTCGAATTACCTCCCACGCCCCCTCCCCTATCTATTTTGTTCTATCTATTAGGGAAATGACCTCATCAAGCTGATTTATGAGGGACACCCTGTGATACAAGATTGTATTGAACTGTTCTATTTGCATATCTAAATAACAACTAATAACAACTAAAATGTTTATGAATGACTATATCCTCTATTTGGTATATTACCATTGAGTTTCCATACTCTGTGTAGACCTCCCACTAAGTTTTCTAGTGTCTGTCTGTAAGTAACACTACTCCCAAATGTAAATTAAAATCACCACAAAAAAAAAATTATAGTGTATTTAGGATAACACTAGGAGTTCGTGGATTGAATTTAATCTTGGGGACAATTTCCTAACCTAATCTGAAGGAATAAGTGAAGAGTTACTGTCCAAGCATTTTTCATAATTTCAGAGCATATTGACACTGTTTTTAGCTTCATACAGCTCTGATTCAGGTACAGAAAGTAAGGATCAAAGACTTGATTTATAATGATAAATTCTAGCTATTTTTATAATACCGTTAAGCATTGGCTACAATTTGTGTGGAGCTTATTTAACAGCTACAGAAAATGAGGATCAGAGACTTCATTTTGTCATAGAATATTTGCTAGCTAGCTTGTCAATTTTGGTGTGCAACTAGATATAATTGCCTGCTAGCTATTTAGTAAACTGTAAAATTTTTCTTTTTACACTTGTTTATAACATTTATAGCTAATATATAATGTAAGGTTTGATGATTAGGGCAGTTAGTAGCTATAAATGTTATAACAAAGTGTACAAAAGACCAGCTGCAAGGGGGTGGGGGGAGCATCACATTGTAAGTAGGGGGAGGGGGCTGAAGTTCATGCTATTTCTGAGGATTGATATTTATAAAAGCATTAAAAATGTGGGAATCACTAAAGTTGAGTAAGTGTGCCTAATATTGAAAAAACTTAAATAAAAATGAGGTTAACAAGTTATAATAGTTTTAAAAACCCTTCTCTCATCATCATTGATAAAATATTTTACTATCAAACTAAATCAATAGTCAAAATGTCTATTCAAACTTGGTGAATAACTATATAGAAGCACTGAATTATTAATTCTCATCTCTGTTATTGTAGAGTGCATAGAAGTTAGGACACTTTTGCCCACAAAAAAAATCCTTTCTTGATGCTGCAGAGATAACTAGGATTGCTAAACATAGATGAAAGAGTTGCATGCTCAATGGTATTTGTTTGAAAATTATTTTCGTTGCTAGACAGAATTTTTTTTTATAGGACACATTTTCTTTATTTTAAAGTTGCACCATTTGTTTACACTTTGTAAACTTGGAGGTATCTATTCTATAGAGTACAAATAGTCTGTCTGCCTGTTTGTCTGTCTGTCTGTGTTTCCTCGATTCACTCTTGAACTGTTGTCACAAACCCATATATATTTAGAATTTGTATCATCAGGGGAATGTTATAAGCATATCTATATGTCCACCTCCCTTTCTATATTAAAAAACAAAACAAAAATGTTACTTTTGTCAGAAAAAAAAGTATCTGCAGACCTAATATTTGGCATGCTGACACAACCTGACTGTGAATACATGGGTTGGATTCCATCTGGCTACCTCTTCCTCTTTGTTTGTAAGGTTAAAAAATGCCAAAAATGGTACTTTAAAAAATCTTAGACATAATCACATGTTCACTTTCATTTCAAAAAATGGAATGTGTATGTCTGTCCGTAATGTGTTCCCAAATTGAAGGATACTTTCTGATGCAGCAGGTAGATGAAATTTGGCAATAGGATAGGTGTAGTAGCAAATTTAATGACCATTTTCTTAGCATTTCATTAAATATAATTACAACAGAGATAACTAGCATTCAGTGCCTTTTTGATTATTTTTGGTCAAGAATAAACTCACCACACCCACTTAATCCCTGCTTTTAGTGTTTGGAGGATCCCACATTTCTATCATGGGGTTTAACATTGCCCAAGTACTCCCCAGTCTATTTTTGTATACAAGAAGAGTTTTGAGTCTCTATATTCAAGGGTTTGGCAGTGCATTAGCCCTATAGGTTGGTATATATATTTTTGATGGTCTAGCAAAGGGTGCTCGTACAGCTTTTGAACTTTGTTTGGAAGCCAGACCCTCTACAATGCCACTTGCTCTTAGAATTTCTAAAAGGAATTAGATAAGAATATATATACACTTTTGAGTGCAGTAAAGTGATTTTGGCATTCCGGCAATGAGCAAAGGGAGTCCTCCAGCTAGTGTTTTTAAAGTTTACATCATATGTCATATGTCATCAAAGCAGACACTTTTGTGACTACAGCTCACTAAAGGTGGGCTGAAAAAGCATCACTTAGGGCATTTTTTTGTGCTCATTTTACTTATGCTAGCATGTCAACAGTTTCGTATCAGGATTTTTTTCAACTCTTCCATTCATGAAAATTTTTTACATTTAAAACGGATATTTCGATCACAAGGACTGAGGGAATGTACTTATTAAATATTTCTTTTACTTCACAATGGAGTAGATCACATGCTTTGAGTAAATGGCCTGGAGTATGATTTTGCAGATTTAAAAACTTTTGGTTCACTCCCACTTTCTATCTGAAGTCTTATATAATGGGGCGATTATGGCTGGTCAATATTGTGTTCTTTAAAAGTGGTCACAGTCTTATCGTGACATCTGTTGAAATTATTTTCAGATCATGTTATTTTTTTAAATAGTTTGGCAACATAAACAGCAGAAAGAGCAACTTGAAAAACCATATCATTTTTTGTTCTCCTTTTTTCCAATATGGGGGAAATTTGCTCTGGTGAACTAAAATAAGGTGACTGTTCTCTCTCTAAATGAAACAAAAAAAAATTCTTCAATGATTGCAATAAATCACGTACTTTTCGTTCTATTCTTCATTCCGTTAAATAGATTCCTTCCAAAACCTCTAAAAGAAAATTTTCCATGGCAATCAACAGTTCTTGAAGTCCAACTGGTGGGAAATAATGATTCCAGTTCAGTTACACATCTATCATACATCAAGATCACACCCTGCCTCCTTGTTGTGAAGATGAAAGGCGGTAGTGATTTTGGCGACACTGGGCATCAATCGGCACCTTTGCAGGTACCCCTTAATGGCAAGCATGTCTTCTTCCAGGGTCTTCTCAGTTTCTCAGCTTCTCAGTTTCTCCTCATTTCTTGTCTGCATGTGAGAGAGCCAGGTCATCGGCATAGCCATACCTTTTGGAAGCATTTGCAGGGATGTCATGGATGTAATGTTGAATAACTTACGAACTAGAGTTGATCCTTGAGGGATTCCATTCTTTAGTCACCTGAGCCTGATAGTTTGCCTATCACTGGTCTTCAGGACAAAACTGAGGTTTACTATCAGCACCTCCAAAAAATTGGAGTAGGTGATGGTCTGGAATTAGCCGAAGCATTTATGAAAGAAGACCCCGGTGCCAAACCATGTCATATGCTGCTATTAAATTGATCAAAACAATACTCACTTAGTGGCCATGTTCAAAACCAGGCTGAAGTGCTAATTGAGTAGCTGCTGAATATCTTCTTGTCTAGTTTTCAAATATTGATCATTTGCATGCAGTCACAATTACTGCACAATTATTGCATACAATTAAATACTCAATTATACACAGAAATGGTTTCCAGAATGGTTCTATACAAACATATCAAACCATAAACAAATATGGATACAAGTGAGTACACAGAATGCTTTACCCTTCTTATAAATGGCAGGGCGTAGCCACCAGTTTTGAAGTAGTCAGGTTGATTATATTAAAAATTAAGTGATCGATTAATTCATTAATTTATATATATATGTATATATACTAGCAGACCCAGTCCATGTTTCTCTCAGTGTCATGATGTATGTTATTGCAAGTTATATATGTCAGGTCCAAGGATTTCTATGAAATACCATTTTGGCATTATAGACTCACACACCCAAAGGAAGAGGTATGGCAAAGTGGCCTTAATATACTTTAGCAAAAACGTAGTTGATATCAAATGTGTCCATCCTGAAAAGTTCGCTTCATTTGGTTTGGTGCTTTGTTGGTGATGTGGATAAACATTCAATATAAAGAAATACATTTGTATCCACATATGTATGAACCAGAGAGAAGTTGAACCTGGAAGTTTCTGAATGTTAGACTTTGTTGAGGTTTTACGAACTTAATCCCCAGGTATGGTAGGTTGCTGCCACCAGAGTCAATGCCCAGCTAACAAGGGTCTTGAACCTTGGTAACCAGAGAAATTTAGGTTGAAGTTTAAGAAGAACTTCATTAACAATTTAGCAAAGATTCCAGATAGTGGCCTTTTCAGGGTCTCTAACTCCCCTGGCCACACACTAGCATCACATAATACAGACTTACATACATACCTAGAATTTAAACACATTAGCTACCCATAGGGTTCCATAAGCTAATATAATATCTCAGACTCAATAGAAACACAAGTACGGACACATAACTTATTTGTTCATCTTGTTTAAATATATAATTACAGTAAACTATTATAAGTTCTGCGCCTGGCTAGGCCATGTTGAGGGTCGACCCTCAACAGACTTGTTTTTTAACCACTTGGCCATGGTTTATTTAAACATTCCACAGGCAACACTGATTCCAAATATATATGAGTTTGTGAGTCTAACTGCTTCGGTTCATGTATTTTCCAGAAATAACATTATTGACAATTTTAACCACACACACCAATAGGAAGAGGTGTGGCCAGGTAAAAACCAGCCCATATTACTCCCAATGTCAAGTTGTGTATGCATACCTAGTTTTAGGTCTGTAGCTCCAAGTGTTTGTCCAGCAAAGAACAATTTTTATCTTTTTTTTACTATTATGTGAAAACAGGAAGGGAGGTGGCCACATAGATGTACTTAAAATGTTTCTCAGATGAAACTGATTCCAAATATATATGGATTCATGTATTGAACTCCTTTAGTCAAGGTGTTATTCTAAAGTATCATTTTTGGCATTTTTAGCCTGACACGCCCATTAGAAATGGTGTGGCCAGCTGTAGCCCAGCCCATGTCACTGCCAGAATTAAGTTGTGAATGCATGCCAAGTTTTAGGTTTATAGCTCTATGGGTTTTTCTTGCCAAAGTATCATTTTTGGCTCTTTTTCCTTGCCATGGTAACAATTTTCTGGATTTTTTAGCCTGTGTTTTAAGTTTGGCTAAAACCTATGAATATGGCAAGTTTCAAACAAATCCACCCTCTGGTTTTGGACAGAATGATGGTACAAGCATACAGACAGACAGACAGACAGACAGACAGACAGACAGACAGACAGACAGACAGACAGACAGACAGACAGACAGACAGACAGACAGACAGACAGACAGACAGACAGACAGACAGACAGACAGGTGGGCGGGTTGATGAACAGATGGCGGACAGACATCTCCTTATATATATATAATATATATATATATATAGAAGATATATATGTATATATTTTTTTATTTTTAATTTATGTTTTGCTGGTGCTTGATATAGTAATGAATGGTTTAACAACAATATTTCCCCTCTAATAACAGAATTGAAAGTGTAGACTGTGTTTCATTTTTTAAATTTGTAACTAAAAAAACAAATAAAAAACAAATGTTTTACAGGCATCTTGTCCTCAGTGGTGTGAGGAAAGGAACAACATTTGGACCCCTGAATCTGGTCTACACAAGTCTGGTTTGAATTTCCCAAAGTTTTGTCATGGGATGGAAAGTCCGAAGGATGGTGAGGTGTCCTGGAAAGACTAAACAGAGACTCTTTTGATAGCAAGGAATGCCATTAATTGTGGCAGAGTTAAATTGGGAGAGGCGAGTACAGATAACTGGTGATGGTATTCTCATTTTTGTTTTTATTCAAGCTAAATATTGGTCAGATTGAAACCTGACCAATATTTTAAGTTTTCTTGATCCTTTGTAAAAAAATATGAAAGTACATTTGTGTCATTAAATCTCAACTTCTGTTGTCTCAATGATTATGGATGGGACAAGGATCTAAGACTTTTTGATTTGTGATGATAAGATACAGCTATTTGCAAAATACTTTTTTTGCTGTGGTATCTTTTGGTGTGGAGCTAGATATTTAATAGCCAGCTATATAGCTAAATAAAATGAGAATCAAGACTTTTTAATTAATCATCATGGTAATACTTGTTAGCTAGCTTACCATTTTTTATGTAGAGCTAGATATTTAACAGCTAGCTAGTTAGCTATATAGCAAAGTGTGTCATTGTTCTTTTACACATGGTTATGACATTTATACCTGATGCCCATGGCAGTTACTAGCTATGGATATTATAATAAAGACAACTAAGTAAGAAAAGAGCATTTTCGTACTTAGTTGTCTACCTGAATCAGAGCTGGATGAAGCTAAAAAAGCAATTATTGCATGACTAGATTCTGAAGTCATGAGAAATTATTGCACCCTCCAAAGGGAACTCTTCACTTATTTCTTTAGAAGAGCTGGGTCTTCAGATTTGCTGCTCTGCAGCTCTTTTGCAGTTGCTATCTCAATAGATATAAATGTGCTGCTGCCACTCCAGAATTTACCAGCCACTCCAGAACTTACCAGCAGGATTGGGCCTCCTTACTCCAGGAATTGTTAAAGTTTATTGAAAAAGCATATCACTCCAATTGAGACTTAGCTTCAGGTGTCCCCTTGTACAGTCAATGAATAGTTATATCCCCACAGGAAGTACAATTTTTAAACTAAGTTTTCTTCATTAATATTGGAAAAAAATTTTCCAAAAAAAAAATTTTATGCCAGATTATACATCTAGGAGAACAAGATAAGATAATAAAGAAAAATGTTCTTTTTCCATTTCAGTTATCCTTTAAAAAAACAACTAATGAATATTATATATATATATATATATATATATATATTGTTATTTATATTTTAGTTTATGAATATGTATGTGTTCAGGTATAAGTGCTAAACCCTTGAATCAAAAGAAAATAAACTCTCAGTGTTTACACTGGTGAAGTGGGAGCCGGTTTAAGCCAAAAAAATTTTGGGATGCCAACACCTCTGGTGAAGAAAATGAAATTCCATTTATTTTTCATATATAAAAGCCTAAAAATGGATCATTATTTAATCATCAAGGGGAATAATGAAGAAAAAAAAAAAAAAAAAAAAAAAAAAAAAAAAAAATCCCTACAAAAAATGATAGGATAGCCCAATGCCC
>OZ017780.1:11047588-11115857 GCA_963969325.1 Lycopodina hypogea | reverse complement strand
GGGGGGGTGGGGGGTGAGGGGGTGGAGTAAGAGAGAGAGAGAGAGAGAGAGAAAGCCAGTAGCTATGAAAACAAATATACTGTCAAAGTATCCTTACCTGGCTCCTAATCATGAGTTCCTACTAGGCATTCCTACTGGGCAACCCCCTCCCTCCCCACCCCATCCCCAGCTGCAAATAAAAGGAAGAATCTCAAGCCACCAAGCTAATCCAGACCACCTTTCTAATAAAAAAAAATATATATATGGTGAGATGCATTAGCCATGATAAGTATAAGATGGGACTCACTTAACAAACATTTATTACAACTTTTATATGCAACCAATGAATAAGTATGTTTTGTTGCTGGTTATGTACACAGATTGTGGTCAGGGATCTGGGGAATATATTCACAGATATGACCTGTTATGGCCTTTCTAAGTTACAGGCGCAGTACCCTGTTCCCTGCTGTCCTGATAAGGGAATGTAAAAACTAACCTCCTGTGCTAGAATCCTGTGCTTTAATCACTTTTTCATATTTTTCAAAGTTTTTTTTTTTTTTTTTTTTTTTTTTTGATGTGAAAATCCCTCCACTCTTCTACAGAAATCCACTTATTGTATTAAAAAAATAATAAAAAAATAATAAAAAAATACAATTATTATTAACTATCCGATCACACAAGGATAATGTCTCTAAAATTCCATCAAAATATTTTCCTTTGAGTCATCAGTATATTTCAGATAATTAATATCATTACATCACATTCATCCTATGCAAAGTATTCAACATAGTAAGGGTTATATAGTCATGTTTATTTGCTGAACTCCCTCCCCCTTTTTTTTTTACCTTAATCTTTGCTACACCCTTGCTGATAGGAATGAACATTCCTACAAAGTTTCATCACAATTGATTCAGGCGTCTTGAAGGAGTTCACCAATACACAGAGAGAAAGACAGACACTATCAACTTTAGAGTAAATATATTTAGTAAAGGCTCCATTAGGCCTGAACAAGCTAAGCATGAATAAGAAATATATTGAGCAAAATCCAGTACATCTGACTACCATTACCCACACAGTAGAATATTTATTGGACGGGTTTACCTGGTTACTTCTGCTCCCACTGCTTACGTAATGGTATTAATTATCCGAAATTTACTGCTAAACCGAAGGAAAATAGTTTCTTTCCTTTTTTTATGAAGGTGCCAGTACATCGAGGGGGTTGTTTGAAATGGATCCTTTCGAAAGTAGCTCAATCCTTTCTCCAGAAGGTAAGTTCCCTTTATACTAGCCATCACTTTCTAGTGTCTTTTTGTAATAATTTGTTTCATTGATTTATAATATGAACTATTATAAGCTGTTGCTAATAAACTAAATTGTGAACTGTGCTTATCTGTCCCTGGTCAGGCTAGTCAGCCTCCTCGCTTGTAGTTCTTCCCCTCCAGTAACCAACTGACAAAATAGTTGGTCAAACTCTAGTCCCACCAAATTAGGTGAGGCTCTTCCAACCCCCATACCCCAAGAAAGGAGAAAAACCATGGGGGTTAATAAGAAGAAAACCTTTCGGAATGAATAGCACAAACAAGATCCCTCTACTTCATTTTTTAGCCAGGGAATATGACTGAAGATTCAGTAATATTTTTTCAAACATGTTTATTATAATGTATGCAATATCTCTTATGTACAATAACTACTTGCAGCTTTATTTGTTGTGCAGCTTTTTCTCAGCTCTGAATGAGACAAGGTCAACCTTAGGTGGTCATTTGACATATAGTACATAATTTTGCTGACCTTGCATATGGTAATTTAAGTGTGATTAAAGTGTGGCTTTTGCTTATCAGAAATCAGTTCAACATTCTAGCACATCACCACCTTTACAAAATTAGACCAGCTATCAACACTTTATTCAGGCCTCAACAGAAGTGCTGATTGTCATGGTTGAGTGGCTTCTGACCGGACACTACAAAGACTATAGACAGACTATAATATGCATCATTGGAAGTTCTAGGGATATGCTATCTTTTGAGGCCAAAACAAGTGCAAGAGACATAGAGCAGTGGGTTTTGATGGAATCATTTTGATAGTTTTAAATATAAGATTGCAAACATACTTAGGTGAATTCAGAGTAGCCTATGGGTGATGCCTTTACATAGGAATATTAAGGGGCATGGCTCCTTCCCCAATAAAATTCGTTGTCTAAGGGATTTAAAAAAATTAAATTTCCAGTGTAAGTTAAATCAATGGTCTTAGCCCCACTTGCTTGACTAGGTCATGAACTCATAACCACTTCTCTTTAATTAGGTAGTAATAGTTTGTTTGGGAAGTCTATGAGGTCATTCCTAGCAAAAGTAATTATCCGAGTACTCATTAGAACCATTAGTAGATAAACTTTTCCATGCACAAAGAAGGATTTGGAAAATATGACCTGTAGCTTCACCTCATGTGCAGCTCTCTGATTATTAGATGGGGTTGAAAATTCTTTTAGCCAATTTTATTGTTACCAATACTTTAGACCAATTTATGTGGTCAACTTCTATGCCTGATGCCTTACTACTATAACTACATCACGGTTTGCATGTGCAGTTGGAGGCCATGGAAAGGTTTGGTGTCCTGAAATTTCCAATTATAATGATTATACCAATTGATGACGACTAATTTCTTTTTGAAGAATAATAATTAAGTTTCACAAGGATAGTTGTATGATGATTGTTATATTTTTGTAGGTTTTGAAGTCCACGTCGATCACTGCAAGGAGTGGAGTATCTTGCACCTTGATTAATGCATTTGTTTGAATCTGGGGAAAATGCTGATGTGATGTTTGTTTTGCAAGGAAGGAAGTTTTGCGTGCATAGAGTGATTGTGGCTTCCCAATCAGCCTACTTCAATAGGTATGTCACACATGTGCAACGAGTGCCTCTCATATATGTGATCCATTCTACTTGTGTACCTATAAAATTATAGTGTCTCTGTCTAGATTTCTCTCTGCCTGCCTGCCTGTCTGTCTGTATGTATGTTTGTACCATCATTCTGGCTGAACCAGTAGGTAGATTTCTCTGAAACTTGGCAGGGATAGTTTTTGTCAACAAATTCCATTTCACCCATCCTAAATATATATTTAGCTATATATGTATATATATATGTATATATATATGTATATATATATATATATATATACATACTAGCAGCATATACCCAGCGTTACCCGGCCAATGTCAACATGAAACAATAGAAGCCTCTCAAATTTTGGCCTGATTGATCCTTTAGTTAGCTTTTGGCCGCTAAAACAACTTCCTATGGCTGTGGCTAATAAAAAAAACCACACATAATATTACACCCATGTGGTTAATAATGCTCACCCAACTAATTCGACTCTATATGACAAATTTCGGCCTAATTAGTCCATAAATGAGTATTTGGCAGGCATAATACGTCCTATGGGTCTGGCAATGACCAGACCACACTCATTGACACACATACACATGATTAGTAATGCTCACCCAGTTGCTTGGAAACCTTGTTACAAATTTCAGTCCAGTAGGTCCTTAAATTAGCTTTGAATAGCCAAAACAACTTCCAGTGTGTGTGGCTATGGCCAACCCACACCCATATGTGGTTCATAATGCTGTCCCGGATACTTGATGACCACATGACAACTTTTTGCCTGATTGTTTCTGATTAACTTTTTTCAGCCTAAATAACTTCCTGTGGGTGTGACTATGGAAAAACCACACCCATTACCATGCCCACATGTGTTTAGTAATGCTAACTCGGATTCTTAGAGAGCACATGCCAAAGTTCGGCCGTTTTGGTTCCAGTGTTTAGCTGTGATGCCTAGACACATACATACAAACATACATACATACCTACGAACCAATATATATATATATATATATATATATATATATATATATATATATATTAAAATGGGTTTGTGGATCTAACTACTTATGTCCAATCTTTATTCAGAAGTTCCTCTTTTTTGGGGCACTTTTCTCTTTACACACCAATGGGAAGTGGTGTAACAATGAGGGATCCTGCCCATGTTACTCAAAAAATCAATTTGTGCATGTATACCATATTTAAGTCTGTCGCTCCAAAGGTTTGTATGGCCAAAGTACCATTTTTGGCTTTTTTTGAACATAGAAATGGGTGTGGTCATATACATATACTTAAAACATTCCCCAGATTATATTGATACCAAATATATATATGGGTTCATGGTCTAACTTTTAGGTTCAAGTGTTTATGCTTATATACCATTTTTGGCATTTTTAGCCTTACACAGGAAAAGGAAGAGTTGCAGCCAGGTAGGACCCAGCCCATGTCACTCCCAGAGTGAAGTTGTATATGCATACCAACTTTTAGATCTGTAGCTCCAAGGGTTTTTCTTGCAAAAATACCGTTTTTAGCTTTTTCTTGTTACTGTGGTAACCATTTCCCCGGAATTTTTAGCCCAAGTTTTAAGTTGGGTCAAAACCTATCATCATGCCAAGTTTCATAGAAATCTACCCATAGGTTTGGCCAGAATGATGGTACAAACATACAGACAGACAGACAGACAGACAGACAGACAGACAGACAGACAGACAGACAGACAGACAGACAGACAGACAATCTCCTTTTTTTATACACACACACACACACACACACACACACACACACACACACACACACACACACACACACACACACACACACACACACACACACAAACAAACACTAGAGCAAAACCCACCTGTAGGGCAGTTAATCCAATGTAGTTACAAAATTGTCTTAATTTTTGATATATTATGTAACGATTTATTATATTATTATTTATTTTTTATTTCATATAATGGTGGGATGGCATACTAGTATTAATATATTTAGAGTTGAAAGAACAAAAGAAATGAAAAAAAGAGAGAGTGAAATGGGAAAAATGAATGGGACGAAAGCCCAGTCCAGGATAAAAGACCTGTGCTCACTTCGCCATGGTTTTTTAGGCTTTTTTTTTGTACCGGGTAATATTGGAATTACTTTTTTCCTTTTCTCACAGGACATTCCCCAAGCTGAAACTCAATCTATGGACACCCAGTACTACTCCAAATAACTGTAAAAATGTTTTGGTTATTCAAATTTCCGTTTGGGAGTAGTAGTATTACTTATAGACAACCAGATACTTGCTAATTATATACAGCGGGAGATATATATACTAACAGCATGTACCAGCATTGCCAGGGATATAATAACATGCCCACAGGAAAATAAGTGGCCTGGTTTCCCCCAACCCATTCCCTACCAGATTCAAGTTGTATTTGCATGCTTCTAGGTCTATGAATTTGACTGTCCGTAAGTATCATAAATAAAATGCATCGTTTTTGGCATGTTGACCTGGCATGCCCGCAGGAACCATCCACTGTGTTAAATGTGCCTACTCTGAGGAGCGGGATATAATCTTATGGTGGTTTGGTTGAAAAGTGGTGTGGCCAACTGTGACCCAGTCAATGTCCAAAAGTTGTCCAAATAACACTTATGGCACTTTCAGCCTCACAAACCTACCAGAAGAGGTTTGAATGGGAATAACCACACTGAGAAGAGAGTAAACAATCAAATGTAATTTAAGCCTCTTCATTTACAGAAGTATTATTGAAATACTCATGACTCAAGACCAGTGTTACCAGATGGATTCAGCTTAAAATCACTACTTTTTGTCACTACTTATTTATTAGCTTTCAAAAAAATCACTACAAACACATCAACACAGATTATTTTGGCATTCAAAGCACATATTACAAATTTATGTTTGCCATATGTGCCACTTATCTGCACTTAGAATGGAAAATTCCCCATTGAATCCTTGTATGAATCACATTCAACCAGAAATTCTCTCTGCTGGTGTCCCAGGCCAGCTGCTTGATCGTGGTGCAGTTACTCCAGTTCTCCCTGGGATGAAATATCTTATGAAGGGATTGTGGACACAGATATTCTCTTTCCAGTGTAGCTTGAATCAACAGTGGCAATTGGAATGGAGCTGTCTTAGAAGGATCCTGATTCTTTCTGCAGCCTTATCAGTATGTTTCTCAGAAATTTGAAGGTATTTCCTTCAAGTCTCATCTTCTTCTGCATGGCTATGGTCTATATTTGTCTGGAATCCTTAACTCCTACAGAAAATTCACTACATTTTGAGTGTTAGGACAATTTCCTAATCAGACCTTTTCCCTCCCAATTTGTTTCCAAAATTTACTATTGTGCCACACTACTCAGGACAACTCCACATTCTCCAGAGATTAGCCTCATTTAAATAGATTGAATCCCTCTAATGGAGATGGCAATATAACACAATAATAATTAATTCAATGATAAATCACCTAATTACAATTACATGTTTGAATGTGTCTGCAAGTATGCTTCCTTCTACTCAGGCCAGTTAGCGACATGTAACAAATTAACTCAATAAATAATCAATTTAATGAATAACTAATCAGCTTGAGTCATCATGTACAAATAACAATCTATTTAATTCAATATGTGATGAAGAGAATTTATGCGAGTGTTCTCATTTAAATTATGAATTTTGAAACAATTTTTTAGAACATTTTAGCCTGTGTAGGAATTTGAAAAGAAAACAGGCAAAAAGAAGAACAAGACTGGAAATTTTTGTGGGTAAAAAAAAATAACAAAAAATGGGAGAAAAAAAATGGGGGGAAAAAGGAGGAAAAAATAACTCATCCATTACCAGGAATTGAACCGGGAACCTTAGCACTGGTTGGAGAAAGTTTGACAAGAACCGCAAGATTCCCAAGAAAGTAACATTTAGACTGCGCGAACTTGTTAAAGTTTGTGGGTAAAAGAAAATAAGGAAGGAAATTAGGGACAAAAAGGGGGGGAAGGGGGAGGAAAGAAAGGGGGAAAAAAGGAAGGAAAATAAAAGGGGGGAAAATTAAAAAGGAAAAAAAATCAACCTAAACTCTATTCGCGTTCACTTTGCCGCGGAAGTGAGAGGTTTGTTAGCCCCATGACCAGTACCAGCTAAAAGTGGCCGCAATTAAATTTTTGGGGGATTAGGTATTTGAAGCTTTCCCGCCAACCAGTCAGACAAGTGAAACCAGATAGCTGCACTTGAATTGTAACAAAGTATCTGTCTTCTGAAGTTTTCTCTGTCCTTTTTGTCATTGTTTCTCAACCCTTGAGTAAGTTATGTGTAGTAGTGTTCTGTTTCACAGATAAAATAAGTTGCACAAGCAACTGCAGTTTTGCAATGGTTTATTGCACCTCCTTGCCACCATGGCTCATAATTTAGCTGATGGCTTTATCTTGCAACATGATCCAATCAGTGTAAAACCTCCTATGATAAAACATTAACTGTGTTATTATTAATTTAGCAGGTCGAGTAAATAAGAACAGCTCCAAGGAGTCAAGCAGCTCCAAGGAGTCAAGCAGCTCCAAGGATTCCAACCTCATTCTTAAAAAAAAAAAATGGAAAGATGCCTGGAAGAGGAGTGAAATTAGTAGCACAAACAAAGTATATTGTGGAGAATGTTAGAGCTTTTTTTTTTTGAAAAAGAAAAAAGTAAAAGATATATGAACAAACGGATGAATGTAATTGATAGATTGTCTGAGGCAACTGGCATATCTCGAAGGTGTCTAAGAAACATTCACACAGAGTTCTTGGCCAATGACGGAAAGTTTTTAATCACCAATAAATCGTTACACTGCTTCAAGAGTTAGAATAAATATGGACTCTTTTGATAGGGAAGCAATGTGAAGGTTAGTACATGGCTTCTACATTAAGAAGGAATATCCAACATTATCAGCTGTTTTGGAGAAGGTGAGGACTGATGGAGTCTTTCATGGAGGCTGGTTCTGTCTATGGAAACTTCTTCGAAGCATGGGGTTCTCCTACAAAATAGCAGACAATAAATGATTCCTCTACGAACAACATGACATTATTGAACAATGACATACATATTTACAAGCTATAGGCAAACTGCGACAACAAAACAAAACTATTGTATACACCGACGAAACTTGGGTCAATGCACATCACACTAACGAATACATATGGGTGGACTACAACGGCAAAGGTGGATGGAAGGTACCAAGTGGGAAAGGACAAAGATTGATTGTGGTTCATGCTGGAGGAGTTGAAGGCTGGGTGGATGGTGCAGATTTGGTTTTTTAAATCCAAGACTAACAGTGCTGACTACCACGACGAGATGAATACTGAACATTACATGGAATGGTTTACACAACAATTACTGCCAAACTTACCACCTAACTCTGTTATAATTGTAGACAACGCCACATACCATAACAAACAAAAGGACAAACCCCCAACAACAGCAAACAAAATAGACGACATTAAACAATGGTTAAACAGACAAAATATACAATATGATGACAAAGACATAAAAAAGACGCTACTGGACAAAGTACGACAACATCAACCCAAACCCATTTACCTGACAAACTAAGCAGCAAAACAACATGGACATACAGTGCTACACTTGCCAGTGGCCCATTGCCAACTCAATCCCATTGAGTTAGCATGGGCATCAGTCAAGGGTTACGTAGCTAAACATAATGTAAAGTTCAACTTGACAGAAGTACGACTAACTCAGGAAGGTTTCCAACATGTGGAGGAAGTTTTATAGGCACATGGTGGACATTGAAAATGACTATTTTGACAAAGATATGGTAGACAAAATAATTATTGAATATGACGGTGATGAGATGGAGGATGAAGATGAGGATGACTTGTTGGATGAGGATGATAGACACTTAATTGATATGCCACTTCAACTATCACAACAAAATGAAACTAACATGGCAGAATCAACTACAACTACAAACTCTCAACACAACTTGACAGACATGGACCCCAGCTTCATTGAGAATATGGACCCCAATTTCCTTGACTGCATCCTACCTTTGCATGCCCTCCACACCAAGTAACTATCTCCATACTAAAATACTTCTGCCATCCACCTCAACAATGTTCAAAGCCTTTTTATAATTCCTCAGCAGTTCCTGATAATCCACCCTCAGCAACCTTCAATGCAGTAAATAGTGTTACCCCACGGTTTTACATCATAACACTCATAACCTTCTCAACAATTTCAATGCATTGACCACTGTTCCCCCCCCCCCCCCCCAGCACTTTCACATGCAACACTCTCTAACCTCAGCATGTTCAATGTAATGAATATCACTCCAGCAATTCTATATCAAAATATTTCCTATACTCCATAGCTCTCTGTAATGCATTGAACAGTTATCCCAGCAATTCCATACCACAATGCTCCCCATTTTCCACAGCTCTTTTCAAATTAATGAACACAATGCTACCCCAGCAGTTCCACATCATAAGCAATGTTTAATTCAATAACAATGTTACCCCAGCAGTTCTTTATTGCTAAGCTCCTTCATCTTCCATAGTTCTCTCCAATGCAATGGCCACAATGTTGCTTCAGAAGTTCAAAATCAATTTCACAACTGCCAGGTATGTGCCATGCTAGATCTAACGAATTGATTCTCTACCTGAGCTAAATATCTATATAGCTAAATAATTTCTGTGTTGATTCGTCACCTGTATATTAATATCTAGCTAAATATTTCCTGTGTGTTTTGAATTTATTGTATTTAAAGCATGAACCTGGTTGTACAGCGACTAGCCAGAAGCTGACTGTCAAACATCAGTTCTCAGTTTCTGCTTTCCACGGTTTGGCAAGGGACGGCAGTCCAGCTGTATTCCATGCGGTCTGAAGAATGCCTGTACTTTCCGTATGAACTATACTGTTTTAATATGCCACAACATGTCCTTCCTGTTCAAGGACTGCACTAATTCCAACATCACTGGCATCTGTTTGCAGGACAAATTCACTTGCGGAATAGTTGAACTGGGGGTAAACCAACACTGGTGAAATTGTGAGTTTTTCCTTGAGTGAGGTAAAAGCATTCTCACATTCTGTGGTCCAGTTGTAGATGACACCTTTCTTGGTGATATTGTGCAGTGGACTTGCTATGTCAGCAAATTGGCATATATCTCTGCGATAATATGAGCCGTGCCGAGGAATCGACGTACAGCATTAACATCTATTGGCTTAGGCTACTCTTGAATATCAAGGATATTTTTTTGGTCAGGAGCTATTCCTGTACCCGAAATGATGTGACCAAGGTAAGATACTGTAGACTTACCAATGTGGCATTTTCTACCTCTCAGGGTTAGTTCAGCCTTCCGCAAACATTCAAAAATGATCCGTAGATGCTCCTGATGTGCTTCACGGATGGCAATCCTCTCAGTTCCTTATCCATCAATCTTTGGAATGAACTTGGTACACCAGTTAAGCCAAACGGCATTCTCAGAAAATTGAACAGTCTCATTCCCTGTCCTGGGCAGAATGCAGTCTTGTCTTGATCCTGAGGATGCACAGGCATCTGCCAGAACCCACTCTGTAGGTCAAGTGAGAAAAGATAGTTGATCCTGCAAATCTGTCCTGAACTTCATCTGGTAATGGAAGTTGATATGCATCCTTTGTACTCCTTTTGTTAAGTTCTTGATATCCACACAGAGATGTATTTCTCCAGACTTCTTCTTCACAAATACCGCTGGAGCCATCCAAGGACTGCTACTCTCCTTTATAATTCCCTTACTGAGCATGTGTTGAATCTGTTCTTCAATATTCTCATGATAATGTGCTGGAATTCGCCGAGGTGGAAGTTGCACTGGACTTTCAGATGTAGGAATGTAGTAATGAGCTTCAGAAGTCACTCCTGGGATGTACTGAATAGCTCCTCAAACTCTTAACAACTGATATAAATCCTGGTATTTCGCTTTCTGGTCTCTCCCAGATAGTTCTGTCTATCAAAATCTCGAATGGTACACTCATCAATGATGTCTGTTGTTGGGTTAACAGCTATTATGCTACAAATCTTTGATTTAGACTTGAGTAATGCATCATGTATTGCTTGTAGCTCCTCTGGTGTATCACTAGCTTCCTGCAGCTGGATTGCATTTGCTCGATGCTTCGGATGTACTTCAATTGGTGTACTGGAGAAATACAGCACCAAACAATTCTTCTACAAGAAATCAATTCCCAAGATAACAGGAGCTATCAATTGCTTGACAACCAAGTTGTGATTAACTTGCACTTCATTCAATTTTATCAGAGTAGATATGTGATCTACTATCTTTAACTTTTAACCAGAAGCCATGACTAGCTGCAAGGAAAGTTTAGGTTGAATCTGGGGTACATTCTGAGATACAAATGCTTCTTATATAAGAGAAATGGAAGATTCTGAATCAAGCATTGTCTCAGTTCACACTCCACCCAAAGTTTCCACAACTGCCATCCTGGAGCAGAAAGAAGCTGGTATGAACATGCTAATGTCTTGGGGGCCTACTGTGAGGTGGGATGCTTGCTGGCCCATGTAGGCATCCATTGGTCATTTCCCTGGTGTAGGCAGTCCATTGCTAGATGTCCAATTTGGCCACATGCAAAGCATCTACGATTTCCTTACCTTGGAATGGATATCCTGGCGCAAGTCCGGGTTGGCTGGCAAAGTCCTGTGTCAGAAAAAATAGATTGGGGAACAAAGAAACGGGAAGAACAAAGAGCGTGTATGTCAGTTGTTATTGAGTTAAAAGTGTTCAGTTGCTAAATTGTTGATTCACTCTTTGGGAGTGGTATGCAGCAAGAGGAGTTACTTGCTGACTTTGGCTAGTCGAGGTTGTGGGGAAAGGGAAGTCCCTCAATAAGGTTGGCATAGCAGGAGTTTCGAGATACTTGTATTGGTGGAGCAATTTATCCTGACATGTCCCACTCTGTTACACTTAAAGCAGTGCACTTGTCTACTTGGTGGACCTCTTCTTGCTACTGGACCTCTTCATCCTAGTGGACCTCTTCTTCCTAGTGGATGTGGAGAATCTGTAGATAGGGCTGCTACCTGCTCTGTCAGTGTTGCAATCTGTTCCTCGAATTTGTGTGTCTTGCTTACTTCAATGTCTGTGACATCTACAGCTCCTTCCTTACAATTTTTAATACTAGCACAAAATGGCGGCCTTCAGCTGCATTGCTTGCTAGGCCCACCTTAAGGAAGATAGTGGACCTTGATATAATGGTAACCAGAAAGTTTTTTTGACATTAATGAAGGTATTCAATTGGCTAAGCATAACTCTGTCATAGATACTCTCCTTGAAAGACCAAAGCTAAAGAATACCACATATGCATCATCCCACATACAAAATGAAATAATTAATTCAGGTAAGAACATAATTAAAAATATTTAGCTGATAAAATAAGAATAACAAATCATTATTTTATAATGGTGGATGAAATAATTTCTTTTAATAAAGAAGTAATTCATTTATGTGTGCGATTTGTACACTGACATCAGAGAGGATTTTTTTGCCATATGCCAAATTAACTAGAGTTACTGGCTAGGTAATAGCTACTTCTGTCCTCGATGGCTGATACCAATTAGGTCTGGATGTCGAAAATGTTTGAAGACGGGTATGATGAAACATCCAATATGTCCTGTGATTGTTTGGATTCCTAATAAACTGACCATCCTCTATTTGTAAGATATAAAAAACTATCTTCATCATAAATTTATTTCTGGCCCGGCAACACCTGGTATATTCATCGTGTTTACTGGGGTAAAGATCCTTTTAATTAACTGGTAGTACATATTGTATTGAAACTAAAGAAACAGAATTTTTTATAACTCTACACATAGGTTGATATTTTATGAATACTACAGGCGGTTATTCAACCCACATAGTCGCAAAGTGTCTGCTTTGAAAACATTTTGTAGACTTTTGAAACCGAAATGAACATGTGATTAGGTCAAACGTTGTTTTTTTTTACTACCATTTTTAACAATTTTAACCTTACACACTAGGAGGAAGAGGTGTGGCCAGATGGGACCCACCCATTGTTATTCACAGAGTCAAGCTGTGTCTGTATGCCAAAGTTTTAGGCCTGTAGCTCATTCCCGGCAAAGTACTTTTTTCTTTCTTTTTTTTTTTTTAGTATGAAAAAGGGATGTGGCCACATAGATGTGCTTAAAACATTCCCTGGTGACACTGATCGTAAATGTATATGGGTTTGTGGTATAACTTTAATTGTTCAAGCATGAACCCAACGATGCACAGACAGACAGACAGACAGACAGACGGACGGACGGGCAGACAGACAGACAGACTATTCGTACTTTATAGTATGGATATTACATGTAGATTTATTGCAGCACATGATTTGTTCACATATTTATCATTCCAGTTTAATGCTGAGTTGCCTTTGCACTGCAACAGAACTCTTCTAGTAGATATTGAAGGAGGTCTGTGTCCACTGTAGTCTGCCTCAATCTATGATCCACCTCTAATGAAGGTTGCCAGCTGGGATTCAACTCAGGACACTATATACAATATATATATATATATATATATATATATATATATGCACACATATCTACATATAAATTTATTACATTATGCAGGATTGTTTTGCCATTACGCATGGCCATATTTTTAACCATATTGGTGAGATTTGTATGGTACTTCACAATAATACTTGAGAATGTGGGACACTTGAACATGCCGCAGAGCGTACATTGGAAAGCATTTGAACTAAGCTTTCATTTGGCAATAAGATTAAGGGTAGGGGGTGAGTGACAACAAAGTGACTGTACATATTATATATATTCATGAATAATTAATGAGAATTAGGTTACTTTCCCCCCCCCCCCCCTCCCAAAAAAAGAACCCCCTTTCAAAAATCGGTCATTGTTTAAAACCAATGTTTACATTGCATGATAGATGACTATTCAGAATGTTTATATTGTATCACAACCACAGTCTGTCCCTCTACATATCTTTGGAACATGGATGAGGGCATTACTTTTCTAGGCTTGACTCCATAACTGTATATAATTGAAGCAAGATGGAAACATCATAAATGTTGTATATAGATAAATGCAACAAAGGAAGTGAACTCATGAAATTAATTTGCATGCAGTCACAATAAATCATACTTATTATTTAATTTAAGCTGATACTATTGACATTATCAAATTTTTGGGCATTATAAAAATAAAATAAAAAACTGCTATCAATTGCAATAATTGAATTATATATTATGATTGAAAATACACCAAAAAAAGGTGTTAGAATAAGTTATTTGTTCTGATTTCTTTTATCATCTCATTTTTCTGAGGAATCACCTCCTGCATATAAGGGGGAAAAGCACTGTTGAAAAGAGATAGAAATCATTAATACTAATTAATACTATAGCAATAATATGACAAACCTGATACAAGTTGAATTTCAAGTCAAATGCTTGGAAACATGTACACTGAAAAATAGAAAAAGAAAAAAATAGAAAGAGAAAGCTAAAATGTGAACATGAACAACTAGAATGCACAATCACAGTAAGTAGTCTGACCTGGCAGATGCATGCAAGTGAACACATAAAACATACATAGTATATTAATGATTTGAAACAGTAATCTCAATTATTGTGGTAATATTATCATATTCAGTATATTCATATACAAAGGAAGATACACATGCACTTTGGAAATAACTACTTTGGGGCATAATAGCTTCCATGTGGAAAAATTAAAACTAGTTTCTGGTTGAAAACATAATTACCTTCTGTCAACATTCATGCATGAAAGTGTAAGAAGCTATTTAAATCATATAGACTAATTGGTATTGAATGAATAATATTGAATCATTTGCCAGTTTGATTTTTTTCTCCAAAATTGTTCTTTAAATATAAAATATACTGAAGCAGTATATATTGGTGATTTTTAATGAATTTTTGTTGTAAAAGGTATTCATTTTACAATAATCTACAATTTGTCTGTCTGTCTGTGCTAGATCTTCACAAATCTTTTAGGGATTAATTAGGGCACCTCACTGCATGTCATCACGAAAGTTTCTTCAAATCCTGTGAAGAAAATGACCACAGTCAAGCAACAAAAAAATTTTTTTTTTTTGCCTTCATTATATTTTAATTAATATTTACTTGTATTGGAACATACTTCAGAGGCTAACTGAATCTAAAGAAAAGGAGTTGAACAGTTCCTTTTACACTAAAAAAAATTAATTGCAATATCCTCTAGCTTTGAAGACCGGTGAGAGGGTGAGAGGATATGATATATATCGAAGGTGAACTGCTCCAACTGCTCCAATTCGTGGAGTTTTTTTGTTAAGGATGTAGGAGATGTAGGATGTAGGAGCCATAGAATACATTCCAGTTATTTTAGCCTTCTGCTCGGTGCAGATTGCCATTGAAGGTTGGTAGCTTACTTCACTTCCAGTATGTTGCTAGCAACTGCAAAAAAAAATGCAATAATAAGAATATGAATAAAATGATTGCTAAGCTTTTATGTTAAAATTTTAATAGCAATGGATTAATGATGATTATATGTAAAATGTGCAGTGACTGTGTATCTAAATGATCTCCTCTTACTCTATCTCATTAGGAGCCTTGAGTGACAAGGTCTATGACAACTGCTTGTTCCTTGGGGACAGCAGGCTTCAGGTTTCTTGGACTGTCCAATCAGATGACAACCTGGTAGCATTTGAACTCTGTGGATGTGATTTTGAAGACCCAAATGGAGAGTAAGATTTAATGTGTAGGATGCAACAATGGTTTATCTGGCTCAGTGGGTGTGACCATGGTTAGGATACTAGTAAGATATTACTGTGGAGGTGGTAAACAAAAATGTTGTAGCTGACAATCTGATCCATGAATTTAATGAGAAAGTTTGCCGTTAGTCAATTGTGCGTTTCTTGTTTGTATCTAGCTGCTCACTATAAACTGGTAAGGTCACAGCAGATAAATTTCCTGTTTCTCAATCACCAATCTCATGCATTTTTTCTTCAAAACTCTCACTCAAAAACAGAAAAAAAATTTCGGTATAGATTCCCTGCATTGATTTAAAAAACAAGGGACTTTTCAAAATGCGGCACCATAATAGTGTTTACACGACAATTTTGAAAATTGAAGTGAACTATTTAGTAAAGGTCGATGGCAATAGGCAACTTTTGGCTCTCTTATTTTATTTTTTAAGTTGTTTTTTTTTGTTGTCTTTTCTGTTGTTGTTGTTTTTTGTCCATCGCCTGCCCGCTTTGATTTTTAAAGATAATGTCTGGATGAGAAACAAGAATTTTATCAGCTGTGGCCTAATGTTATGCTACTTGTTATGCTATGATGCTGGACGAGGCTCTTGAAAATATCATCAATCTAATATAGAACCTAGTGTTTTTATAAAGTTCACTATATTATTCATAACTATTATAACTGAACTTGAATTTTTTCCTTCCGATTACCAATGACCTATTATGTTGGCTGCCACAGAGGACCCTGATTGCTTGACTATACACCCCTAATACTATGCTCACCAAGTTTCCTTAGATTTTATGGATAGTTGTATAGCTGTAGCTATTAATAAGGTGATGATGCCAACTAGTATCAAATGCAAGATGTTATATGACAAGCTCTTCAGTACTGTATCCATGCTAGCAGGTGAAGAGGAACAGTTCTACTGTGACAAATACAGGAATAAACTACTACAAACCATGATTTCTATATAAACATGTGCACAAGAACTTTCTCATGCAATTTTTTTTGTGTAATTGATGGGGAAACAATTTCTGGTTAATATGACAAGGAGGGAGAGGGAGAGAGGAAAAAGAAAGAGAAAGCTGTTCTTCCTTCACTCCTTCCTTCACTCCTTCCTTCCTTCTTTTCTTTTAGAAGGGGGAGGAGGGGTGGGAGTGGGGGTGATGGAAACATCATGCATGCATTCAAGCAATTGACATTCGGTAAACAGTTATCCACTTAACAACTGTCCTTAAGTGGGAAGAGGAAGTGGATGGCAGTTCATGGTGGGGTCTCGTGGGCTTATATATAATGACATAGATTGACTCCTCTATGAAAAACGAAAGTGGCACCTTGTCTGATGGTGATAATTGTGTATTTTGATGAGAAGCCCAAGGATATAGGAGTGACATGAAGGTGCAGTCAGAGCTGAATCAAGTGCAGTGATGTGGACCTCAATTCACTTCAGGAAAACAACAAAGTGGTCTTTACTACTTCTGACTTCTATATTCTGAACAGGAAGGATACTGTACATACTGTCTAAGAAATGCTCACCTTAACCCACACACACTTAGTAAACAGCCCCCACAGGGAAATGAGGCATCACCAAGAGTTGTTTGTTTAGTCAAAATATTGCTGGTATTCAAACAATTGGATGCCACTCAAGAATAAGGAAAATGATGAAGAACTGGTTTGAAGAAATCCATGGCAATGAGGAGCACAGCTGTGAATCTTGTTGCATGGTGTTTGTAGACAATGCATGACATGAATACCAATCCACTTCCACCAGCCACCAACGTGCCAAGCAACATCTTCAAAAACAAGCTGCTTGGATTAGCTGTCACAGGGTCAACTCTGTAGTTGCCTGTGATCACTGACTTCAGGTACATTGCCACCAGATTATTCACAACCACTGACTGTCATTGATCAGATATAGTGAAATTGTCTTAATAGAATAACAGATACACTGAGACACTGAATGAATTCACCACTCAACTGGTCAAAACTCAACAGAACTGGTAAAAGGTGAACGGACCCTCGTGGTGGCTCAGCTGAAATATTTTTACCACCACAAGGTACCAGTAATGATGGCATACTGTAACCACAACATTCCAACAAAACCAATGCTGATAATACTGATAGAGTTACATTAAATTACGGTTCCTACTGATGATATATATAATGTCCCTAGTTGAGATTCATCAACCTCAGCTACTGTTCATCTGGAGGGGCAGCTCGTCGCCCTGCGACATAGCCCAAAAAAATAATTTATGTTAATACATTTAGTTAAAAGTAGTAGAAAATTTCTGAATGCTATGTTTATGCTAGATAAAAATTACTGTGGTTGCCTTAGCCACTCTGAAAATAAGAGCAGTATAGTGGAAGAGATGTATTCCAATGCTGAGATATAAGCCTATACTGTGTTGTGGATATTTCTCATGCTTTATCACTTGTGACAGCTGTTCTCAGAGCTGTACTGTCTGTCACAAGTGATAAAACATCAGAAATATCCACAACACTGGTACTATAAGTCATCAAATTATGTAAACTGCAGCTAACCTCTAAATGCTTCTACCCTGTACTACAGATTACTACTATTCTAGACAATACACTGTGGTGATACTCATTTCCTGTTGTGGTAAAACTGTTATTGATATACATTCTTCATGTCACCATTGATTCAAAAGGATCTGAAGGTATGAATAATTATTGCACTCTCCCAAGGGACAAATCTCTTCACTTATTCCTGGGCTACTAATGTCTGTTCGTGCTGACTTGAGCCCCGGAAGTCAGCGGTTAATTACTGAAGTGACATAGTGCATTCTTCAGCCTATTAACTTCGCCAAAAGAGGTCTAAGGTATGCTTGCGCCAAAAAAACACACCCACAATAAACCATTGCAGTTGTGCCCCGTGGAGGCTGTAGTTTTTCCTAGGTTTGCGAACTTGCAATTGTAAGGCATCCCAGGCTTTTAAGGCTCTTAAGGCTTTTCTCAGAACTTTTGAACTTCTTAACTGATAAGTAAGCTGTGTTATTGTAGTCTTTAATCATGCACAACTCTGTTAGCTAATGCCAATGCTTGCATTTTTGTTGTTATTGCTGGTTGCTGTGGCTGGTTGTTGTTTGCTGTGGCTGGTTGTTGTTAGTTGCTATGGCTGGTTGTTGTTGCTTCCTGTGGCTGGTTGATGTTAGTTGCTGTGGCTGGTTGTTGTTTGCTGTGGCTGGTTGTTGTTTGCTGTGGCTGGTTGTTGTTTGCTGTGGCTGGTTGTTGTTTTCTGTGGCTGGTTGTTGTTAGTTGCTATGGCTGGTTGTTGTTGCTTCCAGTGGCTGGTTGATGTTAGTTGCTGTGGCTGGTTGTTGTTTGCTGTGGCTGATTGTTGTTAGTTGCTGTGGCTGGTTATTGTTAGTTTCTGTGGCTGGTTGTTGTTAGTTGCTGTGACTGGTTGTTGCTTTATTTTTGTGATAAGACAAAACAGTATATTTAATGGTTAAAATGTGCATTAAATAATATATGCAATACAGTAATGAGTGGGCAAGGACCCTCTTCCTCTGGAGGTCCATTGTGGAGTGCGAGGAAGAAGCCAGGAAGAGGTGTATGTTTGACTTCCCAGTCCAAACATATCTTTGCCTCTGTTAGGAGCTATTTTGAAGAAGAAGAGCTGACTGGGAAGTCACTCATGAAGAATAGACCACTGGACGCAACAGCAACAGGAATTACCAAGGCTACAATTAAATAAATCTACCAGACGATGAATGAAGACAAAGAAATACTTATTCCAACTAAACGATACATTAAATCAAGAATTACAATTAACCCTGATTCATTTGACAAAGAAGCTATACGAAGGACTATACACAGATTTCATGTATCTTATATTTAGCTATTTACACATCGTCATTTATCCAGTATCTTACGTTTAACTACTTACACCTCATCATTTGTCCACTAATTTATGTATCTCACAATTGGTTTTTGCTATTGATTTCATTTCTCATGTATTCAACAAAAATTAAAAAAGAAGAAAAAGTTGTGTTTTTTCCTCTGAATATTTTTTTTTATTATATTCTTCATTTGTCTTACACAAGTTTATTCATTCATTGAAATGATAAAGAACACACAAAAGAAGTAATGAATATACAGAAATAAGTACAGAAGTAATATAGATTACTTAATGATAAGAGATTTGTATTTGACAAACTTGGTTATCTTTAACAAGCACAGTATGTCCCTGGAACAATTTGCAAAAAGCATGGATTAGCCTTCCTTGCTCTTCTTGACCAACTTTTTGAAGTTGGACACTTCATCACTGCACTTGAAATGATTGACATGACATGAACAAGAGACCTCTACTTTCAGCCACTTCAGCCTTGAGAAAGGGAGAAGTAATAAAAGGGAGAAGTTATTACGAGGTATAAGCTTACTTGGAGTTAGAATCCAGCTGAAACAAGGAAGAATCAATTCTGTGCTTCTTTGTATGTATTCCACTCGAAGAACTTAAAGAGTTCTGCAGTGGACAGTAGCCTCCAAGGGATATTTTTGTGCTTACATTCCCTATGGTCAATTAACGCTGGGTGGAATGTTGTGTACTTTCTTATGGGACATACAGCTAACTTTGCCTTGGGATGGTTAACTTCTTCAGGAATAATGCCAAAAGAACATCTGGAGCATCATGAGTCTGTTGGTCCTTGAAATCTGCTGAGTATTGGCCAAGTTATTAATGTTTCCCTGGGGCTCAACTCAGCGCAAACAGACTTTAGCTATAAATGTTATAACCTAGTGTAATAAGAACAATTACACAGTTTGCTATATAGCTAGCTAGCTAGCTATAAAATATCTAGCTCCACACTAAAAATGGCAAGCTAGCTAGCAAGTATTACCATAACAAGATACTCAATTTCTGTAGCTATACAGAAAATACGAGACCAGTCGAACCCCCCTAGATCCGCCAAAAGTAGCCAAAGCTAAAATGTATTTTTCAAATACCTATATTTTATCATGACAAATCAGAATGTCTTTGATCCTCATTTTCTGTACCTGAATCAGAGATAGATGGAACTGAGGAGCAGTATCAATAGGATCTGAAGGATGAATAATTATTGCACTCTCCCAAGGAACAGATCTCTTCACTTATTCCTTCAGATTTCCAACTCCACAACTCTTTCTCTGTTGCTTTTGTGCTTGATGTCAATGTGTTGCTACCAATCCTGGACTTACTGGTGGAATTGGGCCTCCTGACCCCAGGAATTGTTGAAGTTTGTTGAAATAGCGTACACCCCCCCCCCCCCCCCCACAGGAATTAAAATTTTAAAGCTAAGTTTTCTTCATGAGTATTGGACTAAAATGGAAAAATTTTTATACCAGGTTATGCATCAAAGACAACAAAATAAGACAATAATTTTTTTTTTTTTTTTTTTTTTTTTTTTTTTTTTTTTCCAGTTCAGTTACCCTTTAAATGAAACTTTGCAGTCATGATCATTGGGTGACTGGCTCGGTACTCACAAAAATTTATTTTCGAAAGTGGCATCCCTGATGGAGAAAAGATTGAAACTAAATTTTCTATACCAAATAAGGGCCTAGAAGAACAATGGCCAAATACGGTTTAGGTACCTGGACTGAGCTAATTTTTTCTTCTTCCCTCCCACCTTGTTTTCTTCTTTTCCCTCCCTCCTTTTTCTTCCATTTTGTAGGTGGCAAAGAAGTCCCTGAGGTAGCTTGGGGACTTAAATGTTGCTGCATTTTTCAGAGCAAAGAGATTCCCTCCCAAACAATAATTTGAATTGAGTCCTACCTTCCCTTCAATGGCTATTATATCTGAAGTAGGGGGTAAATTTGTGAGGAGTTGAGAAATTTCAAATATAGCATGTCAAATCACTGCCCTTTGGGTAAAGTAAGAAGGGAGCAGAGGGTGAAGGGGGAAATAAGGAAAAAAAGGGAAATTCCCTACAAGATCTGCTGACCCCAGGTGGTCGCCCATCCAAGTACTGAGCAGGCCTAACAGTGCTTAACTTCAGTAAGTAATTTTAATTGAAATCAATTTGAACCAAAAAGAGAGTTTTGCCCCAAAATTGTCTGCAGATATGAGCAACTGTGGATTCTAAATGCATTTTTGGTGGAATTTTCGCAAATCAATAGTCAAATCCCACCAGATTTGAATTACTTTTGTTGTGGTTTAAGAGTGCCTAGACCCATGATATGGTAGATAGTTGTCACCAGATTAACTGAAGTAATTTTGATTTTGGGATATCTGGGTCTTTTTATGCCTTTGCCAGTCCATAGACATTACAAAATACAAAATGACTTACATAATAGAAGTCTAACATATTAATTTCCCATCAGGTTACATAAACTAATAGCTATCAGGGTTTTTTTAAAACTGCTTACCCCTCCCCCCTCAATAGTGGATTAGTGTTCAAAAGGTTGATCTCTTTGTGTGCTTTAAATAACAAAGTATTGGAAAATTTCATTGAAATCTGTACAGCTGTTTGGCCATTTCTCCAGCTCAACCATCACACAATTTGCCATCTATATAATAAATCTAGTTTAGAATTGCATATTGGCTCTAAGGTATATAGTGACATTAACATAGAGGACCTCAAATTCATTAAAATTGGATCTTCAAAAGTAATATTAATTAGAACAATACCATTAATGAAGGTAATAACTAGTAGGAACTTAGTCATTGATATGTGTAATACACCTCAAATTATATATTTTCACTTTCCTTATAAAAGGAATAAAAAATATATGATAAGGTGATGTCATTAATTCAGTTGTTTCTCACTGTGACCATGTGTAGTTAAGAGTGGATGAGGTGCATGTAAAATACTGATGTCTTTCATTTAAAATACTGTTGATGTCTTTCCACTAAACTGAATGCCCTTCAAACTATTTTCTATTGAACAACGTTTTTAGTTATGTTATATGTTTGCATGTTATATGTTTTCATGTTATTAATATGTCTGCATGTTATGTTTTCCAGTTGTTATATGTTTGCATGTTGCCTTCTTTACATATTGAGTTCCCACCAACTGTGATTCTAATGGTATGCTTGTATGCATGCAGATACAGCTGCTCAGAGGATTGTAGGACATCATTTAAAGTGATACATTTTTGTGCTGAACATTATTATTGGTTATCCCTCATTGAGGTCTCCTCTTTCTTTAACATGTACTACCTCTTTCTTTCGATCTGCTCTCTCTCTCTTCCCCACCTCTCTCTCTTATCTTGTACAGAGATTCTCTAAATGAGTACATGGGATTTGGTTTGAGTGGCCCAGATATGACGCAGATGGTAGGTGCAGATGTCACCATTGCCTATGTTGACAGAAACGAAGGCCCACAAGCCGTTGATTATTTCCTCTCTGCCCAAGTGCAGGTAAGATTGTTCTCCATCACAACTCATGTCTAAACCTGTGCCGTATATGCACACTATATCCCCCTCCCCCCACCCCCCCAGACACACAAACATTCCAATGAATAGTTTATTCTCACACATGGGATTACTATCAATCACATACAGTTGTGGCTGATCATAGCCCTCTAATTTTCAGGCTTGAGAAAACCTCAGTCACCTAAATCTAGGCTGGTAATCAGACCTTCTTTTGATGATTCCATGCCAGGCTTCGATGTGAGGTTTCCATGCCTTGCTTTCATGCGACAGGTTTCCATGTCTGCAGTTTGTATGTGAGGATTCCTTTTCCATACCAGACTTGCATCTGCGGCATATATCTCTGGCAGTTTTCTTCATGTTTTGTGCATGCAGCCAACCACCTTGTTTATAGCAAGTACCACAAACTTTGTGTAGCAGGTAAACTCATCAGAATTTTAATTACCTAAATTTAAACTAGAAGTAAGATGTGAACACATACTATGACTATGAGCTGAACAGTTTTCATTTTTAAATTCCTTTGTCTACTTATTTACTTGTGAACAGGAATTGTGCATATATGAATTGTTTTTGCATTTTTCATGGTCAAGTCGTTGGACCAATTGGCTGAAATTTGACATGTGGTCTCCAAGTGATCAGACCAGGATAGTGTTAATATTTTCCTGTGGGTGTGACTGTGTGTGGGTTGGCCATGGCAACAAGAGTGTGTTAATGAAGATAGCCAGATTGGTCCAGCAGAGCAAGATTGAATTATCAAACGAAACCCATGGCCACATCGATAAGAGTGTAATAACACTCTCAATGACATGGAGACCACATGTTCTGCTCCGCTGGACCAATCAGGTTTTAATTTGGCATGCGGTTTCCAAGATAAAATGTGAGATAAAATTACTAACTTTAGTTTGTTATAAGAACCAATAGCATTCACATGAACTCTTTGCATTGAAGGGAATTTGAAACAACTGTGGTTTTGGCACTTAAGGTTGTTGCCCAATGTATTCCTGCTCTGCTCCAAGTGCACAACAAGCTCTGTGTGTGCGTATATGTGAAACTCTTAGAATCACTTCTTCCTTATTGGATTCCTCTTCTATTCTTGCTTTCCCAAATGTATATGGCAATAGTAGAACTGCCCATTTAAGATAGTTACGTATAAAAATAAATATGACTAGAAGTGACGTTTTGACTCCATAGATAGCGGGTGTGGCTATGTGGCCACACCTGCTATGCAAATGTGTTATGTTTATTGTGTGTGCACAAGTGTGAGTGAGTTGACATGAACTAAGGGACCTTTATTATTTGTGCACCTTGACTGCATTAATTTGGTCACAGTAGAAGAATCCCAGTTTAGAGGTACTTATAATTCTGCTATGGTTTTATGATGTTCAATATTTAATCTGTTTCTTACTTTGAGTGAGAAGTGCTTCGAAAAAAAATTTTTTTGGTGGATTAACTAAAATTAGATATGGATTGCTGCTACTGGAGTACTCTTCATGCAATAGGAGTGCCCCTTAACTAAATTGAATCAGAGAAATTTAGGTTATAATAAAGGCAGAGACATGCATTGAAATGATAGAACAAAATGGTGGGTATTTAGTTGTCAGGGTGTTAGCTAAATACCCTGAGAGCCCTGAACATATAAGGAGCAGGGAACCATACCCACACACATTGCATAGTCAAATTAAACATACACAGACTGGGTATACTTCTATAAGCCACTATAAATTACACAACCACCCACCCCCCTACACACACGAATGCACAAGCATACACACATTCGAACACAAACACGAATGCAAATACACACACACACACACACACACACACACACACACACACACACACACACACTGCTGTCTTGTTCAAGCCAGGCTCCATTGCATGATGGAGCACCACAGCCTTGCAGCATATTGCACCATCTGAACAGTGTCCTCATTTTCTATATGGGTGTGGTTTTAAGCTAAATGTGTTGTTTGGGTGAATGAGGGATTTACCTAATTATTATGTTGTCATGAAAATGCTAAACTCGTCATTGTGAGTTATGAACATGTTTTTATTACATGTTCCACTGGCTAATAACTTGTGGACAAGGTGTTGGTCCAATGCTCTAATTAACAACAACTGTGGTATCCCTTGGTGGCATCTTATCGGGTAGAGTTGTGGAATGGAATTGGGACAATCATGCTATTCCAACCAGTCTCTCATCATTGTTATTCCCACATAATCTACAATGCATCATTCCTGTGAGAATGCTGCCCAGTGTGAAGTTCACCATGGCAACAATTGGTTGTGGCAATTTCTATGTATGTTTAATTTTCTATAATATCACTACATATTCTTCAAATGCTACACAAACTTCTTGCTGTAAAAATGCACAGATTTCCAGAACTTAAAGGTTTTAGTTTGGCCACAAATTGCTGCATTAGTGTTTAATGACAACTCAACCAGTGCTATTTTCAGATCAAACTACTAGCAGGGCCTCCCCCCCCCCCCCTCCCCCAGACAGATTGTTGGATTCTTTGAAACATGGCAACATTGATAATGAGATCAAGGAGAAAGAAGACCATTATTTAGTCACACCCAGTGAAGCCTTGAATGCACTAGACACCACTGCTCTGACTTGAAATGGAGACACAGATTCTGCTGATATTTAAAAAAATTAAGAGATGGCTTTTTATTTTCTGATCTGATGAGACAAGATTAATTAAGGCAAATTTTTCATCTTTTTTTTTATCTCATTGTATTTGATTATATATGTGACATCAAGTTTTTCCACTGCAAGGCAGTTGATGAATATGGTGGGAAATGTGAAATGTTCCCATGAATGGCCATATCTAGATTACAGGGTTCTGCCTGATCCAAAGCTGCACAGAAAAGGAATTTGAGTGCACTATCCTTGTTCCTCTTGTATGCTCTAATTTAAATTGGATTGGCTATAAAAGTTAACAATCCAGTGTAAATTTTGGTGGTGGCAGAGTTATTCATAAGTGAGAATTCTTCAATTTTCCAGAATGGAATAGTTACGCAATCTTTAGAGTGTCCATAAACAACTATAAATACAACCTGGGGGGAGTTGAAGCTTGTATGTATGTGTGTGTGTGTGTGTGTGTGTGTGTGTGTGTGTGTGTGTGTGTGTGTGTGTGTATACACGCTTTAGAAATACTATCATCATTAGAATCATGTGGTTAAACAATTATGTTTTGTTCCTTTAGTGTCGTAACGGAATGGGAGCATGTCCAGACTCCTTTATCAGCACACCGGGATGTAAGGATGATGTTACCAACATTGGTGGCTTTCGCAGAGAAGGCTTCCAATGTGTATCTTTCTCGAGACCATTCAATACTGGTAATTAGAATTAAAATATGGAAAATACCGAGATATAATTCTTGTAGCTGCTGCTATGTTGCTACTTATGCTAGTTAATCATTTTAAAAAAACACGCAAGGGATACGTATGTATACTGCATTGTGTGGTATCCTAGTTACACTGTGTTATATACCTGTTAATTGCATCACCCTAGGATAATATCCTGGTATAATGCACTGTGTCTAATGAATGTTAGCTTCAATGACTATCCAGTATCAAACATAGCTAACTCTGGAGCACATGGGAAGTGTTAAATGATCAGGAATATGCTGTTGAATGTGATAAGTTACGCTGCATTACACGCCAGGTGTGAATCAGATGTGATTGCTCTTACTGCATGTTACTTTGCATAGCATATCATGTATTTATCAGCATGGATGAGTGATCAGGAAGTTGGTGGCATGCTACATTGAAACGGGTTCAAGTTTTGGGACCTTCAGTGCATCTTACACCTGACGTAAGGCTCACCAAGGAGTGGTGACACAAATACATCTGAGCAGCAGAGGTCAGGGGAGTATGAGCTGCATAGAGTGGGTTTAGACATACTGTGCTGTATTGAGTTCAGAATCAAAGGTTTTTCCTCCTCTGAGGGTTAATAGTAGGTGTTGATTAGACAGTGTGTGTGTGTGAGAGAGCTGATAGTGAAGAGAAGGCCGTGCTCTCAAGCCAGGTGCAAGTTGAGTCAATGTTCTGTGTGTAAGGAGACTCACTACAGCTCACCACAGAACTGGTGGACCAGAACTCTGTGACGAGTTTGCATTGGAATGTTTCATGGGAGATAGTGAGACAGGTGACTAGCTATCTGTTCTGTTAATTTCATGCAGAATGGGAACTGTGTCATTTCATGATTAGAGCATTGTGGTTAATAAGAAAGATAATGTCACACTTTTGGGAAGCCATCTCTGGCATCTGTAATTAAAAACTAATCTTTTTTGAAAGAGAACTAGTCACATCACGATAAAATTCCTTTTTAGATAAAAAGAAGTCATTTTTTGTGATGAATGAGTTCTGATGTATTCAGAGAATATGCCCCTACAGCTGCTTCACACAACATCCACTAGTCGCCCAGCATTAGAGTCATGCTGTGGTAAGCAGGACAGATTTGTAAATATGGTAAAGATTAGAGACATCAAACATTTGATTTGTGATCACTGGACCTGGACATCACTGAAGACCAGAACAGGTCATTCTGGTGACATATTAAGAAATATATTTTCTATATCCACACCCAAAATTATCCAGCATGTATGTATGTACCCAACCAAAGGCTTCTCCCATGGATGAAGCACCAGGAAATGCTTGGCTATTATCTATGATCAGTGGGTGGGTGGGTGTGTGTGTGGGGTGTTCCAGTTGTAGATGCACAGCAGAGAAGGGCAATATGCTCTCTAGTGCTGTGAGATAGAAGGAACTTCACTGCCGAGGTGGTGGGAGTATCTGGAAGCTAGGGGAGCTCATGATGTTACTATATCATGTGAACATATAATTCTGGGCAGAGCACTAACCCATCATTATAAAATGCGTATATCACATAAAAGTAGCGAAATATTTTCAACGTCCATCATTGCAAGCAAATTGTTCTGCAAGCTGTTGCATGTTGCATGTGTCAGTTAATTCTTTGTGACTCTGTACGGGTATTTAAGGTCCTGCACTAGCTGAGTACCATGGGTGGAGACCAGCTATCTTCACTAGTGATTGCACACACACTACACAGAATTGTGGTATTTGATACTACATAGTCATGAAGCTTGTTAAATACTTGTACATTTGTACTTGCTCACAATGTTTAATAAAGTGAGTATTCCAACTTTAAGAAGTTGAGGGGGGGGGGAGCCAGCACCCAATTGTTCAAGTTGGGGGTCTAGAGCCCCCCCCCCCTGGGCACCCAATTTCCTCCTCCCCTGAGAAGACCTTTTTGTGCCTTTGCCTGGAGTGTTACAATCTGAAGAATAATTCCTCCCAACCTTTGATTTGCCTTGGCATTCTCTATGACTATAGTAATATTGAGTCTTGACAAATGCATGAAACTTTAAATAGCAATATTAAAGTTCAGAGCTATTAAGGTTCAAACATATCCGCTTTTCATGTAGTAATTCCTGCATTGCATTCCAAGATGCTACACCAAGAACATAGCTCTTCATTTTTTATCAGAAGTTTTCCTTAGAACAGATTGTACAGTAGCTGTCATTTTACCTATTATCATATCTCAATTTTTAATGGAGTCCTCCATTAACCATCTCTCATTACACTGCTCCATTAAGAGATTAAAAACTCAACCATGAGAACAATAAGTGAAACTATTAGTACAGGCAAAGTACTCATCCTACAGACAGAAATAACAAAGACATCATGCTATGCTTCTAGATTGGTTTGTTTGCTGTCTCCTCCCAGATGCCTGGACCTTCAGGGCTTAAAAATATTTGGCATAAAGTTTTCTAACCTCACTCAGAGCAAGTTTACACAATTGTGGTTTGTAGTATTCTTAATGCAGCTTGATTGACACTCCCTACAAGGAAAATTTAAACACCCACCCTCACCCGCAGCCCTATGGTCTGGGTTCTAATCTGATCTTCACCAAACCTTGCCTAAAACTATCCTTGGGTGATTCCCCTCAACCCCTGAAATTTTAAGCCCTGTAGGTCCAAGCATCTGGGAGGACATAAAGAACTAACAAACAAACAACAGATATCACACACAGTCTATGAAGTGAATGTTTGTAATGTAATCAAATTCCTAAAAGTGCCTAACTTCAAAGGGCGGCATCAAATTCCTCATCTTTGAGGTCACTATCATACCTGGTTAGGACACACACACAAGAAGATAACACCAGACAAGGTCTAGGACACACACAAAGAGAGCTCATTCCACTTTCAAGAATTTGTATCTATGGGATTTCCTACTTCAGATAAAATTCTATACTTTGGCACATATCTGTGTCGCCCATGGACCGTAAATTTTACAGGTGCAGCTGTTAAGAAAAAAAAATTTCCATAAACAATTTCACAGAAGTTTTGATCCATCCAACCCTTACACTTTGGACCTTTTGTAATTTTGTTTGTTTGTCGGTAGCTGTATGTATAATGTAATAGATCTATACTGCACAGAAAAATTCTTGTACTCTTTCACTCGATCACTTCCTAAATTTCTTTTTGTCTTTTACTGCTTAGAAGGAATTTAAAAAAAGTAGGAAAGGGACACTTACATGTGTGTTGTAGCATTCTGCTACAATATGTTTCAAATATCAACATCAGGTCACATGCAATGAATATAGCTATGCTAACTAAACATTAAGTTTGACCAGAATTCTGAAATGCATTCATTACTGTTATTGAAGTAAAAGTACCACAGTTTCTCCTCAGTCTGTATCTGTATTCTTCTTTCTGCTTGTCTACTTCAATATCCCGCCATTACAACACCACTCTTCATCTCCTGCCACAGCAGCTGGAGTGGTTCACTCTTGATGGTGTCTGTGCAGTGTCTTGTGGATGTAAAGAGTAATAGTGATCTCTTTTTCCAGGGAATATGTGCATGCCAATGCATCTTGGAATACTGTTGGGGATAAATTTGTGCCATGTTGTTGAGCACTTACGCTGCTGAGATGTATCTGCATTCTGGATTGGTAAAATTTTTTTTTGTATGTCAGGAGTGAGTCAATGTGTGTATTAGCAGTGGGAATTGACCACAAATTGTCTTATCTATTGCCATGATTTGTAAGTAGAACTTGTGTGATGGCATTGTATGTTGTAACAAGAAAATGCCATGAATACATGCATTGCTCATTTGTGTCAACCTACTTGGGATTAATTAATGATGCATCAAATATTTTATGTATATTTTTTGTATGCAGTGACAGATGATCCAATCCACTTGGGAAGAAGTCCCTCTAACCAATGTGCTGGAGGACTCATTTGCCCCGACTGCCCTGGTTTGATGAAACTGTCTTTGACGTCACTGGCACTAATGCAACATTTGTGGGGAACATAGGGCCACCTGGAGGGACTCGAGGCTATCAGGCCATTGTAGGTAAGAGAACTTTTTGACTGCAATTACTAAGACTGACTAATTATTAGTCAAGATTGAAACCTAGTGTTTGTAGCAATTATCCAGATGTCAATATTCTTTGTTTAGAGCAAACCAATTCTCTCTCTCTCTTTCTGTCTGTGTGTTTGTTTGTGTGTGTGTTTGTGTGTGTGTGTGTGTGTGTGTGTGTGTGTGTCTAAATACAGCTTTGTATATTTGATCCTTTTTTTCCTTTGTGTAGATACATGTACATTCATGGTTTATAAACCAACTGGAGATTGGTAACAATTTTTTGCTAGTATTACCATAAAACGATACATCTTTTCCTCTTTTTTTTAGGTCGGGCAGGATGGGGTATAGCCATGGTACCTCAATGAGACACTAATTCCTCATTTGATCGTTGAGCGTGGATGCATGTATACATTCATCTCTGAAGGTGGGACCAGCACTGATCAATCTAATTTCCACCCATTGTACATCACAGACTCTAAGTCTGGTGGATGAGAAGCCAACTTCTCAGCACAGCAAGATAGTGAAACTGTCTATGCTGGTTACGAGGATGGGATTCCCATTGGAGGTATGGTATAGGATAGTATACTGAAACTAAATATTGGTACCAAGTAAATTTCTTGGTCTGCAGCTAAAGTTATAAATATTGTATATAAGTGCAACTAATTTCAAAAATTAAGACAAAACAAGAAGACCAGGCTTAAATAAAAAAGTATATTAAAAATATTAGGTTGGTACAGGATCATCAATTTAAGAAACTTTAAAATCTTTACACAGCTTAAAACCCTTACCAGATGGGTGTTGTTAAGTGAATGTACTAGTTGTACAAGGTTGCCTTAAAGTTCTGAGATGTCTAAGTTATAATATATAGATAATAATAACCATCTTATGCTAATAGAGCTAGTGGTGTTTATATATTTATTTATTTATATGTGTACAATAAACTGCAAAATGGGTGAAAGGTTTTGGTTGAAAATTGGCAGATGTCATATTTTTAGGTCCCATTTGTCCAAATAATAATAATTTTAAAAAAATAAAGTAATTTATTATGATAATTTTTTTTAATTTGATTTTTCTATTCAAAGGCTGGAATCCATTTGTCCAGATAGTCGATGAGCAGCTAATTAAAATCAAAAGAATGACTACCATTTCCAATTCAAATTTGATTATAAGAAAATTGTTATACTACATAGAATCAAATTATGATTTATTTCTAAGTTTTACTAGGAAATCGTGATCCAAATTATGATCTTTATGAACACTTTCTTTCATTAATTTTTAATAAATATATTCAATATATGACACCTTCTAATTATTGAACACCTTGGCTTTTGTTCTAGGCTATCAGAGTTGCTCAGTGCACTGTGAGATACTAAGTTCTATTAAAAGAAGGTCTTTCTGATGTTGTAGAAAACACAAAAGTTTAGAGGGTTTTCATATTTTGAAGATTGTAGTCTTCTCTTTTAGCTAATACACTTAATTATTTATTAATATCCACAGTCGAGGAGAAATAATCAAGTCTGAAATAGTTAACTGAAAAGAATGGCATGGACATTTGCACACAAACTTCCCATAGAAACAATCTGTAGTTCTATTAAGTGAAGACACTCAAGTCAGGTGGTTTGGCCTTACATCTTTTTTATAAATCAAAATAGTATGAATAAAAAAGGGTATTCCCTCATTGAGCTTTGTATAAGGTCATATTTCAAGGTCTTATTGAGGCAGTGATGTAGGGATGTAGACTGAGACACTTAATTGAGTGTTGATGCCTTATATACTTTAAGATTTTATTTTCTGATGACTTATATTTTCCATACTTCATGGGGGGACCCTAAATCATTATTTCTTCGTTTTTTTATAAATGCTTGTTTTTTTATCACTACTTTCCATATCTTTTCCTTCTTTTTTTTAGGGCTCCCAACTTTTATAAAAAATTTCTAGAATGAAAAGTCACAGATGTGAAGCAATAGCTCTGTCGACATTCTGCAATTTACATTCAAAGTTAATAGGAGGAGACAAGTAGTCAGCAATTTGGTGATACTCAAGCATGCACGATAAAACTAACATGGCATCTAGCAGGATATTAGTTCATACTTGAGTATACTAAGGAAGAAAAACAACATATCATGGTGGTAGGCTGGTTGAATCTACACCAGAACATGGTATCAACATTGGTACTAATGTTACCAAATTGTTGGTAGTCTTGCTTATAAGGAACAAGCAACATAATAGGAGAGGAAATTTTCAATTTTTTTTTTTTTTTTTTTTTTTTTCACCTTTCTTGGGAGCTTTCTGGCTTTGAATGTGACGTTGACTTTCATTAGAGACTTCAAACACAGTATATGAAACTTTTTGATTTCTGTTATCTATCTGAAAGCTGGTCAAACAAAGAATTATTGTTTTTTTTTAGGTCCATGCTAAAGGATTGGTTAACCCAATATAGAAGAGAATTAGCAACTGTCATGCATTCATTTATTACCTTCTTGTCACACTGATTTATAAACTGAAGTAATAAACAAACATGCATACACTCATTGTAAAAGTCTTTAGCTTGTGGAAGTGCTAAGTTTATTTTTTGCTGTTAAAAATACATGACTATATTCAACTTAAAATGAGTGAAAACATTTAATCTACTATTTTGGTAAAAATAACCCATCGACTATCACCACTACTTGGATGCAATTATTTTATGGTTTTTACTATGAAAACCTGTACCTAATCATTGCAGTGGGTCCCTACTGTGGAATCATTCAGCTACCAGCAGCCAACTCGATCCTCAATACATGTGGCCCTCAAAGTGAATACTTTGCCAATCTGGAGGTGTCATCATGCTCATCAGATGCCACTCCTGGAGAGTTCACTTGGACTCCTGATGAAAGCACACCAGACACAGTTTACTACCAGGTATGTAGCATGTTATAGATTATGCACACCAGAGAGATGTCCTTCAATCATGTCACCCTTACCATATTTAAGAGAAAAGATTAATTTGCTGACCTAACCTAGTAGATATAAGCACCACAAGTTCCTATAGAAATTTCCTTTTAAACGGGATCAGATTACACATTATAACTTGGTGGTTACCTATAAATTGGAAAGTTTATTTAATGGACCTATGCCCAAGTCCTAACCACATTCCCCCCTAACAGGGCCAGTGGTCAATGAGAAACTCCCTGAAAATTTCAGGACAATTGGTCCAGGCGTCTGGGAGGAGATGAGAATATACATACAGACAGACAGACAGATAGACAAATCGTGAATCATGGTAAGATGACATCTGAAGTTTTAATTACTTCATAGAGTGACTATCACCATCCAGAGTGCAATATGTCAATGTGTGCATAATTTAAGTATTACAATTACAATTTATAATAATTTATAATTAAACATTGGATTAACATAAATTATTTACAATCAGTTATTGTCAACTGTACCAATCATTGCTTGAGACTCCTTTACCAGAGTGTGTGAAGGTTATTCTCCCCTTGCTGCTATAGCAGGATATTGTGTATGACTGTTAGTATCCTAAGGAAAGACATTACCGCTTATTTTTCAATCAAATATCTTTCAAGTTGTCTATGTGGTCTCAACATGTACTCCCTCCGTGAACAGGAGCTCAAAATTTATTTGCATTTGCATGGAGATTTTTTTGTTCTCTTAAAGTAGTACCTGTGTAGAAACTTGCAATTATTCAACTGAGACAGTGTATCATGGGATAGGGGGTATATAGAGAGCTAAAGGTCTCCATGGATTATGTAATTATGTAATTTTGAAATACATCCAAAGTATGGAGAAGCGTATAGTTCTCATGAATCATGATCTGTTTGTGAAGTGAATTTTAAGACTGGGTTTTGATACTGAAGCAGTCATTTAACACTCTCCAGTAGTATTTATCTTGCATCCAATAGTGAGACCACAATTTCCTTCTTTGTGTTGTGTAAGTTAAGAAATGCACTACTGAAAATCATGACTCCTCCAATATTACATACTCTGCTGAAGGTATAATTTTTTTTAAAACTTTTACTCCCTTTTGACTTCTATCTTGCTCTCTGTGCCAGAAATAGTCTTGGCGATGTTTCATTTCTCTGTCATGCTTCATCTATGTTTACTGATTTCCTTGCAAGATGTGTCCCTACTTGGTCACAACTCTGTAAAACAACTTTCTGTTGCCGAATTTTGCCTCCCACTGTTGTAGAAATGATGATCAAGAATTCATGTAATGTTGATCTAGCCTTGTCTGTAAATGTTACTAGATATCTTGTCCAAATCAAATTTTCATGGATGACAGGAAGGATTACAGAATGTATGTCCTTGTGGGGTTGGGTGGGGGGGGGGGGGGGGGGGGAGGAACTGTTTTTGGAGGAACAAAAATCTCTATTGCTCAAGTATGGCTGGAAAAATGGTGATAAAAATCATTGCAGTTTTAAAAAACAACAACTTAGTTTTAATTTAGATTTTAGTTCACTTTTTTTGGGGAAAGTAGTGACAAGAATTATATATATTTTATAATTATTAATTTATTGTTTTGTTATTTCATATATATATATATATATATATATATATATATATAATATTTTTTAGATATATTCTTTAAATTATTATTATTTTTTTTTATTAGAATGCAATTTTAGAACACATTTAAAAAAAATTTTTTTTTCACTATTTTCAATTTTTAGATACAAAATTTTTCCTTAATATATATTTTTAATTAGTCCATTTGCAGTTTACATACTTAAAATTAGAAGAATGTTTGGTTTTATTTTCTAAAGTTGTACTAATACCCTCATAGATTATCTACCATCTTTGCTGATCGATATCTTATATTTAGTTATATTATGACTTATTTATGTAGTGTGCAACCCACCGTACGTAACCTTGGCCACAAGATCACAGTTATGCCCCTGTTGAATTCTGCAACTGAGGATCCTGGTGCTGGGTTCAGGACTGAGGTTACCTGGACTCTCCTCCTCGTTGCACCTGTTTCGGGTGTCCTGTATAACATGTGACAGAGCAAGATAAACCTTTTAATTCAGCATATGCTATTTTAGTAGTCACAGTAGTAGTAGTAGCATGCAATCCAGTCTTGACTAATTGTAAAGATTACACTATATAATTATGTGGTATTAATTTAAACATTGATATGATAGTTGTTAAGTTGATATTCAATATATATGCTCAATTTGTATAATAATAGTCAAAGAGTATGTATAATAGTTGTTCCAATGATGACGAAACTTATGCTGATGGGTGGGCGAATAATTATCATCAGGAAATATATCTGATACTAATCCTAATGTTGAATAGATCCTGATTGTAAACTAATATATAAAACATTATTTTGTTGCTTTGTGGCAACTTAAAACTGATAATTATTTCTTAAATACTCATAATAAACTTGAATTATTTGCTGAAGTTGTGAAATGTTGTTATTAATTCTAGAACTATTGTGTATTAATTTCCTGATATATTTTTCTATTTAAATATCAAATTATTTTTTTACATTTTCTGACTGTAATAATTTTGCCACAGTTTAGTAAAAGAAATATTTTTATATACGTCAATTGTAAGCAATTTTATGCTATTCAAGACACATAGAGATTATTAGATATTAAATTCTCGTATGGTTCATACCAAAACATTTCTCACAGCTTGTTCATATTTTAAGCGAAATGTTCAGTCATTTAGAATGTTTTGGAAATAAAATTTGCAGAAGTTACCACACACAAAAGTCAGAGATGTAAATTTTATTGAGATCAGCTATATACTGTTTCCATAGCCATAGCCTAAGCCAAGAAGTAGCTTTACCCCAATGAAATCTCTTGAGTTAGTTCTTCACTATTTTTTACTAATATTTGTCCAATGTTGTTTCCAACAAGTATGCAGGGTCAGGTGTGTTGCATCAATTGTTATGTGGTTATGCTTGTGGCATGTGTTTCAAGGTCATGTGATTCAAGGTCATGTGATTCAAGGTCATGTGATTCAAGGTCATGTGATCACTTGAGAATGAGTGTTTCATTTGTTTCAAGTATTGATGTTTATTTCAAAACATTTTGACCTTTCCAAAAAATTAAAAATCAATGGACTATTTGAAAATCAATCTTTCAGTATTACGCAATGCTTCTTAAACATCATGAACCTTCTAATAAATTCAATGGTCAACCTGGTTGCGTGTCTCCTTATGAGGTGCTGTTATTTGAATGAAGCGACTAGGTCTAGGAATGGTGTTTTGAGTGGTTTTATTTATGTTTCATGTTGACATTGGAATGGGCAACACCGGGCATACACTCTGGTACACGTGGGTGGGTGGGTGTGTGCGTGTGTGCGCAGAGTGTCCAAGTAATGCCTACCTGATGTCAAGGATGGAAGAGCTTATTTATAAATAAGTGGCACTAAATTCATAACCATGCTGGGCGAAAGAAAAAAATTTGTATTTAACAATTAAAATTTCTCATGTTGAATGATGTACCCAATGGGCATTGCAACAGTTTGATGAGGAGGAGAAAGGGGTGTTTTTCAGGTATAATGTGTTAAGGAGAACATAAGTTGCTGGCCATGATAGAAAACGCTTCAGATATGTTGAATAAGAAAGGATATTTTCTATCATTTTGATAAAAATATGGATATTAATATCATCTGATTCTAGATGCATTTAAAAAAAATTAACATGAAACCTAAGTATGATTTAAATACTCTATTTAGACTGACATCCCTGTGAAGTTCACAAAAAAAAAATTTGTATTCCTGAGCAATCATTTCAATCAAAGTGGGAATTTTTTTAATAAAATCATCATGATGTATTTTGAGTACACTTTACAAACAGGATGGGACACCTATGTCTCCACCAAAAGATATATTTTTCCAGTTTATATATATATCCTACTACATGTATTCTTCCTCAGCTGATAATGTATAATGTGTGTCAAATAACAAAGAAAAATAGATTGACAATAAAAAATTTAAAAATAACAAAAGCAACACACATTATATCTGTAACATTGTCAAGATGATTGCTTTCACCAAAAAAAAAAACAAACTCTATGGAAGAAAATCAATAGAAATACTTTCTTTATTTTTGTCATAGAATTCCTCTTAGGTAACCTAATTTTTTTTTTTTTTTTTTTTTTTTTTTTTTTTTTTTTTTTTTTTTTACCTAATGAACCCCAATAAAGAATTTGTCAGCTCTGCTGAGACTGAAGTTACTGGAAGCAGCAATGGTTCCTTCAGAATCAATATAACATTGGCTCTTCCAACCTGTATTGCATTTATTGTTTATTACATATATAGACACCATTTCATTTTAGTTAATATTTTGTTACTCATGTCTCATAAAATAGAGCAGCAACACCAAAACAACAAATCTGCCAGCATTCAAACTATCATCTTGCCCTTGTGTGCTCAGATTTATGCAGTATATACTGGCTGGTATAGCATGGCTTACCTAAACTAGGCTTCTGTAGCCTTGTTCTAAATATCCACACCATGAAATATAATTCTCCTGCATTTTTTGTTTCTTTTGTTGTATGTTTGGGTTCATTTTTGGTGCAAGAAAACCTATAACTACATTTTGCAAAGTTAATAGCCTAAGGCATGCAAATGTCATTTCTGTAATTAAGCGCTGACTTCGGGGTCTCAAGTGAACCCAAACAGAGATTAGTTCATATATTAGACATTGCCATGGTCAATGTCGAACACCATTTCTAGACCTTGAACTTCATTCAAATAATTGTAGCTCATATGAAGGCATGCAACCATAATTGATCATTCTTTTCATTTTAGAAAGGCACCTATCCTATCTCATTTAACTTATATCTCTCCTTGGAGCTTAAGTCATTCCTAGATCCATTGCCAAATTAATAACACAGCTATTGTTTAATAATATTAAAATTTTAACATTGAATTATGTTGCAAGGCAAAGCCATCACATTAAATATCTTTCTATCATGAGCTTTTGTGCAACTTAGACATATCTGCTACATAATATAAATGGAACACTACTGTACACATTACTAAAGAGTATTGGACCAATGTTCTTCAAAGAATTTAAAGATTAGAGTGAACTTCAAATAAATTTTAAGCTTATTGCATCTATCTGGATTGCACAGTGGGAAAAACTTCAAATGCCCAAACCCCTAAAAAAATTAATTGCAGTCACTTCAGTTGGTACTGGTAGACCTGTGTTGAAACCTCTCACTTCCTATGGCAAAGGGAATGAGGAAAATGAATATGGCAAAGTGAATGAAATGCCACACTATTCAACTGTGTTTAAAATTCTAATTAGAGATATACACATTCTTGCTATACATACTATCAATAATATATAATTATATATATATGAAAAATGAATATACATTCATACATTTATAATACAATACCAATAAATTTCTACAAATTTGTCTATCAATGATATTTGTACACAATTCAATATGACACATTCTTACAAACTATGCAAGATATGACGCATACAATTTAATCAATAAAAATGTTTGAAAAATTCACACTGATGTATGTAAGATACAATTAACTCAACTCATATTAATAACAGTTTACAAAAATATTGCACCATTCAATGCCACAGATAGTATGATGAGGGGAGTATGGACCTTCAGTCTGGTACCATCAGCTGTAGGGTAATAGTAAAGGCAGTGAATTTAAAAAATAAAAAAAAAAGATAATATTTTATAACTGCTTAACATATTACACTTGTTAAATAAGATATTATGGATATTTGTATAACATAAAAACTGTATGAAATAAGTTTGTACTACTGTGTGTGTGTGCATGAGTGATATCCGTTGCATGGTCTGTGATTATTGATTCAATCTGTTTTGTCCAAGACATATCTGTCATATCACTAATTATGCTGTTAGCAATTAGCAACTATTACAGGAGCAATACTTGAACCTTACAAAATCTGATTAGCATAGCAGCTGCACTCTCACAGAGTCGGTATCTTCAGCTATCCCTGTCATAACAAAGGTGGGTGTGACAATTTTCAGTCAGGCGGTGCCAGTCAGGCGGTGCCAGTCAGGCGGTGCCAGTCAGGCGGTGCCAGTCAGGCGGTGCCAGTCAGGCGGTGCCAGTCAGGCGGTGCCAGTCAGGCGGTGCCAGTCAGGCGGTGCCAGTCAGGCGGTGCCAGTCAGGCGGTGCCAGTCAGGCGGTGCCAGTCAGGCGGTGCCAGTCAGGCGGTGCCAGTCAGGCGGTGCCAGTCAGGCGGTGCCAGTCAGGCGGTGCCAGTCAGGCGGTGCCAGTCAGGCGGTGCCAGTCAGGCGGTGCCAGTCAGGCGGTGCCAGTCAGGCGGTGCCAGTCAGGCGGTGCCAGTCAGGCGGTGCCAGTCAGGCGGTGCCAGTCAGGCGGTGCCAGTCAGGCGGTGCCAGTCAGGCGGTGCCAGTCAGGCGGTGCCAGTCAGGCGGTGCCAGTCAGGCGGTGCCAGTCAGGCGGTGCCAGTCAGGCGGTGCCAGTCAGGCGGTGCCAGTCAGGCGGTGCCAGTCAGGCGGTGCCAGTCAGGCGGTGCCAGTCAGGCGGTGCCAGTCAGGCGGTGCCAGTCAGGCGGTGCCAGTCAGGCGGTGCCAGTCAGGCGGTGCCAGTCAGGCGGTGCCAGTCAGGCGGTGCCAGTCAGGCGGTGCCAGTCAGGCGGTGCCAGTCAGGCGGTGCCAGTCAGGCGGTGCCAGTCAGGCGGTGCCAGTCAGGCGGTGCCAGTCAGGCGGTGCCAGTCAGGCGGTGCCAGTCAGGCGGTGCCAGTCAGGCGGTGCCAGTCAGGCGGTGCCAGTCAGGCGGTGCCAGTCAGGCGGTGCCAGTCAGGCGGTGCCAGTCAGGCGGTGCCAGTCAGGCGGTGCCAGTCAGGCGGTGCCAGTCAGGCGGTGCCAGTCAGGCGGTGCCAGTCAGGCGGTGCCAGTCAGGCGGTGCCAGTCAGGCGGTGCCAGTCAGGCGGTGCCAGTCAGGCGGTGCCAGTCAGGCGGTGCCAGTCAGGCGGTGCCAGTCAGGCGGTGCCAGTCAGGCGGTGCCAGTCAGGCGGTGCCAGTCAGGCGGTGCCAGTCAGGCGGTGCCAGTCAGGCGGTGCCAGTCAGGCGGTGCCAGTCAGGCGGTGCCAGTCAGGCGGTGCCAGTCAGGCGGTGCCAGTCAGGCGGTGCCAGTCAGGCGGTGCCAGTCAGGCGGTGCCAGTCAGGCGGTGCCAGTCAGGCGGTGCCAGTCAGGCGGTGCCAGTCAGGCGGTGCCAGTCAGGCGGTGCCAGTCAGGCGGTGCCAGTCAGGCGGTGCCAGTCAGGCGGTGCCAGTCAGGCGGTGCCAGTCAGGCGGTGCCAGTCAGGCGGTGCCAGTCAGGCGGTGCCAGTCAGGCGGTGCCAGTCAGGCGGTGCCAGTCAGGCGGTGCCAGTCAGGCGGTGCCAGTCAGGCGGTGCCAGTCAGGCGGTGCCAGTCAGGCGGTGCCAGTCAGGCGGTGCCAGTCAGGCGGTGCCAGTCAGGCGGTGCCAGTCAGGCGGTGCCAGTCAGGCGGTGCCAGTCAGGCGGTGCCAGTCAGGCGGTGCCAGTCAGGCGGTGCCAGTCAGGCGGTGCCAGTCAGGCGGTGCCAGTCAGGCGGTGCCAGTCAGGCGGTGCCAGTCAGGCGGTGCCAGTCAGGCGGTGCCAGTCAGGCGGTGCCAGTCAGGCGGTGCCAGTCAGGCGGTGCCAGTCAGGCGGTGCCAGTCAGGCGGTGCCAGTCAGGCGGTGCCAGTCAGGCGGTGCCAGTCAGGCGGTGCCAGTCAGGCGGTGCCAGTCAGGCGGTGCCAGTCAGGCGGTGCCAGTCAGGCGGTGCCAGTCAGGCGGTGCCAGTCAGGCGGTGCCAGTCAGGCGGTGCCAGTCAGGCGGTGCCAGTCAGGCGGTGCCAGTCAGGCGGTGCCAGTCAGGCGGTGCCAGTCAGGCGGTGCCAGTCAGGCGGTGCCAGTCAGGCGGTGCCAGTCAGGCGGTGCCAGTCAGGCGGTGCCAGTCAGGCGGTGCCAGTCAGGCGGTGCCAGTCAGGCGGTGCCAGTCAGGCGGTGCCAGTCAGGCGGTGCCAGTCAGGCGGTGCCAGTCAGGCGGTGCCAGTCAGGCGGTGCCAGTCAGGCGGTGCCAGTCAGGCGGTGCCAGTCAGGCGGTGCCAGTCAGGCGGTGCCAGTCAGGCGGTGCCAGTCAGGCGGTGCCAGTCAGGCGGTGCCAGTCAGGCGGTGCCAGTCAGGCGGTGCCAGTCAGGCGGTGCCAGTCAGGCGGTGCCAGTCAGGCGGTGCCAGTCAGGCGGTGCCAGTCAGGCGGTGCCAGTCAGGCGGTGCCAGTCAGGCGGTGCCAGTCAGGCGGTGCCAGTCAGGCGGTGCCAGTCAGGCGGTGCCAGTCAGGCGGTGCCAGTCAGGCGGTGCCAGTCAGGCGGTGCCAGTCAGGCGGTGCCAGTCAGGCGGTGCCAGTCAGGCGGTGCCAGTCAGGCGGTGCCAGTCAGGCGGTGCCAGTCAGGCGGTGCCAGTCAGGCGGTGCCAGTCAGGCGGTGCCAGTCAGGCGGTGCCAGTCAGGCGGTGCCAGTCAGGCGGTGCCAGTCAGGCGGTGCCAGTCAGGCGGTGCCAGTCAGGCGGTGCCAGTCAGGCGGTGCCAGTCAGGCGGTGCCAGTCAGGCGGTGCCAGTCAGGCGGTGCCAGTCAGGCGGTGCCAGTCAGGCGGTGCCAGTCAGGCGGTGCCAGTCAGGCGGTGCCAGTCAGGCGGTGCCAGTCAGGCGGTGCCAGTCAGGCGGTGCCAGTCAGGCGGTGCCAGTCAGGCGGTGCCAGTCAGGCGGTGCCAGTCAGGCGGTGCCAGTCAGGCGGTGCCAGTCAGGCGGTGCCAGTCAGGCGGTGCCAGTCAGGCGGTGCCAGTCAGGCGGTGCCAGTCAGGCGGTGCCAGTCAGGCGGTGCCAGTCAGGCGGTGCCAGTCAGGCGGTGCCAGTCAGGCGGTGCCAGTCAGGCGGTGCCAGTCAGGCGGTGCCAGTCAGGCGGTGCCAGTCAGGCGGTGCCAGTCAGGCGGTGCCAGTCAGGCGGTGCCAGTCAGGCGGTGCCAGTCAGGCGGTGCCAGTCAGGCGGTGCCAGTCAGGCGGTGCCAGTCAGGCGGTGCCAGTCAGGCGGTGCCAGTCAGGCGGTGCCAGTCAGGCGGTGCCAGTCAGGCGGTGCCAGTCAGGCGGTGCCAGTCAGGCGGTGCCAGTCAGGCGGTGCCAGTCAGGCGGTGCCAGTCAGGCGGTGCCAGTCAGGCGGTGCCAGTCAGGCGGTGCCAGTCAGGCGGTGCCAGTCAGGCGGTGCCAGTCAGGCGGTGCCAGTCAGGCGGTGCCAGTCAGGCGGTGCCAGTCAGGCGGTGCCAGTCAGGCGGTGCCAGTCAGGCGGTGCCAGTCAGGCGGTGCCAGTCAGGCGGTGCCAGTCAGGCGGTGCCAGTCAGGCGGTGCCAGTCAGGCGGTGCCAGTCAGGCGGTGCCAGTCAGGCGGTGCCAGTCAGGCGGTGCCAGTCAGGCGGTGCCAGTCAGGCGGTGCCAGTCAGGCGGTGCCAGTCAGGCGGTGCCAGTCAGGCGGTGCCAGTCAGGCGGTGCCAGTCAGGCGGTGCCAGTCAGGCGGTGCCAGTCAGGCGGTGCCAGTCAGGCGGTGCCAGTCAGGCGGTGCCAGTCAGGCGGTGCCAGTCAGGCGGTGCCAGTCAGGCGGTGCCAGTCAGGCGGTGCCAGTCAGGCGGTGCCAGTCAGGCGGTGCCAGTCAGGCGGTGCCAGTCAGGCGGTGCCAGTCAGGCGGTGCCAGTCAGGCGGTGCCAGTCAGGCGGTGCCAGTCAGGCGGTGCCAGTCAGGCGGTGCCAGTCAGGCGGTGCCAGTTGGATTTCTATGATATTTTAAATCCTATTTGAGAATTCAAGGGGGTGGAAACCTATGGCTGAATAATAAGAGTAGCCCGGAGAGATTGGAGAGGTAGCCTTAGTCAACTTAACATTAGTGAGATTGGAAGGTAGCCTTTTTTTTTTATTATTAAATTATTAAATTTATGTGTGTGTTTGTATATGTTAAGTTTGTTAAGTATTTACCAGTCTAGATGGAGCTTGGCAGTGTTTTGTTATCCTGGTCCACCCTGTTGACAAACAGTCCTGGGACTCCAACATTGCAGGTGGTTGTAATGTTCACAAATGGGTCAGTAAAGGTAGCAGGAAGCATGAAAGTTTTGTCCCCAGATCTGAATCCAATTGCTACGTCTTCCCTGTCACCCCACTGGATGTCTCCATAAGAGAACATTATGAATGACATCACTCCATCAGTGATAAGAACAACTTGATCAGTGTCTTTCTAGAAAAATGTTTACATAAGTGCAATAATTAGAGAAATACGACATCTTTAACAATAGTAAAGCTTTAAATGTGTACCATGTCGTCCTTTTCTTTCATTCCTCTTTTAATTCTGTTGGAAGCACATGTGAACATTATAATACAACTATACTGTATGCATATATGCCACATGCACAGTGGTGTATAATAACTCTATAGCGTATTAATCTAATCAATTTCATGCTTTCTCTTGTTGGTCATATATATTAGTTTGTTATGTCCATAAAATCTTTTTCAAATCCCTATTACGGTTTATCAAAATATGACTAATGAAATGATTGAGATTGACTATTTCAATCATAAAGTTGATTTTAAAAATTACTTGAAATAAACTGAGGATCACTTTCCACATCACTGGATCCTCTATTTTCCAGTACTTCCTCATATGTTTCGACAAATGCTTCTGTCAAATGGAAGCTTAAGGTAGAAAAAGTACTTGGCATTATTTATTTGAGGTAGGAAGTTTCCTCACATGTTCTGAGAACACAATATTCTTCCACTAGCCAAAGTATCTACATCAGCTAATAAAGGTAAAATCACTACTGATGCATCTTAAACAAAAAAAATCTTCAATGTCCACATTAAATGATGGATCACCAAAGCTTAAGAATCCATTGGTGGAGACCTGTTCACAATAGCATAAATTAAATCAGTCATCTACACATACAGATTCTATAAATTATGTAAGTAATTGTGGATACCAACTGAACAGAGATAAAACTGCTTGGTGCAGTATTCTCTATAATATCTTGTTTTTACTGCTACTAACATAGAGATCTATCTCAGCCATTCCAAAGAATGGGAAAGGAATAGGGAGAATAATCAATGGAGTGTGGCCATCATATTCTGCAGGTGCTAGTGTGTTAAGATATACTGACCCATAAGGAACCACTGGAAAATCTATGTAAAAATATTATTGGAAAATGAATTACAGAGCATAACCTTGAGTGCTGGGATAGGTGAAAATAAATGAAAATTGAAAAGGGTGAATGAAGGTTGGGGGGAGGGGGGGGGGGGAGAATTCAAAATTTCCAAATTAAAGAGCCTGAAAAGCAATGGAAAGCAGGCTTGAAATTTACAGCTGCCACACTTTATGGGGAAAAATGCATTACAGCTGCTGGCTTTGGTATGCTGCAACAATTGTTGACTTGGTGAATTGAGAAATTGAGAGGTAAATGAAATAAAAATTAACAAAATTAAAAATTGTAGGCTAAGTTTAATTGCCATTATTAAAAAAAAAAATGTAATTGCCCCATTTTCTGCAGGACTTGCCACAATTAGATATTGGTTTAAAGCTGTTGGCTTTGGGTTTGCTGCAACATAGTACCATTTTCCAGCAGATATTTGGATAGAAATGCTTCATACCTCTTGGCATTGGGTGTTGGTTATATACAAAGAGTCAATTTTTTTCCCCCAGGCAAAACTGGGTACCTTTGCTACTAAGATCTGTTTATATACGATATCATCTGTGGGTGATAGGGCAGGTAATAATATTGAAATTAAACTATCAAAATTGGACCATGGTGGGGGAAAAAATAATTTAAATTTTCCATCACAGTGAAGGCCAGAAAAAGAACTGGCCAAAATTCAGAATATTATACTATCCTAGGGTAATTCTTGGATAATATACCAATCTTATACTAACAGTCCATATAATTATTTGTGCTAGCAAAAATAACATAGATGGGTAAGTTAAGATGGTTTGATTTTGCAAAGAAGCTGGAACAGCTCCAGAAGTTAATGGATTTTTTTGTGCCCCCCCCCCCCCCCCCCCCCCTCCCACTATTTAAAACTGGTAGTTTGTAAAGGGAATGGTTTCCCAAGTGAGGTGTAGTTTGGGTTAGTAAGTAAAAAATAATTACCCATTTTAAAATCCTGGATCAGACACTTTTAGTGGATGAAGTGCCCCATTATACAACTATGTTTAAAATGTATTGGCCAATCCTAATTAGACCTGTTCATATTTCTTGCTATACATACTATCAATAATATATAATTGTATATATAAAAAATGAATAGACATTCATATACAGATAATGTAATGTTAATAAATTTCTACAAATTTGTCTATCAATGATATTTGTACACAATTCAACATGACACATTCTTACAGTTAGAAAACATTCACACTGATGTATGTAAAGTACAGTTCACTCAATTCATATCAATAACAGCTTAAAAAAATATTGCACCATTCAAGAATGCCACAGATAGCATGATAAGGGGAATATGGACCTTCAGTCTGGTGCCATCAGCTGTAGGATAATAGAAAAGGTAATGATTTTTTTTTAAAGAAATAGATAATATTTTACAACTACTTAACATGTTAAACTATTGTCAAATATGAAATTATGGACATTTGTATTGCACAAAAACTGTCTGAAATAAGGTTGTACTACATCAGGGTTAGACTGTGTGTGTGTGTGTGTGTGTGTGTGTGTGTGTGTGTGTGTGTGTGTGTGTGTGTGTGTGTGTGTGTGTGTGTGTGTGTGTGTGTGTGTGTGTGTGTGTGTGTGTGTGTGTGTGTGTGTGTGTGTGTGTGTGTGTGTGTGTGTGTGTGTGTGTGTGTGTGTGTGTGTGTGTGTGTGTGTGTGTGTGTGTGTGTGTGTGTGTGTGTGTGTGTGTGTTGGTGGGTGGGTGGGTGGGTTCGTGCATGCATGTGTGTGCATAATATCCGCTGTACGGTCTGTGATGATTGATTCAATCTGTTTTGTCAAAGTCATTACTGTCATGACACTGATATGTTGTTAGCTATTAGCAACTGTTACAGGAGTAATACTTGAACCTTGTGAACTCTGATTAGCTTTGCAGTTGCACTCTCACAGAGTTGGTATCTTCAGCTATCCTTGACATAACAGTGGTGGGTGAGGTGATGAATAGTTTAGCAAACACCTGTTTGTATTACAATGTCAAAACCCATGCAGAATAAGATGCTAGAGTCATAACCATTCATTCTATTGATTTATTGAGATCAGAATAGGAAAAAGACACCTCAAAAGATTCATCATGGGACTGATATTGAGATATGTAAAGAATACTGAAGTTTGTAAGATCTTCTTTTTTAAAAATTAAATTCATGTATGTGTTTGTATATGCAAATTGTTTACCAGTATAGTCGGAGCTTGGCAGTGTTATGTTCATCTGGTCTACCCTGTACACAAACAGTCCTGGGACTCCAACATTGCTGGTGGTTGTAATGTTCACAAATGGGTCAACCAAAGATGCAGGAAGCAAGTAAGAGTTGTCCCCAGATCTGAATCCAATTGTAATGTCTTCCCTGTTACCCCACTGGATGTCTTTGTAGGAGAATATTACGAATGACATAAGTCCATCAGTGATGAGAATAACTTGATAAGTGTTGTTCTAGGAGAATGTTTACATGAGTGCAATAATTAGACAATATCTTTAGTACTAGTAAAGCTTTAAAAGTACATAGTTTTCTCCTTTTTCCTGTTGGGAAGCACATGTGAACATTATAATATGACTATACTGTATGCATGCATGCCACATTCACAGTGATGTATAATAACTATATAGCATATAACCTTATCCTCTCTTCTTCGTCATAAATATTAGTAAGCAATGTCCATAAAATCATTTTAAAATATCTATTACAGTTTTCCAAATATAACTAATGAAATAGTTGGGATTGACTGTTTTAATCATAAATTTTAGGTTAAATATTATTTGAAATAAGCTGAGGATGACTTACCACATCACTGGGTCTTCCATTTTCAGGTACTTCCTCAAATGTTGCGACAAACACTTGTGTCAATTGGAAGCTTGAGGTAGAATAAGTACTTGATATTATTTGGTTGAGGTTGGAAGTTTCTTCAGATGTATTGCGAACACGATAATATATTCTTCCATCCACATTAGTATTTACATCATCAAATAAAGGAGAAATCACTACTGTCGCATCTCCATCAAAAAAATCCTCAGGGTTATAGTCATTTGATGGATCACCAAAGGTTAAGTATCCGTTGGTGGAGACCTGTTTACAATTGCATAAAGTAAATCAATCATCTATACCTACAGATTCTATAAATTATGTAAGCAATTGAACGGAAATGTAATCTCTTGGTGCAGTGTCACTATAATATCTTGTTTGTACTGTTACTAACATAGAGATCTGTCTCAGCCATTCCAAAGAATGGGAAAGCAGTAGGGAGAACAATCACTGGAGTGTAGCCATCATCTTCTGCTGGTGCCAGGGTGTCATTGTATTCTGAGCCAAAAGGAACCACTGGAAAATCTATGTAAAAATATTATTATAAATGGAAAAATTAATTATAGAGTATAACCTTGGGTGCTTGGATAGATGATAATAAATTTAAATAGAGAAAGTGGACCCTGAAAAAAAAGGTGGGTGAAGGAAGAATTCAAATTTCCATATTAAAGAGCCAACAGACCAGAAAGTTACAGCTTCCGCACTTGTGATATGGTTTGCAGCTCTTGCCTTGGATGTGCTGCAATCATTGTTGACTTGGGGAATCGGAGAGGTAAATCAAGGGGAAAAATAACAAAATATAAAATGGTAGACTAAAATTTAATTGTCATTATTGTTGACTTGGGGAATTGAGAGGTAAATCAAGGGGGGAAAATAACAAAATGTAAAATGGTAGGCTAAGATTTAATTGTCTGTTATTCTTTCTTTTTTTTTAAGTAATTGTCCCATTTTCCAGCGACTTCTCACAATTAGATATTGGTTTCAAGCTGTTGGCTTTGGGTTTTATGCAACATATTCTCACTTTCTAGCAGAGATTTGGAAGGAAGTGCTTCACAGCTCTTGGCATTTGGTGTTGGTTATATACAAAAAGTCAATATCTTCTTACGAAGGCAAAACTTAATGCCTGTGCTATTAAATATAAAACAGTAGTTCTGTTTTCATTTGATGTCATCCTTGGGTGCTAGGGTAGGTAATAATATTGAAATTAAATTAAAAAAAAAAAAAAAAAAAAAAAGGGTCCTGGTGGGGGGAAAAAAGAAATTCAAATTTTTCTCTAACAACTGGCCAAAATTCAAAAATTAGGAATCATTTAGTAAGTTGTTTACAACTGTTGCTTTTCTGGGTTCTGCAGCTGTTGTTGACTTGGTAAGCTGGATAAATAAAATTGAAAAATAGTAGGATACACTTTTAATAAACTATCAATGCCATTATTATTCCAAATGTTATTGTCTCATTTTCTAGCAGATATCTGTAATTGATGTCTATTTACCAAGGGGAATCTGGGTACCTCTACTAATATCGATGTTCATATTACAGATTCAATCAATTTTATGGAGTAGCAGTAAGTAATAAACCCTTTAACATAAAAGAGAATTGGCCTCAAGAGCTTGCCTAGCCAATCACCTGCAGCTCATCATTACCGGCCTGACACGATGATGCTTCCCATATTTTGTCAGCAACAACTAACACTTGTAGAGAATATATAATAAATAGCGTGTAGTCCATTCTGAACTTTTTCTACTCAAGATTCCTCAGTCTTCTCTGCGGCCAGGTACTGGGAAATTTTCGTTTTTAAATCCCCTGCGGGACAGGAAATCCTTGAACCGAAATGTTTATCTGAGGAAATAAGTTCCAACCGTTGGTCAACAGTTCTTCCCCATGAACAGTGTAGGATTATCACAACTTCATTGGTTCTACCAATATTTGGTAAATACGATGCTATTTTGGGTCCAATCTTAATGGCAGACTAAGACCAAGCCAAACCAAATACACAAAAAGAGAATGAACAAGACTGCAAATTTCAAGCAAAAAACCCATAATTTTGAGTGAGTTAGCTATAGCTCAGTGCATAGAGAACGCCATGGCCTGTTTAGTGGGTCACTGTAACTAATATTATAAATAGAGGAGTTAAGTAAAGTTTTAAAATCAAGAGTAGGCATAAATTGGTGAGGAGTTGAGAAATTAGGAATTTTTGGTAAAATAAGAAGAGAGAACAGAGGGTGGGGAAAAGAATAAGAAAAAAAGGGGGAACCACCTACAAGATCTGCCATCTGGAGTAACCTTTCCCAGTTATGCTAATTTTTGGACCAATTATGCTATTCTTTTATGCTCCATTTTTGGTCAAATATGCTTCCAAAAAGTATAAATTACGCTTCTGAAAAGTATAAATTATGCTTCTAAAAGTACCAATTGTGCTTTAAATTTAATTAATTACTCCCACATTTTGGTCATTAATTTTATAAGGTTAAAAATATAAGTTAAAAGTGTCAACAACAACAAAAAGAAAATAAAAAAAATAATCAATAATCTTCCCAACAGCAGTTTTGTCTTTGATTAAAAGAATGTTGAATATCTCTCAGCTGCAGCAGACCAAGGCTGTACTGAAATCACTTGCTTACCAGCACTGGACCACCTTGGTAGTTCATCCTCAGTGTTTTTGCCACACAAACCTGACAGAAGCATGTATGCTAACGGAAGGGAGTGTGAATGGGATGAATGGGAAGAATGGGATGAATGGGATGAATGGGAAGAATGGGATGAATGGGTTGATTCATGAGAATGGCACTGAGTTATCTAATAATGGAAAGGAAGAGATGGTTACAACAACCCTTACAACAGTTGACAATAACAGGGATGATTATGGGAATGTGGTTAGTGGCTTGTCATGTCTAGATGTCATGATCAAGTAAAGAATCAACATGTTTACGCTCCAGAAATGTACAAAGAAAGAAAATAAAGAAGAAGACTCTGATGCCGGCTGAGGTAGCAGCCAGATAGCTATAAAAGACTTTAAGAACTTTAATTAGAGGAGAACCAAGAACCTGCAACAAAGAACAAGTATCAAAAGAACTGTCTTCTAAAGAACATACTAGAGTAGAAGTTATTATTCACTACTGAGTCATTACTGTACATATATGATTGATTCATTGTGAATGCATTGCATACCATTGGACTGGGAAAAGAATTTACCCAGCGATTGTACTTATTCTATGTTACCTTGATACTGAGGGGTTCTCCAGCTACTTCTGTGTATAAGAAGTAAGCTGTGTTTGTCTAGTGTCGAGGTCACTGATAGTTGTGGGGCATTGGCGATGTATCTCTGTCCTAATGGCAAGCTAAGACATGGGCTTGAGTTGGGAAGAGATCACAGCCACCACTGTGATTTTAAAACCTCAGAGACACACCCATGGGTAGCCCAACTTTCATGTTATTATCTTAAATTAAGAGAGTGAAAAAGAGGAAGACTTATATCTTCAATATCATTATTGATAGGTTTAAGTTCACACACCCTAGTAGTATAAAATATTATGAAGTTTAACACTGGACGAAAATTAAAATATCCTGCTACAGAACATGTATGTGAAAGGTGGATGGAAGACCACCTGTACTCCAGATTTCCTTTGTACTGGATAGTTAACATTTCATGCAAACTATCAGGTAGAGGATAGGGCGGGGTCCCAGGTACCTAAAATTTCAATGACATTTGACATGTCCTACAACAGGATTTATCATCTTTCATGTATCCAAAATTCCAACAACATTTGACATTTCCTTTAGTACTGGATTGTTGACAGTTCATGTGAACTATCATGTAGAGGATAGGGCGGAGTCCCGGGTACCTAAAATTTGAATGATATTTGACATTTCCTTTAGTACTGGATTGTTGACATTTCATTCAAACTATCAGGTAGAGGATAGGGCGGGGTCCTGGGTACCTAAAATTTGAATGACATTTGACATTTTGTTTAGTACTGGATTGTTGACATTTTCATGCAAACTATCAGGTAGAGGATAGGGCAGAGTCCCGGGTACCTAAAATTTCAATGACATTTGACATGTGCTACAACAGGGTTTATCATCTTTCATGTATCCAAATTCCAATGACATTTGACATTTCCTTTAGTACTGGATTGTTGAAATTTCATGTAAACTCAGGTAGAAGATAGGGGGTCCTGGTTACCTAAAATTACAATAACATTTGACATGCCCTACAACAGGATTTATCATCATTCATGTATCCAAAATTCTGATAACATTTGACATTTCCTCTAGTACTGGATTGTTGAAATTTCATGTAAACTATCAGGTAGAAGATAGGGTGAGGCCCTGTGTATCTAAAATGCCGATGACATTTGACATGTTCTACAACAGGATTCATCCTCTTTTATACCTCTGAAATTTCTATGACATTTATGGTATATTTCACAGATGAAACATTTCATCTATCCACAGAGATTCTAGACATGTCCTACATATTGGAGATGATGACTTTTATGCTACTGTCATGCATAGGAAATGTTACATGCTGTGTATCGAGCATGCACCAGTGCAGTTAAACTATCACTGTGGAAAATAGAGTTTATAAAGCAAGTTAAGTGTCTTATAAATTCATTATGACAATAACATTCACTAGTATAACATGAAGAATAAAAAATGATTTATCACATATTTGATGCAAGCAATAACATCAGCAATGGGGTTCATCTTACAATTTGTTAAGTGTAATTGTTGCACACTCTTCAGAATCATATGAATCAATATTCAATGTTGGTTTGATTGCTTGATCATCGTGATTGTATATCCATGTCAGAATGCCATTAAGGAAAAATGTCACAGTAGAGTTCTTGGCTTGAACGAAGGATTTTCTTTCATGATTTTCAATGATTATATTCAAGGTGGAAAGAAGATCTCCAACTTGGGCAGTGCGGAACCAACTCGTTTCTTTCCACTACTTCCTCTGACATCATTGTAGGTGTAGCTTGTTTTAAATACTTGGTTTCTTTATCTTGATCTCTGTACGCATTTCACACAGCTGCAAATCACAAATATGAAATAATGCCTTATACATCTCTTTAACTGATATTGCATGCACAAGTTCAAATATCACATGATCATGCAATATTTAAAGAGAAACTAAAATGGGAGAGGGTAGAATTATGGTATTAACTTGTCTTTGCTGTATTACCTGGTAAAAAAAAAGATTTTTGTGGAAAATATGCTCCAATATTCATTAAGAAAATTTAGCTTTCAAAATGTATTTCCTGTGGGGAGGTAACTCTTCAAAGATGTAACAAGGGGGACAACAGCTCTAGCTACTCACTGAATGATATATGCTACTTAAACAAACTTAAATTCTTCAAGTCATGAGGCAAGATTGTGATGGTAAATCCAGGAGTGGTAGCAGTTTATTAGCATGTAGTGAGATAACAACTGGAGAAGAGCTAGGGAGTAGAAAATCTGAAGGAATAAATGAAGAAGTTCCTTTGGAGAGTAGAATACTTTCTAATGATTTTGAGCCAAGTGACACCAATTCATCCCTCTTCAACTTCATCCAACTCTGATTCTGATGCAGAAAAAGAGGATTAAAGACTCTCTCATTTGTCATGGTATAATCTAGCTACCTGTAAAATACTTACTAGCTTGCTTCCACCACTTCTGGTGAGAACTAGATATCTAATAGCTAGCCAGCTATATAACTGTGTGTTCTATATACACTTCGTTATTACATTTATAATCTCTACATTATTAGAGAAGTTTAGCTATAAATATTATAAACAATTGTAATAAAGAATAAGTACACCCTTTGTTATATAGTTATTAAACATCTATCTCACACCAAAAGTGGCCAAAGCTTGCGAGCAAGTATTTTTTCGAATAGTTAGACTTACCATGATAAATTAAAAAGTTTTTCATCCTCACTTTCTTTGCCTGAATCAGAGTTGGACATTCCTAAGCACCTAGTGTACTGGAAGTGTCAAAACAAACCTTTCATGGCAGTTCACCAGACCCTTACATTGTGCATCAACTCTGTCCATCACCTCTGTCTAGGGTCTGGACTATCTGAAATTGAATGCGGTTACTGTAAACGACCCTTACCCTTTACCTAAAATTGAACAGTTGATTACAAACCTAGGGAATTCTCGATACATAACAACTCTTGACCTCACCAAGGGGTATCACCAAGTGCCAGTGAATTGTAAACATGTTGAGAAAACAGCCTTTATTACCCCATATGGCAAATACAAATATCTAACAATGCTATTTGGACTGGTCACTGCCCCCTCTAAGTTTCAGAGGCTCATGAATAAGGTGCTTCATGGGTTGCATGATTTTGCTGTTGCATATCTGGACGATATTCTGATCCATAGTGTGATATGGAAAGAACACATAGAACATTTAACAATAGTATTCAATGAGTTAAGGGAAGCTTGGTTAACCATAAAGGAGAAGAAATGTACATTTGGTGAAGCTAATTGTACATACTTGGGCTATATTGTAGGGAGTGGTACGGTTCAGCCCATGGAAGGGAAAGTGATGGCCATTAAAGCATTTGAAAGGCCCAGAGTAAAGAAAGACGTGAGGTCATTTTTAGGTATGTGTAGCTACTATAGGAAGTTCATTAACAACTTTTCCACAATAGCCGCACCTCTATCCGACATCACCAAGAAGCAAGCACCAAACAAAGTGGTATGGAAAAGGGATTGCCAGGAGGCTTTTGAACTGTTAAAAGGAGCATTAATAGAAGCACCTGTGTTGGTGACACCTGATTGGTCAGCCCCCTTTATATTACAGACTGATACCTCCACCTACGGGTTGGGGTACGTCTTAAGTTTTAAAGAACAATCAAGGGGAGGAGCACCCAATCACTTATGCATCCAAGAAATTACTCCCGAGTGAAAAGAACTACTCAGCTATCGAAAGGGAAGCTTTGGCCAATGTAAGGGGTGTGAAACATTTGGACATACCTAGAGGGAAACCATTTTACTATTCAAACTGACCACAACCCTCTTACCCACCTTAGTAATCTCAAGAACAGTCACAGCAGACTGGCGAGGTGGGCATTGTCTGTACAGCCTTATAACCTCACCATAGAACACCAGAGTGGGAAGGCCAACTCCAATGCTGACGGATTATCTTGAGACCTCCAGTCAGCAGCTAAGGTTGGGGGAATGTCGGTGCCATGGGAGTTCCCAGTGTCTCCACCTCTGCCTCAGGCAGGAGATTATATGGAAGTTAATAAACTACTGCTGGGAATGTGGTTTGCAGCCAGGAAACTACTGCTGGGAATGTGGTCCCTGGTTCAGCCACACCAGATACTGGAGCAGTGGCCCAGGGTCTGGAGCAGATGGCCGGAAGAGAAAAAAATTATATAAGGATGCAGCAAACTGCTAGTACTTAGTCTCAAGTCTTCTATCTATCTATCTATTGTATCATCATTGCATTTTCTGTTGTTGTGCAATTATTGAAAGACCTTGTTGTTGCTGGACCAGACAGTTCATCTGGCCAGTTTATTATACTTACATTCTTTTACTGAGACTCAGTGTTTTGGACCTACTGTGGGATAAGTGTAGCAACAGCTAGGTAGCCTTAGTTACTGCAGTAAGAACATGGTTGAACTAGGGAGAGGGGCAGCTAGTCTGGTTAGCAGAGCAAGTGTGAAACTGAAGCCAGGCTAGCCACTCACATAGAATAAGTTTGAATGGTTTTCGGTTCAAAAGAATTTATTAACAGTTAGAGGAGGCAGGCACAAAGGCATGCACAAAGGCATGCACAAAGGGAAAGAATGAGGGAGTAAATGAAACTAATATATAAGATAGGCAACTCTATTGAGTGAACTAGGAAATAGAAAAGTTAAAATCATCTCAAAGCAAAAACAATGTTTTCTTTAATTTTTTTTAATGATGGCACTAAATTTATGTGAGGAAGTAAGAAAGACAGTCTCAAATGTAATTAAAGATCAGATGAATCCTTAACATTCAAATCATATCCTATCATGAACTAACTGCATAAAATCACTAAACAATAGAGATATCTAATTTAAAATGGTAAAGTATCATATAATTTATAATCCTTATAGAGATTCTTGGTTTCTCAGAAAGCATGCTGCAAAATTAAATGTTAGAAGTAAGAAATGTTAATAAAATTTTTGCTAAGAATACAAAATGTGTCATTATGTATAATTTTGGAATTACAGTTGATGTCACTACAAACCAAAGGTGGACTATTGTAAACTTTGTAAATAGAAAAATAAAAATAATGAGGAACAACCAGTTCCTCATTATTTTTATTTTTCTATTTACAAAGTTCTTTCTGAACACTTTACTGAAAAGCTAAATGTGAAGGAGTTAATATGTAAGAGTTGACCAACAGACAATGGATATGAGGAGTAGAAAATTCTTTCTTTTGTTAAAAAAAAAAAGAGGAATATTAGCCTAGCATCTATACTAAGTAGGGTAGAGATAGAAGGACACTTAAGCTCTCTCCACATTGTACAATAAAATTGGTTTCACCCATGTCTGGAACAGGTTCCATTCGTCCAAACTACACCCCCGGTTTCATCCCACCCATTTTCATCCCACCCGTTTTCACCAGGTTCCACCTGGAACCTTCAGAAGAGTATGTTTCAAGTGGCACAGATTTATTGAACATTCCTGCCGCCTGAACATTTTGTGATGTTCCGCTGCCCATAAGAACATTAGTAGATGTCTAAAAAATTTTTATTTGAATTAAGCTTGCTGTGTGACATACCGATGGATAAGCTTTTTAATATATAAGACTTTATTTTTAATTTATTGATTGATTTACCTACTTGCTTGCCTACTTACATATTAACTACTTATTTACATTTTTAATTATTTACTTACTTATTTAGTTAGCTGTTAGTTGGTCAGTTATGAGTTATTTTGTTGCAAAGTTAGTGAGTTAGTTGTTGTTCTTTATTTTTGTTTTATTTATAAAAAAAAAATAAATAAAATTAAAAAAAAAATTAAAAAAAAAATTTAAAAAAAAAATTTTCTGATATTAATTCTTTAAAAAAAAATTGAAGTTCGAAAGCAGGACAGGTCTCTTTGTAGTAAAAAATGAAGCATCAAAACTATTTATAATTTTAAGAGGAGTATCTATACATTCTAAGGAAGCTGATAAACCACAAACAGAAAACTTATGTATTAGATGGAATTTAGTGACTGTACTTTTTACTTAAATAATGGAGATATCTGTGCAGGGGTGTGAAACATACCACAACTATTTCACAAGGTGTCTAAATACAATTAATATTTAATTGGTGTTAATGAATACTTCTAACTCATTTATTAATGGGTGGGCATCTAAATACTATTGGAGTGGGGGGGCAAACAGTTTTTTATTATTATTTCTTTTAAAAAAAATTATTATTTTTTAAATTTTTTATTACTATAAATCCACATAAATACAGATAGAGACTTTTGGTACATCTGGATTCTGTTGATGACATAAGTTGTCTGATGTCTTCTCCAAATCCTCCACTCATTCAATTCTACTGAGAAAGTAACAGTACCAACCTTTCCTGTAATGCTACCAAGAATCCACTGTTTACCACGTCCAAAATTATTGAATCACACATGATCACCAATCTGAAATGTTCGCGCTCTTGCAGTTGCATCATGATTAGACTTCTCCTGTATTTTCTTTTTCTCCACATGCTCAGCTGTGTGAGGCTTCACTAGGTCCAATATTGTTCTTGGCCTCCTCCCCAACAACATTTCTGAAGGAGATCTTCCTGTAGTTCCTTGTGGTGTGATCCTGTAGGATAGCAGCACATTAGCAAGTCTATCAGAAATGCTGCCCTTAGTAACCTTCTTGAGCCCTTTTTTAACAATCTGCACAGCCCATTCTGCTAGCCCAATAGAGGCTGGATGATATGGTGCTGAAGTGATACGTCGAATGCCATTTTTCTGCAAAAATTCTTCGAATTCTGAACTGACAGAACATGTCCAATTATCAGTGACAATGGTCTCAGGTAAACCAAATTTTGCAAATGTTGTCCTGAATTCCTGCATAACAACTGTAGATGCTGCTGAAGCTGTTCATATGCCTCAATCCACTTATAATATGCATCTATCAGTATGAGGAACATCCGTCCTAGGAATGGATCAGCAAAATCTAAGTGTAACCGTGCACATGGACATGTAGGCCAACTGCATGGATTCAAAGGGGTTGCAGGCATTGTAGACTGATTCTATTGACATTCATTACATCCACCTACTGACTCTTCAATGTCTGCATTAATCCCTGGCCCCAAACATACATTCATATAAGTGCTTTCATACACCACATTCCCTGATGTCCTTCATGTGGTAACATCAGCATTGCCTTCCTTCCTGGTTCTGGAACCACCACTCGTGATCCCCATAAATGCAACCCTCATACAGTGACAGCTCTGTCTTCTTTTTTTTTGAGAAAAAGGCAGTTATGGAAGGTTCATCATGACTAGGTCAGCTTTGCTGGAGAAATTGTACCACCTCTGATAAGATTGGATCTTTCTGTGTCCAAGAACAAATGTGATCCGCAGTTACATGTGAATCCTGTAAATGTTCAGCTAGCAATACCAACTCAGGAGGTTTTTCCACATTGGCTGGAACTACCAGCAGTGGTAACCGACTAAGTGTGCCTTCATTCCCATGAGCTGTTGCATTATGGAATTTGACAGTGTATTCATACACAATGCCCAGCGACGTATTCATGCTGATGCCTGAGGTGAGATTGACTTGCTCTCACCCAGTGACCCCAACAAGGGTTTGTGATCAGTCACCAAGATGAACACATGACCAAACAGATATGAGTGAAATTGTTTGATTCCAAAAATAGAAAAAAGTCCCTTCTTCTCTAACTGTGAGTAATTTTTCTCTGCTTTTGTTAGATATGGGAAGCATAACCTACAGGCTTTTCTGTCCCATCTGGCATTTTATGAGCCAGAACTGCACCTATTCCATATGCAGAGGCATCACAAGCCAAAATTAATTCCATATCTGGGTTAAAGTGTACCAGTAACGGTGACGACATAAGTAATTTCTTTGAGATTAGAAATGGCTTCTTCTGTTGCTGTCCCTACATCCAATGATGTTCTTTCTGCAACAACTGATACAATGGTGCTAGCTGAGTTGGCTCAATTATGTAGAAATTTACTATAATAAGTTAATAGCCCAAGGTACAACTTCAGCTCAGTGACATTATTGGGAGCGAGAGCCTCTTATATTGTTCTAACAGTGTCTGGTAGTGGATGTAATCCAGAAGCATCAATCTGTTGTCCAAAGTAAGTTGCAGAAGGAACCATGAATTGACACTTTATTTTCTTAACACAAAGTCCCGATATTTCCAAACGACCAAGAACTTTCTCCAATGCACTTTAAATGTTGCTCTTCCATGGTACCAGTTACCAGAATGTCATCCAAGTACACTGCTACACCAGATAAGCCTTTCAACAAATTATCCATAACTCTTTGGAAAATTCCCGGAGCAGAAGAACTCTCATATGGATTTCTTGTGTATTTAAACAGACCTCTGTGTGTGTTTATCAACACACATTTTCTGGATTCCTCATCCAGAATCAATTGCTAGTATGCCTAACTGAGATTGAGAGTTGTGAATGACTTCCCTTTCTTTAGGTTTGCAAACTAATCTTCAATTCTAGATATTGAATACCCATCTAATCTGGAAACTGGATTAACAGTCATCCTAAAATCTCCACAAATCCTTACATTCGATGTATCACTCTACAACACTGGGACTATTGGGGCAGCCCAGTTGGAGAACTCCACTGGCTCTAAAGTACTTTCTTCTACTAAGGCTTTCAATGTTTTTCCACTTTATCTCTTATAGCGAAAGGAACAGTCCTTGCTTTACAATACCCTGGACTAACATTTGGCACCAACTCAATGTGTGCCTGGAACCCTTTAAGTATACCAAGTTCTTCTCTGAACATATCCTGATACTTGTTCAAGAAAACTTCTGACTCATTATTGGCTATCTGATGGATAAATTTCCAATCCAGAGTAATCCCTTTTAACTAATTTCTGCCAAAAAGGGATGGGCCTGTACCCTCCACAACCAACAAGGTAAGCTAGATATCTGATTGTGATACACAATCTTCACCTCAACACAACCCAATGCAGAGATAGATTCCTTTATGTGAGAACACAATCTCTCATATCTGTGGCAGACAGACATCTACCAGGCCACAGCTGATTAAATATGGTTTCTGACATAACCAACATGGTTGCACCAGTATCAATCTCCATGCATATTGAACAACCATCAAGTTTGACTTCAATTTTCAATGGATCAACAGAACCCTTCAAGGAGTTAATATTGTAAATATGACTTTCTACCTCCTCCTCTTCTTCAAGATGACAGACTGATTTCTGAGGTGTATCCTCTTACCCCCTTTCTGACGACTTTTGCAGACCTGTTACAAGTGCCCAATTTTCCCACATAAGTAACATTTAGAGTCCTTGAATCTACAAGCTGTGGCTAAATACCCAGGTTTTCCACACCTGTAACACTCACTTCATACACTGCCTTTACCAGTGCTCTTTTTGAATGTATTTCTTGCATGCACCTTATTTATGTCATGCTGACTTACATGATTTCCTGGTGTCCTGCTGGTTGATCTGAGGCCCAGCAAATTTGTGCAGCAACTTCCAGACTTCTTGCAATATCCAAGGCTTTCCCATAAGTTAAGTCAATCTCTGTCAATAGCTTGTTTGGAATCTTTCAAATTCCTTGACCTTTCCAAGGATTGATGCCATCTTAAACCCAGACCTCCTTACCAATTTGTCATATCTTTATTGGGATTCTTTTTTAGAATTGAGACGGATAGCTATATAAACAACAAATTGCACGCAAGCACAAGATCGACAAACATGTGGCTTCAAAAATGAAATTACTAATCAACAACGATAATGTCAACAATGCATACATTACAGTAACATGCTTATTAATTGGTGAGCATGGCATTCCCCTGATTAACATTTCAGGAAGTTGGAACCAATCTATATAGTTACTACTATACTAACAATAAAACACTGTAAAGATGAAGTACTCATATTTGTGTATTTTGAAAGGTTATTTAAATTTTTTTTAATTTTAAATTATTTGTTGTAATAAGAATGATATTTGTTGATTGTTGTTTTAGAAGATTTTGCCTGTGATATAGCCATTGATGTGGAGGACACAACTCAGTACATTGTGTGGGCAGTTGGAGGCATGGAAGAAACTGCATTTAAACACTTCCTCACTGGCAGAAGTAAGATATACATATATTTAATGAATATACAATACACCCAAGCCAAGTAAGTTTGTGCACATATATACTTTAATCCATTGCTAATGGCTACTCCTCCTCATGGTGAGCTCATATTGTATTATAAGTGGATGGGATTTTGAGTGTGATCTGATCAACAAAGACTAATTTAGAAGTATTTGGTGGCTGCATATAGCTAGCAAGGTCCCTTGGGGCTGTTACTGGCTTTAGCATTCCTGCCACTCGCTCACCTTGTGTTTAGGACCATCACTATCGGGCCTGATCAAATAAATGGCATGATGATCCCTTACCAAATGTAACATAAAATCCTTAACCTGTACCAGTTGAAACGGCACAAAGTTTTGTGCAGTTGCAATTATTTTGTGGCCATTATCCTGTAAATACTAACAGTGATTGAGATAGAGGATAATTAAGCCTGGCAAATGCATAGGAGCTGATCTGATATGAGCCTGTGTTCAACATCTACTACAAAGATTCACCATTGAAAGTTTTACCACAATCAAACACTAGCTATATAAAGCGATGAGCATATAGCTGGACTATGGTGAAAAATAAATAGGATTCCTATACTTTTTTTTTTTTTAACTTATGTTTCTGCTATCAATCATCTTGGCTACCTATTTAATTTTAATTATTCAGGCTGTAAAAAAGTGTACAGTTTGATTATACCCTGAACTGTATTATAATGGGATTAGAGTGTGCATACTGTCCATGTATTGTTTACACTTTGAAATAAAACAAACAACAAGTACTTAATCATATCTAATTAATGATGCAACTCATTTTTAACGTGCCAGCTTCTCTCCAGTACTTGGTATAAGCATTACCACCAATCTATACATATGATCTGGGAGCATCTGAAAAGACTGTGCTTAAAATATGTGACCTTAATTCCAACCACTTTAATTGATTCACTGTACAGAACCAGGCCAGACAAAGTTATAAAGACAATATGACCAAAATTGATGATTGCATTTAGTGAATGTGTCTAAGAACAACTGTGTGAAGATTTAAATACTGCAATTGAAATAATTAGCTTCTAGGAGATCAGTCCCTGTCAGGAATAACATCAAACATCATATTCAAGACAAATAGATGTACTTATCATTTCCCCTCAAAATAGTATAGCATTGCATAAGAATGACACTTGTAAAGCAAGCTTGAATGGGATAATAAACAGTTCAGATAGCGGATATGTTTATGCTCCTTTTGTCCACAGTTTCTCCTCAGTCTGTATCTGTATTCTTCTTTCTGCTGTCTACTTCAATATCCCGCCATAACAGCACCACTCTTCATCTCCTGCCACAGCAGCTGGAGTGGTTCACTCTTGCTGGTGTCTGTGCAGTGTCTTGTGGATGTAAAGAGTAATAGTGATCTCTTTTTCCAGGGAATATGTGCATACCAATACATCATGGAATACTGTTGGGGATAAATTTGTGCCATGTTGTTGAGCACTTACGCTGCTGAGATGTATCTGCATTCTGGACTGGTAAAGTTTTTTTTTGTATGTCAGGAGTGAGTCAATGTGTATATTAGCAGTGGGAATCGACCACAAATTGTCTTATCTATTGCCATGATTTGTAAGTAGAACTTGTGTAATGGCATTGTATGTTGTAACAAGAAAATGCCATAAAAACATGCATTGTTCATTTGTGTCAACCTACTTGGGATTAATTAATGATGCATCAAATGTTTTATGTATATTTTTTGTATGCAGTGACAGATGATCCAATCCACTTGGGAAGAAGTCCCTCTAACCAATGTGCTGGCGGACTCATTTGCCCCGACTGCCCTGGTTTTGATGAAACTGTCTTTGACGTCAATGGCACTAATGCAACATTTGTAGGGAAAAATTGGGCCACCTGGAGGGACTCGAGGCTATCAGGCCATTGTAGGTAAGAGAACTTTTTGACTGCAATTACTAAGACTGACTAATTATTAGTCAAGATTGAAACCTAGTGTTTGTAGCAATTATCCAGATGTCAATATTGTTTGTTTAGAGCAAACCAATTCTCTCTCTCTCTCTCTCTCTCTTTCTCTGTGTGTGTGTGTGTGTGTGTGTGTGTGTGTGTGTGTGTGTGTGTGTGTGTGTGTGTGTGTGTAAATACAGCTATTGCATATTTAATCCTTTTTTTCCTTTGTGTAGATACATGTACATTCATGGTTTATAAACCAACTGGAGATTGGTAACAATTTTTTGCTAGTATTACCATAAAATGATACATCTTTTCCTCTTTTTTTTAGGTCAGGCAGGATGGGGTATAGACATGGTACCTCAATGAGACACTAATTCCTCATTTGATCGTTGAGCATGGATGCATGTATACATTCGTCTCTGAAGGTGGAACCAGCACTGATCAATCTAACTTCCACCCATTGTACATCACAGACTCTAAGTCTGGTGGACGAGAGGCCAACTCCCCAGCACACAGCAAGATAGTGAAACTGTCTATGCTGGTTACGAGGATGGGATTCCCATTGGAGGTAGGGTATAGTATAGTATACTGAAACAAAATATTATCAATCACAACCTAATTTATTATTGACTAGCTAATTGAGATTCGAGAACAATATATAATCAATATCAATTTTAATATGCTACAGTTAATGAGACAAGAATAATGTAGACATTCACTGCAGCAACACATCCGCTGGAGTCTTTAGTAGCATCAGTATCAGTAGTACCATAAACTGTAGGATATAAATAGAGGTAGTGAACTTTATAATAGTGAATGATTTACTGATTACATCAGCTATAGGATACAAGAAGTAAAAGAAATGGTCTTGCAAGAAGTGGATGAGTTGTTCAGAGTTATATAACAGCTCAATCTATTCCATCATTGATAATTTCTTCTTCTTTTTTTAAACATTGACATTAATTTATCAAAGCTGCAATGGGTCTATCTATCTGTCTGCCTGTCTTTCCATCTGTCTACCCACCCACCTGTCTGCCTTGCAGGATTTAGAGAATTGTATGCTGATTGGGATGAAATTTGGCATGAGCACTTGACGTGGCTTATGTATCTATCTCCTTTTTTTATATTTGTGTGCAACAGCTGGGTCAATTTTGATAAAATTTTGCATGAGCACTTTAAGTGAGTGTGGGATGTTTTTAAAATAATGAAATTTGGAGTTGTATTATTTTTTTTGGGCCTATCTATGTATCTTTTATACTGATTCAGATCCTTGGACAGACTTCCCCCTTCCCCCCCCCCCCCCCCCCATCTTTTCTTTCTCCCCCAATCTCCACATCTTTTCCTTTTCTTTACTTTCGCCCATCCCCACTTTCTTCATTTTTTCCTTCCTCTTTCCACTGCAGTGGTCAAAGTGAGGACAACCAGTGCTTTTTTCCCCCTTTCCTCCTTTGTCTTTTCCACTGCAATCAGCAGGTGCATAGGAAGCACAGCAACCAGGGCAGCCAAAACCATCCCATTTTTTTAAAAACAATCCTAATTTTTAAAATTATTTATCTATTTATTCATTTTATTTATTTATTTATTTATTTATTTATTTATTTATTTATTTATTTATTTATTTATTTATTTATTTATTTATTCATTTATTTATTTATTTATTTATTTATTTATTTATTTATTTATTTATTTATTTATTTATTTATTTATTTATTTATTTATTTATTTTTTTTTTTTTTTTTATTTATTTATTTTTTTCTTATTTTTGCTGCAGCTAATTGCTTATTATTTTGTGTTATCAACACGTGTGCTGCTGGTCAGTCCTGCATAGTAGGAAAATAAAGGCCTGTCCACACTGCACACTAAATCCAGTTTCACCCATGTCTGGAACGGGTTCCACGTATCCACACAATGTGCATAGTCAAGGGGGTCAAATGGGACAGATCCAGCATGGTAATGAACTTAGCACCACTTATCTATAAATGAGCTCTGCCATCCTTGACATAAGGTAAGCATTACTTGGACACTCTGCTAGTATACACGAACACGCAAACACACACACAGATATTTGTACTTCCAAGCTGAGTCAGAGTCTATAAGTCTTACACCGAGCATGTCACTATATTCTTTAAAGCAAATAATATTGTTGCCAATCATGAAGTAGCTATCCTATTAAGCTACATTGGAGGGAAGACTTACAATCTCCTCCACAACTTACTGGCCCCTGTGTGTGTGTGTGTGTGTGTGTGTGTGTGTGTGTGTGTGTGTGTGTGCGCGCGCGCACGCACACGTGCATGTGTGCGTGTGTGTGCTTAATGGACAGCCAAATGACTGAAAAAATATTGATGAAACTTCGTAGACATGATCCTTGGGTACCTACAACAGTGTTTCATCAACAACAAAAAATTCCTAAAATGTCACCCCTGGTGTAGAAAGGAGATTATAATTTTCCATTTTAAAAAAGCCTAAAAACTGTGCCTCAGTGGTTGAATTTGAGGTCTCTCCACCTGAAATCAATGGTTCAAACCTAGACTAGATTGTTGTTTCTTTCCTTTTCATTCCCCCCTCCCCCCTTTTCTTTCCTTCCTTCTTTTCTTCCTTATTCTCTTCTTTCTGGCCCTCCCTTCTTCCTGTGGGTTTGTGAGGTTAAAAGTGCCAAAAGTGGTACTCGGACAACTCTTGGACATTAGCTTGGTCATAGTTGGCCACCCACTCTCCTACTAAACCACCATATGTTATAATTATAACCTGCTCTTTAAAATAGGCACATCCTACAAGTGGATGGTTTTTAGCCAAAAAAAAATCATCATGTGACAATATCTCTTCCTGTGGGCATGTCACGTCAATTATGCCAAAAATGATGTAATCTATTTATGGTACTTATGGACGGTCAAATTCATGGACCTAGAGACCTAGATGCATGCAAGCACAACTTTATCTGGTAGGAAAATGGATTGGGAAACACTGGGCCACAACTTGCCTGTGGGCATGTCATTATATCCCGGGCAACTCCGGGTATGTGCTGCTAGTCATCTCTATATGGTTGTATCTATGTATTTACCTATGTTAATGTGGCAAATGGCCAGCCAAACCGTTGGATCAGGAGACCTGAAACTTGGCAAGCATATACAACTTAAGAGGTGCATTCATACAGGTTAGCTAATTGCACAGCTGACTTCGTTCATTTCATTCGAAAGCACACCTTATGAATCTGCTTGTCCAACATTACACCATACTTGCAAAACATTTTGACCTTTCCAAAAAAAATTAAAAAAATCAACAGGCTATTTGAAAATCAATCTTTCAGCATTACACAATGCTTCCTAAACATCATGAACCTTCTAATAAATTCAATGGTCAACCTGGTTGCATGTCTCCTTATGAGGTGCTGTTATTTGAATGAAGCCACTAGGTCTAGGAAAGTGTTTTGAGTGGTTTTATTTATGTTTCACCAGGCATACACACTGGTACACATGTGTGTGTGTTTGTGTATACTAGCAGAGTGTCCAAGTAATGCCTACCTGATGTCAAGGATGGAAGAGCATATCTATAGATAAGTGTGCTAAGTTCATAACCATGCTGGATCTGTCCCCATTGGATCCCCTTTGACTAGGCACATTGTGTGGATAAGTGGAACCCGTTCCAGACATGGGTGAAACCGGATTTAGTGTGCAGTATGGACAGGCCTTTATTTTCATACTATGCAGGACTGACCAGCTGCACACATGTTGATAGCAACAACTGTATATGTATGGGTCACATACAGAATAATGAGCAATTAGCTGCAGCAAAAATAAAAAGAAATAAATGAAAAACAAATAAATAAAATGAATTAATAGATAAATAATTTTTAAAATAGGATTGTTTTCAAAAAAAAGTGGGGGGGTCTTAGCTGCCCTGCTTTGTCTACTTCCTATGCACCTGCTGATTGCAGTGGAAAAGACGAAGGAGGAATGGGGGGAAAGGCAATGGTTGTCCTCACTTTGACCACTGCAGTGGAAAGGGGAAGGATTTTTTTTTTTTTTTTTTTTTTTTTTTTTTTTTTTTTTTTAATTGGGGATGGGCGAAAGAAAAGAAAGGGAAAAGAAAGATGGGGGTGGGGGGAGGGGGGAATTCTGTCCAAGGATTTGAATCAGTATAAAAAGATAAATACTTAAACCAAAAAAATACAATTCCTAATTTCATTATTTTAAAAACATCCCACACCCACTTCAAGTGCTTATGCCAAATTTCATCAAAATTGACCCAGCTGTTGCACACAATATTAAAAAAGCTAGATACATGGCAAAATACTGCTATTCCAAATTTTATTATTTGACTACTATCCCCAACCCTGGACTTGAACTTTGCATACCAAATTTCATACCAATTAACACAGTGATTACACACAAATGAGGAAAAAAATAAATAAAATAAAATAGAACCATCCCCCACCCACCTCAAGTGCTCAGGACAAATTTCATCCCAATCAGCATGCAGTTCTCTAAATCCTGCAAGACAGACTGGTGGGTGGGTAGACAGATGGAAAGACAGGCAGACAGATAGACAGTCAATTTTATCTTATCCATAAATGTTAGATTGGTAAGATGAAATGGTAACTATTGAAAAATTAAGTTACAATGAGAAGTCACCCGATGCAGCTTTGATAAATTAATGTCAATATTAAAAATAAAAATAAAAAAAATGAAAAAATTATCAATGGTGGAATATATTGAGTTGTTATATAACTCAACAACTCACCCATTTCTTGCAAGATCATTTCTTTACTTGTATCCTTTTGGTGATGTAATTACTGATGTAATCACTAATGCAGACAGCAATATAAATGACTTCAGTAAGTCATTCACTATTATAAAGTTCACTACCTCTATTTATACCCTACAGCTGATGGTACCACTGATACTGATGCTACTACAGATTCCAGTGGATGTGTTGCTGCAGTGAATGTCTATATTCTTCTTGTCTCATTAACTGTAGCATATTAAAATTGATATACATTGTATATTGTACTCAAATCTCAATTAGCTAGTCTTTAATAAATGTAATCATTCTATAATACTTGTAGTATATGTGTATGTGCATTGTTAGTTGTTACTTTAGGTTGTAATTGATATCACCATATATGTTTAGTGAGTTGCATGTAAAGATTGCTGATTCTAATAGTATGTTTTAAATTATATTATTATTTCCAGCATGTTTAAAGAAACTACTGAGGCTGTTTAGTAACATGCTATACTGCTAAAAAAAATTAAAATAAAAAAAAATTTTTTTTAAATTAAAAAATAAAAAAATTAACTAGTTTAAAAATAAGAACAAGCTTTAAATGTATCAAGCATAAACAGCTCTATATTTTTTTTAATTTCCCATATTTTTCGAATTTCCCATACCTTTCGAATTTCCCATATTTTGCATATCTGAGAAAGTGTAACAAGAAGAAGAAAAATGGAGGGAAAGAGGTGGGGGGAAGGGGAAACTTTTTTTTTTAAATGAAAGGGGAAAAAAAGAAAAAGGGGGGAGGGGGAACAGAGGGGGGAGGGGGAACAGAGGGGGGGGGGGAGAATAAAACTGGAGACAAGGGATTGAACTGGGGACCTCAGTGCTGGAAAATCTGAGGAAGTGTCACAAGAACAACAGCAACAACTAGGTTACTATAAGACCCTGTGAACTCCAGGAT
>OZ017780.1:10976039-11047388 GCA_963969325.1 Lycopodina hypogea | reverse complement strand
TGCAATATTAGTTATGGTTTTTTTGCCCTTTGAACTCCTGAAGCTTGCAGGTTTAGCAGAATAGCCAGGAAAACAATTCAAATTCTTTGGTCACAAGAATTGCATTCATCTTGTGCAAAGCATTTCTTGGCAAGGGTAACTGTTAAAATACTTTTCGTGGACACCAGATAGGCTAGGAGTTATTGCACAACACTCACTAGATTAACCACTAGACCTAGAATAACCAATGCTTGAAACAAATGAAACATTCACTTTCAAGTAATCACATGACCATGAAACACATGCCACAAGCATAATCACATAAAAATTGATGCAACACACCTTGGACAAATATTGGCCATCAGTAGTGAGGAACTAACTCAAGAGATTTCATTGGGGTAAGGCTACTTCTTGGCTTGGGCAAGGGCTATGGAGACAACAGCATATAGCTAATCTCCTAAAATTAACATCTGTAGCTTTTATCTATGGTAACTTCTGTTGATTTTATATCCAAAACATTCTAAGTGAACTTTGAACATTTGGCTTTAATATGAACAAGCTGTAAGAATGTTTTGGTAAGAACAATACGAGAATTTTATCTCTAATAATCTATATGTGTCTTGAATAGCACAAAATTGCTTATAATTGACTTATAAAAAATGTTTGTTTTTTTTAATAAACTGTGGCAAAATCATTACGGTCAGAAAATGAAGAAAAAAAATTTGATATTTAAATAAGGGAAAATATATTAGGAAATTAATAGACAGAAACAGTTCTAGAACTAATAACAACATTTTACAACTTAGCAAATAATTCAAGTTTATTATGAGTATTTAGGAAATAATTATCAGTTTTAAGTTGCCACAAAGCAACAAAATAGCGTTTTATATATTAGTTTACAATCAGGATCTATTCAGTATTAGGATTAGTATCAGATATATTTCCTGATGATAATTATTCGCCCACCCATCAGCATCAGTCTCGTTATCATTGGGACAACTATTATACATACTCCTCGACTATGATTATACAAATTGAGCATAATATTGATATCAACTTAACAACTATCATATCAATGTTCAAATTAATACCACATAATTGTATAGTGTAATCTGTAAAATTAGTTAAGACTGGATTGCATGCTACAACTACTACTACTACTACTACTACTACTGTGACTACTAAAACAGCACATGCTGAATTAAAAGTTTTATCTTGCTCTGTCACATGTTAAGAAGGACACCCGAAACAGCTGCAATGAGGAGGAGAGTCCAGGTAACCTCAGTCCTGAACCCAGCACCAGGATCCTCAGTTGCAGGATCCTCAGTTGCAGAATCCAACAGGGGCATAACTGTGATCTTGTGCCCAAGGTTACGGTGGGTTGCACACTACATAAATAAGTCACAATATAACTAAATATAAGATGTTAATCAGAGAAGATAGTATATAATCTATGAGGTATCTGTACAACTTTACAAAATAAAGTTAAACATTTATCTAATTTTGAATATGTCAACTGCAAAATTAAACTAATTAAAATATATATAATAAGGAGAAAAATATTTTTTTACATGTTCTAAAATTGCATTCTATTTTTTTTTATTTTTTTTAAGTTAATACATAATTTGAAGGATATATATATATAAGAAATAACAAAACTATAAATTAATAATTATAAAATATATATATATACATAATTCTTGTCACTACTTTCCAAAAAAATTGAGCTAAAATCAAAATTAAAACTAAGTAATTTTTTTTTTCTAAACTGCAAATGAATTTGATCACCATTTTCCAGCCACACTTGCGCAATAGAGATTTTTGTTCCTCTGAAACACAGTTCCTCCCCACCCCACAAGCACATACACTCTGTAATCCTTCATGTCATTCATGAAAATCCTAATTTGGACAAGATATCTAGTGTCATCAACAGATAAGGCTGGATCAACAGTACACATACTCTCAATCAACATTTTTGCAACAGTGGGAGGCGATAATCGTCAACAGAAAGTTATTTCACAGAATTGTGACCAAGTAGGGACACATCTTGGAAGGAAATCAGTAAACATAGATGAAACATGGTGGAGAAGTGAAACATCGCCAAGGTTATTTCTGGCACAGAAAGCAAGATAGAAATCCAAAGAAATAAAAAAAAATTTTTTTAATTATGCATTCAGCAGAGTATGTCAGACTGGAGGAGTCATTATCTTTAGTTGTGCACTTGTTAACTTACACAACACAAAGTAGCAAATTGTGGCCTCACTATTGGATGCAAGATAACTGCTACTGGAGAGTGTTAAATGACTGCTCCACTCATCTTCAGCATCAAAGACCAGTCTTAAAATTCACTTCACAAACAGATCATGATTTATGAGAACTATACACTTATCCATAATTTGAATGGATTTTAAAATTAAATAATCCATGGAGACCTTTAGCTCTCTATATACCCCCTATCCCATGATACACTGTCTCAGTTGAATAATTGCAATCTTCTACACAGGTACTACTTTAAGAGAACAAAAAAATCTCCATGCAAATGCAAATAAACTTTGAGCTCCTGTTCATGGAGGGAGTACATGTTGAGACCACATAGACAACTTGAAAGATATTTGATTAAAAAATAAGCAGTAATGTCTTTCCCTAGGATACTAACGGTCATACACAATATCCTGCTATAGCAATAAGGGGAGAATATCCTTCACACACTCTGGTTAACAATAGTTGTTTGTAAATAATTCATGTTAATCTAAAGTTTAATTATAAATTACTATAAATTTATGTCAATTTAATGTTTAATTATAAATTATTATAAATTTATGTTAATCTAATATTTAATTTAAATTATTATAAATTATAATTTTTATACTTAAATTATGCACACATTGACATATTGCACTCTGGATGGTGATAGTCACTCTATGAAGTAATTAGAACTTCAGATGTCATCTTACTATGATTCACGATTTGTCTATCTGTCTGTCTGTCTCTATGTATAATCTCATCTCCTCCCAGACGCCTGGACCAATTGTCCTGAAATTTTCAGGGGGTTTCTCATTGACCACTGGCCCTGTTAGGAGGGAATGTGGTTAGGACTTGGGCATAGGTCCATTAAATAAACTTTCCAATTCACTAGGTAACCACCAAGTATAATGTGTGATCTGATCCCATTCAAAAGGAAAATTCTATAGGAACTTGTGGTGCATAATGATATATACTAGATTAGGTCAGCAAATTAATCTTTTCTCTTAAATGTTATAAGGGTGGAATAATTGAAGAGCATTTCTCTGGTGTGCATAATCTATAACATGCTACATACCTGGTAGTAAACTGTGTCTGGTGTGCTTTCATCAGGAGTCCAAGTGAACTCTCCAGGAGTGGCATCTGATGAGCATGATGACATCTCCAGATTGGCAAAGTATTCACTTTGAGGGCCACATTTATTGAGGATCGAGTTGGCCGCTGGTAGCTGAGTGATTTCACAGTAGGGACCCACTGCAATGATTGGGTAAAGGTTTTCATAGTAAAAACCATAAAATAATTGCATCCAAGTAGTGGTGATAGTCGATGGGTTATTTTTACCAAAGTAGTAGATTAAATGTTTTCACTCATTTTAGTTGAAAATAGTCATGTATTCTTAACAGTAAAAAAAAAATAAGCACAGCACTTCACAAGCTAAAGACTTTTACAATGAGTGTATGCATGTTTGTTTATTACTTCAATTTGTAAATCAGTTTGACAAGAAGGTAACAACAAATGAATGCTTGAGAGTTGCTAATTCTCTTCTATTTTGGGTTAACCGGTCCTTTAGCATGGACCTAAAACTACAATAATTCTTTTTCGACCTGCTTTTAGATAGATAACAGAAATCCAAAAGTGTTCATACACTGTTTTTGAAGTCTCTAATGAAAGTCAACGTTGAATTCAAAGCCAGAAAGCACCCAAAAAAAAAGGGGGAAAAAACAAAACCAAATTGAAATTTTCTTCTCCTATGATGTTGTTTGTTCCTTATAAGCAAGACTACCGACAATTTGGTAACATTAGTACCAATACTGATACCATGATCTGGTTTAGTGTCAACCAGCCTACCCCCATGACCCTTCGTTTCCTTCCTTAGTATACTCAAGTATGACTTGATATTATGGTAGATGTTACGTTAGTTTTATCGGGCATGCTTGAGTATCACCAAATTGCTGACAACCCGTCTCCTCCCATTAACTTTGAATGTAAATTACGGAGTATTGGCAGAGCCTTGGATGTACTGAGTGATTGCTTCACAGCTGTGACTTTTGATTTTAGAAATTATTTCATAAAAGTTGGGAAGGAAGAGGTGTGGCCAGGTGGAACCCAGCCCATGTTACTCCCAGAGTGAAGTTTTATGTGCATACCAAGTTTTAGATCTGTAACTCCAAGGGTTTTTCTTTCAAAATGTAATTTTTTTTTAATTTTTTTTTTTAGCTTTTTCTCATTACCATGGTAACCATTTACCCCATAATTTTTTTGGCACATATTTAAGTTGGGTCAAAACCTATCATCATGCTGAGTTTCAGGGAATCTACCCACAGGTTTGGCCAGAAGGATGGCACAGACAGACAGACAGACAGACAGACAGACAGACAGACAGACAGACAGACAGACAGACAGACAGACAGACAGACAGACAGACAGACAGACAGACAGACAGACAGACAGACAGACAGACAGACAGACAGACAGACAGACAGACAGACAGACAGACAGACAGACAGACAGACAGACAGACAGACAGACAGACAGACAGACAGACAGACATTTCCCTTTATGTATATATAGATGAAGAAATAATGATTTATGGTTCCTCCACAAAGTATGGAAAATTGAAGTCATTGCAAAATGAAGTCTTAAAGTAAGGCATCAACACTCAATAATTACATTTATAAGTCTACATCCTTAAATCACTGCCTCAATAAGATTTTGCAATATGACCTTATATTCTAATAAAGCTCAATGAGGGAATAACCTACTTTGTTTTCGTACTATTTTGATTTATACAAAAGACGAAAGGCCAAACCACCTGACTTTTTTTGTCTTCACTTAATAGAAACTACAGATTGCTTCTATGGAAACTTTTTGTGTAAATGCCCATGCCATTCTTTTCAGTTCACCATTACTGATTTGAGTATTTCTCCTCGACTGTGGATATAATAAATAATTAAGTGTATTAGCTAAAAGAAAAGACTACAATCTTCAAAATATGAAAACCCTCTACATTTTTGTTTTATGCAACATCAGAAAGACCTTCTTTTAATAGAACTTAGTATCTCACAGTGCACTGAGCAACTCTGATAGCCTAGAACAAAAGCCAAGGTGTTCAAAATTAGAAGAAAATAAATTAATTTATTAATAAATCAAGAGTTAGCGTAATTTGTGAGTTGAGTAAATTCAAATTTAGCATGTAAAATCATGCCCTTTGTGGTAAAGTAAGAGGTCATAAATCTTAATTTAATTAATTGCTCATCGACTATCTGGACAAATATATTCCAGCCTTTGGATAGAGAAATTAAAATTTTAAAAATAATAATGATAATGATCACATACTTTCTTTTTTTTTATTATTATTATGGTTCTTATTATATGTATACCACATTACACCTTAGACATCTCAAAACTTAAAGGCAACCTTGAATAACTAGGAGTATATTCACTTAACAACACACACCTGGTAAGGGTTGTACGCTGTGTAAAGATTTTTTAAGCTTGTTAAATTGATGATCCTGTACCAACTTAATAATTTCTATCTACTCGTTATTTTTTTTTTTTAAGTGTAGTCTTCTTGCTTCGTTTTAAGTTTTGCAATAAGTTGCATTTATATACAACATTTATAACTTTAGCTGCAGACCAAGAAATTTACTTGGTACCAATATTTAGTTTCAGTATACTATCCTATACCCTACCTCCAATGGGAATCCCATCCTCGTAACCAGCATAGACAGTTTCACTATCTTGCTGTGCTGGGGAGTTGGCCTCTCGTCCACCAGACTTAGAGTCTGTGATGTACAATGGGTGGAAATTAGATTGATCAGTGATGTTTCCACCTTCAGAGATGAATGTATATGTGTATCCACGCTCAACGATCAAATGAGGAATTAGTGTCTCATTGAGGTACCAGGCTATACCCCATCCTGCCCGACCTAAAAATAAAAAAGAGGAAATATGTATCACTTTATGGTAATTCTAGTAAAAAAAAGTGTTACAAATATCCAGTTGGTTCCTCAGTCATGAATATACATATATCTACTCAGATGAGAAAAAGGATCGAATTTGCAATGACTATATATACATAAATGCACACACACACACACACACACACACACACACACACACACACACACACACACACACACACACACACACACACACACACACACACACACACACACACACACACACACACAGAGAGAAAGAGAAAGACAGACAATTGGTTTGCTCTAAACAAAGAATATTGACATCTGGATAATTACTACAAACACTAGGTTTCAATCTTAACTAATAATTAGTCAGTCTTAGTAATTGCAGTCAAAAAGTTCTCTTACCTACAATGACCTGATAGCCTCGACGCCCTCCAGGTGGCCCTATGTTCCCCACAAATGTTGCATTAGTGCCAGTGACGTTAAAGACAGTTTCATCAAAACCAGGGCAGTCGGGGCAAATGAGTCCTCCAGCACATTGGTTAGTGGGACTTCTTCCCAAGTGGATTGGATCATCTGTCACTGCATACAAAAAATATACATAAAACATTTGATGCATCATTAATTAATCCCAAGTAGGTTGACACAAATGAGCAATGCATGTATTCATGGCATTTTCTTGTTACATCATACAATGCCATTACACAAGTTCTACTTACAAATTATTGCAATTAATACGACAATTTGTGGTCGATTCCCACTGCTGGTACACACATTGACTCACTCCTGACATGCAGACACTTTACCAGTCCAGAATGCAGACAAATAATAGCATCATAAGTACTCAACAACATGGCACAAACTTTATCCCCAACAGTATTTCATGATGCATTGGCATGCACCTATTACTCTTTACATCCACAAGACATCGCACAGACACAAGCAAGAGTGAACCACTCCAGCTGTTGTGGCAGGAGATGAAGAATGGCGTTATTATGGTGGGATATTGAAGTAGACAAGCAGAAAGAAGAACACAGATACAGACTTCGGGGAAAGGAAGCATATACATATCTGCTATCTGAACTGCTTATTATGTTATTCAAGCTTGCTTCACAAGTGTCATTCTCACGCAATGCCATACAATTTTGAGCGGAAACGATAAGTACACTCTATTTGTCTTCAATATGATGTTTGATGTTATTTCTGACAGGGACTGATCTACCTAGAAGCTAATTATTTCAATTGCAGTATTTAAATCTTCACACAGTTGTTCTTAGACACATTCACTAAATGCAATCATCAATTTTGGTCATGTTGTCTTTATAACTTCATCTGGCCTGTTTCTGTCCAGTGAACCAATTAACTGTGGTTGGAATTAAGGCCACATATTTTAAGCACAGTCTTGTCAGATGCTCCCAGATCATATGTATAAGTTGGTGGTAATGTCTATACCTGGTACTGGAGAGAAACTGGCACGTTAAAAATGAGTTGCATCATTAATAAGATATGATTAAGTACTTGTTTGTTTGTTTTATTTCGAAGTGTAAATCAATACATGGACAATACGCACACTCTAATCTAATTATAATACAGTTCAGGGTATAATTAAACTGTACACTTTTTAACAGCTTGAATAATTAAAATTAAATAAATAGCCAAGTTGATTGATAGCAGAAACGTAAGCTTTAAAATATATATATATATATATATATAGGAATCCTATTTATTTTTCACCATAGTCCAGCTATATGCTCATATCGCTTTATATAGCTAGTGTTTGATTGTGGTAAAACTTTCGATGGTGAATCTTTGTAGTAGATGTTGAACACAGGCTCATATCAGATCAGCTCCTATGCATTTACCAGGCTTAATTATCCTCTATCTCAATCACTGTCAGTGTTTACAGGGCAATGGCCACAAAATAATTGTAACTGCACAAAAGTTGGTGCCATCACAACTGGCACAGATTAAGGATTTTATGTTACATATGGTAAGGGATCATTATGTTTTTATTTGATCAGGCAAGATATTGATGGTCCTAAACACAAGGTGAGCGAGTGGCAGAAATGCTAAAGCCGGTAACAGCCCCTTGCTAGCTATATGCAGCCACCAAATACTTCCGAATTAGTCTTTGTTGATCAGATCACACTCAAAATCCCATCCACTTATAATACAATATGAGCTCGCTATGATGATGAAACTATATATCTGCACAAACTTACATGGGCCTGCATATATATATTCATGAAATATGTGCATATCTTACTTCTGCCAGTAACGAAGTGTTTAAATGCAGTTTCTTCGATACCTCCAACTGCCCACACAATGTACTGAGTTGTGTCCTCCACATCAATGGCTATATCACAGGCAGAATCTCCTACAACAACAATCAACAAATGTCATTCCTATCACAACAAATAATTTTAAATTTTGTTAAAATTTAGATAACCTTTCAAAGTGCACAATACTTCATTCTCACAGTGTTCCACTGTTAGTATAGTAATAACTATATAGATTGGTTCCAACTTCCTGAAATGTAATTCAGGGGCATGCCATGCTCATCAATTAATAAGCATGTTACCTGCTCTTGAATATAATCAAAGGTATGTGATTATCATTCAAATTCATCTTTGAAAGTATTTAGCCAAAGAAAGTGTTGTTGCCTTCTCACAACTGGTCATAAGCTCTTGACGGAGTTAATGTCAAAGCAACAACAAGGGCAGTTCTTGAACCATGCACACATCAAGTGTATCACTGTAGATTGGAGAAGACTGGCTCACTGACCTGTGTGCACTTTCTTCAAGATAGAGAAATCTCTCCCTACGTCCTCATTGGAACAAGAACACACATAGATAGTATTACTATCAGTAGTTGTAGCTAAAGTCACAGCCCAATAGCAATGACCCTCACCCAGGCAGACTAAACTGCTGGCCAAGGACAGACAATAGATTAGCAGCCAATCGATATGGGACAGCTTGATAAGTGAATTTCCCTGACTGCCCCTGACATTTCCAGCCAGTGCAAGCTGTGATAATAGAGACTCCCCAAATCATGGGATATATTGTGCACATGTTGGTTAAGCTAACTAGGGCAGGCAGGCACTAGGACTAGGATATTGGATGAGCTAGAGGCAGGTATGGCCAGGACAAAGGAAGGCCAGCTAGAGTGAAGGAGTAGGTTCAGTGCAAGCTACTATGATGATGAACTGATGTCCAGACATCACTGAGAGAATGCATGTGATGTAAAACCACAAGAACATCACTGTCATAAGTGTGTACACTTTGAGACTAGTCAAAAAATTGTTTAATCAACTCAAAATTAACAGGCAAAAATCATAATATTTCATGGTTATCGTCCATATCAATTCAGCTATGCCTGGACACACTGGTTGAAGCACCAAACAAAGTCTGAAACAAAGTCTGCCAATCTATTTGATGGTGAGAACCTGCAGGATGTGTTAATACTTGTATACCTTGAAATGTAGTTTCAAATATTCAGGGATAGGTTTTAAATCTCTGACATTACTTCCTGCACACTTACTATTTTTCAGTTATGCTTATATGCTTTATAAATATCTGTTGGCAAGAGTGTTAGAGTACAACTGCTAAATTAATCCAATAGTGAGATATTTGACAAATGCCAAAGTTAGATATAATCTCTGTTGGGACAAATATCACTTTCCACTTTCCATGGTGATCTGAGAACATCTTGGTGGAGTATCCATGACACATTTGATAATGATAAACATTTCATTATAATTTTGGATGTATTGATATGGTTTTAAAATAATAATAAATTTTTTATTTAAAAATTTTTTTTAATTTTAACTGTTCGCCCCCCGCCCCCCACTCCAAAAGCATTTAGATGCCTACCCATTAATAAATAAGTTAGAGAGAAGTATACATTAACAACAATTTAATATTAATTGTATTTTGACACCTTGTAAAATAGTTGTGGTACGTTTCACACCCCCTGTATAAATGTCCCCATTAATTAAGTAAAGAGAACAGTCACCACACACAAACTATTTAAATTCCATCCAATACATAAGTTTTCTGTTTGTGGTTTATCAGCTTCCTTAGAATGCCTAGATACTCTTAAAATTATGAACAGTTTGGATGCTTCATTTTTAATTACAAATAAGCTTGTCTGGCTTTTGCATGATTCCTTACACAATTGTCAACATGGTTCAGTTCCCCTTACTCTTGGTCTTTAACTTCAAAAAAATTTTTAAATATAAAATGATAGTAAGACATTTGACAAATGCCAAAGTTAGATGAAAGTACTCATAAATATCACTTCCACTTTCCATGGTGTTCTGAAAGCATCTTGGTGGAGTATCCATGACACATTTTTTCTGCCTTAAATAGATAATGATAAATATTTCATAATAACTTTGGATGTATTAATGTGGTTTTATAATAATAATAAAACTTTTTTAAAAACAGTTTGCCTCCCCCCCCCCCCCCCCCCCACTCCAAAAGCATTTAGATGCCCACCCATCAATAAATGAGTTAGATAGAAGTATTCAGTAACGACAATTCAATATCAATTGTATTTTGACACCTTGTAAAATAGTTGTGATATGTTTCAAACCCCTGCACAGATGTCTCCATAACAGTCACCACACACAAACTATCTAGATCCCATCCAATACATAAGTTTTCTGTTTATGGTTTAACAGCTTCATTAGAATGCATTGATACTCCTCTTAAAAAGAACAGTTTGGATGCTTCATTTTTTAACTACAAATAACTTGTCTGGCTTTTGCATAACTTCTTACACAACTGTCACCATGATTAGGTTCCCCTTACTCTTGGTCTTAACTCTCTTTTTTTTTATTTTTTTTTTTTAAAGAAATAAATATTTAAAAAAAAAAAAATAAAAAAAAATTTTTTTTTTGATTAATAAATGAGAATTAAAAAAATTAAAACTAACTGACTACCTTAGCAACTGATTAACTCACAACTAACTATTCAACTAACTAACCATCTAACTAACTAACTAACTAACTAACAACTAACTAATTAAATAAGTAAATAATAAAGAATTTAAGTAAGTGAGTGAGTAAGTATGTAAGTAAATAAAATAAACAAACTAAGAAAAAATCTTATATTAAAAAAAGTTCAGGAAGGAGGTTATGTTCAGAACAAGAAGCATCTGGAGAGGAAAAATTGAGCAGCAGCAAGAGCTACCCTATCCAGGAGAAAGTTAGTATTTAATTAAAACCTTTACCGAATCCCTAATTTTTTCGGATTTTGACGAAAGACAATTTATGTCCCTAGGCAATATTTGACTTATACTTAGTCTCGCATAGCCAGCCAGATTAAAAAGGGAATAATCCATCTGGTCACTGTAGCCAGGTTTTCATGATCCCACCAGAAGTGTGTCACAGGCCAAAAATTTAATTGTGGTTACAGATATTAAATGTGAGTTTGTGAACTATGGTATGAACAACTCATTTCTCTTCCTTGAAATTTATTCATCGCTAACTATATGATATCCACAAGGTGACATTATACAATTCTGACCAATCATATTTGGTTATAGAATCCTGTAACTGGTTCACAAAAACCTGGCTACAGTAACCAGACGGTTTATCAGCAAAGGGGTAGGTAAAGGGTCTGGCTACGCAATACTAACTTATACTAAGAACAGGGGTTACAAAAGGCTTCAGTAATTGAAATTATAATGGATGCAAGGCAAATCATGGGTAAATGGGGGGGTGGTCCAATATATTAGGAACCCTAATTTTTAGTGATTTGAGGGGTGAAAATGTCTCCTTAGGTGACGCCACACCTAGGCATTGACTGAATTTTGCTTAAAATAAACTAATTAATTAATTCTGGTTTGGCCAAACCAGAATTAATTATTGGCCAGTACGTTAAAAAAAAAATTTTTTTTAATTTTTTAAATACCAGACACATTTTAGTCATTTTATCACCAATTTGCATCATTTCAAAACAAAACAAAACAAAAAGAACCAAGAGAAACAACCAATCTATCTGAGCATTGGAGGTGGAGGGGAGGGGGGGGGGGGATACCAGTGAGGAAACTGCCCTCCACTACACACTCACACAAATTAGACCTGCAGTTTGGCAATGTTTTGAAAAAAAATAAAACCTACTACAACTACATCAATAATTGAAACTAAGAGTACAGGAGATATTCCTACTTGTGGTAGCACAGTTGGGGAAATTATTTATCCAACAAATGTAATCACTGCCATGCAGAAGAATTAACTTGAAACCCTTCCAATGCCCTCTTCCATAATGTCTAAGATATGTTGGACGACCATTGCCTTGAATATTGCCAGGAAGCTGCAAATGGGCCTTTGGTCTTTATTGTTCTTTCATGCTATTATGGTTGTTTATTCACGCACAAGGCATTATTCTAACCTAAGATGGTTAGGGGGTTCTCCTTACATTTGTCCACACCCTTCCCCTTCCCCTTCACTGAATTCAGAAACAAAATAGTGGTGCACATTTATTGGAACCTTTAGACTCCTCTTTTATTAAAACAACTGTTAGCAAACACATGTCACTCCTGTTATGGCTAGGAAAACATTGTGATACTTAGAATAATATATATATATTGTCAAAGAATGGTATCACTTGCTGTTTATACCATAATGTTTATACTAGCTATTTACATCTATAATTATAGCACTAGATCTAAAGTGCACATGGAATGCTTTGGAAGTAATATCAGTTGGTGAGCTGTGTGTGAGCTATGGCTGGGATTATAAGCTTTTGTCTCCTGAGGTTACCACAATTTAAATATTGGTCATTCCAAATCAGTGTAAAACCAATCTTGATGACTCAATGTTTATCCAATGGTTGCTTTAATTGTACTTGGTCATGTGTTGTTGTGGCTTGTGGTTACTATTGTGGTGAGTAATGCACTCATGCCAAGGCCTTGTGGCTGTGTAGTGAGTGCTACACTTATTTCAAGGACTTATGGTTTCGTAGTGAGTGTTACACTACTTCAAGGTTTAGTAGCTATAGAAGCGGTATGGCATTGAAAATGCTCTCCTCTCTATCTCCCCTGGGCCATGCTATAACTATCAAGGACAAGAAAACACATCACCATGGTACACAAGTGGAATATTAAACAGAAAAATCACAAAATATACACCACCCAGAGCTGATACTAGAGACATTCTCCACACACCTGCTCATATCACCAATGGGCACAGACCTAACACTTCTGAATAAAAAAATCTCTGCTTCTTGCTCCATTTGTGGGCAGAACTCTTAGAAGCTATCTTCCTGTTGAGTTATTATGAGGTTAATGGTGAAGGATTCTTACATGATGTTCCCTTCCTGCCATGATGAGCTAACACCACATGTTTTTAAAAACAACAATAAACATGTCAGTCAATAATTTAGCTTGATGAGGCCATCTTGCTTTATCATCATTATTTGTCATTCTTTTGACATTCACTTTATAAAGACCAACCATATATCTACCAAAAAAAATCACATGCTATTTGATCAAGCAAAAAGGAATAAATTATTGCAACTGATGAAAAGCACACCTCTTTTCATGACTAGGTAGACAAATTGATCATCAATGGGGAAAAGCAAACTTAAATTGAGAATGTTGGTCATTTATATCAAACTTCAAATTTTGTTTGTAAAATGTGTGGTCACGTACTCGGGCAGACTTGGAAGCAAAGTCACATGATATCAATACCAAAGAGAACAATATTAAACTAGATTCAGAGACTGTGCTCTATTTGAGGAGAACTAGCATACATTAGTGTGACTAGAAGTATATAAAATAAAGTGACATATTGAAGAGAAAGACCTCAGAACATATGGAATAAAAATGTATTTTAACAAATTACAAATACTGAGCTTTATCATTCATTGGATGAAACTCAAACAAGGTAACAAGTAAGGTACAGACACAGACAGCTTATGGACAGATAGTCACTTCACTTATATTAATCAACGAATGCTATCACCTTTCAATTACCCAGGATAATGAATCCTTCAACTTCACCACAGATACCTCAACGATAAATTCAGGCATGATATATTCATAGCAGGGCAATCAGCACAATAATAAATGACTGTGTGTAATGGCAACTACTTGGAGTCAACAACGTTACTTCCAGCACTCAAGTATCAACATCAGAGGTAAAAAATAAGGCAACGGGTAAGCTAACAAGGTACTTGGCACTCAGGCCAAGAGCTGACTTTTAGTCTATTCAATAATTAGAATCAAAGCCTTAGGAATGTAAACTACCAACTGATTAAAAATGTTTTATGTTTCAACCAATAACTGGACAATTGTTCAAAGGCCAAGTGCCTATAAACAAGATGGGAAATTTAAACAGACCCACCATAGTAATTAGGAAGCAACCTGAACCACAGTTGGTGCTCCTGATATGAACCAATGTGCAGTGTGACTCTTGGAGCAGATGAGACTAGCTTAGGTAGCCTACAACCTTATCAATCTACAACTAATTATGAACAAATCTTTTAAGTGAAATAAACTGCAAAAACTAACCATAAGATAAAAAAACAATTTAATGTCATCTTGTGTCTGGTGGGGATTATTTACCTCTGCATGAAAGGAAGTTAGGAAACTTTGAGGAAGCCAAGTGAGAGAGAGATATATACATATATGCATATATAGCTATACAATCATAAGTTCTATTACATAAGTGAGCAGGGACTCCATCAACCATAGCATTAAATGTTTTATAATAATTGTTTGCTTCGTATTCTAAATAGTTCATTACAATAACTGGCCAAATGGCTAAACTGAATTGGATACAACTTTGTACACACCTATGATCCTTGCCTATCAGGAAAGGTTTTAGTTTGATTTTGGTTTGGAAAATCTTATTTTCCAGGTCACTGGAAGTAGTTTTTCCTTTACAATACAATAATTATTGCAATTGGTAAAGGATGACATGCAAGATTAACCACATCTGAGCATGTTTGCTGATGATGCAATCCATTTAGTGTTTCAGTTGGCATGGGTCTGTGTTTGAGAGACAGCAATCTCACCATGGTGCCAAAGGAGAGGCAGGTGATAGACACAGGAATATCATCTGTAAAACTGATGAGGCAGTCCTGTGAAGAAGAAAGTGAAGAAAAAACTCACAAAATATGTCTGGTCATCTAAAGAAGAGGCTGGTTATTGTCACGAGAATGTTGACTGCTAAAAGAAATGAGGCAGTCCATTCAGAAGAAAGTGAAGGGGAAAAAATTGGGATAGTGAAATGGTTATTGGATACCCTGAGGCATTTTACTAATCTAATAAATATATTTCTGGCCCAGGCAACACCTCGTATATTCTTCTAGATTTTATATAGAACTGGAGCATCTAATTTAATGGCTATTGAGTTGTGAGAAAATAGAATAAACAGGTAGGTGGCCCTTACTCACAGAGTCACTACTGATAACCATGCCAACACCATGTGTATATAAGACTAGTCAGTATCGCAATTTTGTACCAGCCAGTAATTCGTATCAATCAGAGAGTACTTTTACTTCAATAACAGTAATGAATGCATTTCAGAATTCTGGTCAAACTTAATGTTTAGTTAGCATAGCTATATTCATTGCATGTGACCTGATGTTGATATTTGAAACATATTGTAGCAGAATGCTACAACACACATGTAAGTGTCCCTTTCCTACTTTTTTAAAATTCCTTCTAAGCAGTAAAAGACAAAAATAAATTTAGGAAGTGATCGAGTGAAAGAGTACAAGAAGTTTTCTATGCAGTATAGATCTATTACATTATACATACAGCTACCGACAAACAAACAAAATTACAAAAGGTCCAAAGTGCAAGGGTTGGAGGGATCAAAACTTCTGTAAAATTGTTTATGGAAATTTTTTTTCTCAACAGCTGCACCTATAAAATTCACAGTCCATGGGCAACACAGATATGTGCCAAAGTATAGAATTTTATCTGAAGTAGGAAATCCCATAGATACAAATTCTTGAAAGTGGAATGAGCTATCTTTGTGTGTGTCCTAGACCTTGTCTGGTGTTATCTTCTTGTGTGTGTGTCCTAACCAGGTATGATAGTGACCTCAAAGATGAGGGATTTGATGCCGCCCTTTGAAGTTAGGCACTTTTAGGAATTTGATTACATTACAAACATTCACTTCATGGACTGTGTGTGATATCTGTTGTTTGTTTGTTAGTTTTTTATGTCCTCCCAGATGCTTACCCTTTGAAGTTAGGCACTTTTAGGAATTTGATTACATTACAAACACTCACTTCATGGACTGTGTGTGATATCTGTTGTTGTTTGTTAGTTCTTTATGTCCTCCCAAATGCTTGGACGTACAGGGCTTAAAATTTCAGGGGTTGAGGGGAATCACCCAAGGATAGTTTTAGGCAAGGTTTGGTGAAGATCAGATTAGAACCCAGACCGTAGGGCTGCGGGTGAGGGTGGGTGTTTAAAATTTCCTTGTAGGGAGTGTCAATCAAGCTGCATTAAGAATACTACAAACCACAATTGTGTAAACTTGCTCTGAGTAAGGTTAGAAAACTTTATGCCCAATATCCTTTCCCTTTCTTCTTTTTAAGCCCTGTAGGCTCAAGCATCTGGGAGGAAATGGCAAACAAACAAATCTCGAATCACAGCATGATGTCCTTGTTATATCTGTCTGTTGGATGGATACTTTGCCTGTACTAATAGTTTCACTTATTGTTCTTATGGTTGAGTTTTTAATCTCTTAATGGAGCAGTGTAATGAGAGATGGTTAATGGAGGACTCCATTAAAAATTGAGACATGATAATAGGTAAAATGACAGCTACTGTACAATCTGTTCTAAGGAAAACTTCTGATAAAAAAATGGAGAGCTATGTTCTTGGTGTAGCATCTTGGAATGCAATGCAGGAATTACTACATGAAAAGCGGATATGTTTGAACCTTAATAGCTCTGAACTTTAATATTGCTATTTAAAGTTTCATACATCTTGTCAAGACTCAATATTACTATAGTCATAGAGAATGCCAAGGCAAATCAAAGGTTGGGAGGAATTATTTTTCAGATTGTAACACTCCAGGCAAGGGCATAAAAAAGTCTTCTCAGGGGAGGAGGAAGTTGGGTGCCCAGGGGGGCTCTAGACCCCCAACTTGAACAATTGGGTGCTGGCTCCCCCCCCCCCCTCAACTTCTTAAAGTTTGAATACTCACTTTATTAAACATTGTGAGCAAGTACAAATGTACAAGTATTTAACAAGCTTCGTGACTATGTAGTATCAAATACCACAATTCTGTGTAAGTGTACAATCACTAGTGAAGATAGCTGGTCAATTTACTTGCAATGATGGACGTTGAAAATATTTTGCTACTTTTATGTGATATACGCATTTTATAATGATGGGTTAGTGCTCTGCCCAGAATTATATGGTCACATGATATAGTAACATCATGAGCTCCCCTAGCTTCCAGATACTCCCACCACCTCGGCAGTGAAGTTCCTTCTATCTCACAGCACTAGAGAGCATATTACCCTTCTCTGCTGTGCATCTACAACTGGAACACCCCACACACACACACACACACCCACACACACACACCCACACACACACACCCACCCACTCACTGATCATAAATAATAGCCAAGCATTTCCTGGTGCTTCATCCATGGGAGAAGCCTTTCGTTGGGTACATACAAACATGCTGGATAATTTTGGGTGTGGATATAGAAAATATATTTCTAAATATGTCACCAGAATGACCTGTTCTGGTCTTCAGTGATGTCCAGGTCCAGTGATCACATATCAAATGTTTGATGTCTCTAATCTTTACCATATTAACAATATCAGTCCTGCTTACCACAGCATGCCTCTAATGCTGGGCGACTAGTGGATGTTGTGTGAAGCAGCTGTAGGGGCATATTCTCTGAATACATCAGAACTCATTCATCACAAAAAATGACTTCTTTTTATCTAAAAAGGAATTTTATCGTGATGTGACTAGTTCTCTTTCAAAAAAGATTAGTTTTTAATTACAGATGCCAGAGATGGCTTCCCAAAAGTGTGACATTATCTTTCTTATTAACCACAATGCTCTAATCATGAAATGACACAGTTCCCATTCTGCATGGAATTAACTGCACAGATAGCTAGTCACCTGTCTCACTATCTCCCATGAAACATTCCAATGCAAACTCTTCACAGAGTTCTGGTCCACCAGTTCTGTGGTGAGCTGTAGTGAGTCTCCTTACTCACAGAACATTGACTTAATGTGCTCTTGGCTTGAGAGCACGGCCTTCTCCTCACTATCAGCTCTCTCACACACACACTGTCTAATCAACACCTACTATTAACCCTCACAGGAGGAAAAACCTTTGATTCTGAACTCACTACAGCACACTACGTCTAAACCCACTCCATGCAGCTCCTAGTCTCCTGGCCTATGCTGCTTAGATGAATTTGTGTCACCACTCCTTGGTGAGCCGCAGGTCAGGTGTAAGATGCACTGAAGGTCCCAAAACTTGAACACGTTTCAATATAGCATGCCACTAACTTCCTGATCACTCATCCATGCTGATAAATACATGATATGTTATGCAAAGTAACATGCAGTAAGAGCAATCACATGTGATTCACACCTGGCGTGTAATGCAGCGTAACTTATCACATTCAACAGCATATTCCTGATCATTTAACACTTCCCATGTGCTCCAGAGTTAGCTATGTTTGATACTGGATGGTCATTGAAGCTAACATTCATTAGACACAGTGCATTATACCAGGATATTATCCTGGGGTGATGCAATTAACAGATATATAACACAGTGTAACTAGGATACCACACAATGCAGTATACATACGTATCCCTTGCGTGTTTTTTTAAATGATTAACTAGCATAAGTAGCAACATAGCAGCAGCTACAAGAATTATATCTCGGTACTTTCCATATTTTAATTCTAATTACCAGTATTGAATGGTCTCGAGAAAGATACACATTGGAAGCCTTCTCTGCGAAAGCCACCAATGTTGGTAACATCATCCTTACATCCCGGTGTGCTGATAAAGGAGTCTGGACATGCTCCCATTCCGTTACGACACTAAAGGAACAAAACATAATTGTTTAACCACATGATTCTAATGATGATAGTATTTCTAAAGCGTGTATATACACACACACACACACACACACACACACACACACACACACACACACACACACACACACACACACACACACACACACACACACACACACACACACACACACACACACACACACACACACACACACACACACACACACACAGCTTGTTATGCACTTGGAACAGAGCAGGGATACATTGGGCAACAACCTTAAGTCCCAACACCATAGTTGTTTCAAATTCCCTTCAATACAAAGAGTTAATGTGAAAGCTACTGGCTCTGACAACAAACTAAAGTTAGTAACTTTATCTCACAGATAGTGACAACATTCAATGTTTGCACTCCATGAGTTACATGCAGTTAAAATCAGTACTTTTTTTATTAGTGGGTGGAGAGAAAATATCCTATGCAAATCAGTTATCCAAACGTTACAATTATCTGAATACCCATGGTCCCAACCTGTTCAGATAACAGACTTTCGACTCTATTTCATTTTTTGAGCCAAATTCAACTGAACACGAGGCAAGCATACCCTTTCAAGAAATTTGTGCTGGAACTCCCACAATAAAGGTGCTCACTCTCTTCATATTTGGTGGGAAGAAATGAATAAGTGATGTCATATCTTTATGTGCATATCAGCAGGGGATTTGCACAATTACCTCAGGTACACACCTACTTGTGGTATCAGTGAACCACCAGCACAATAGAAAATTATTAGTTTCCATACGGGCAATGCTTTTTTTGGAGAACTGCCACTACAATATAGCTCATACTTTTCCATACTATAAGAAAAAAGGCTTGATTAAATTTTTTGTGTGGTGATAGCCAATTCCAGAATATTCCAAGCTATGAATGTGGAGAAAATGGAACGTGAAAGTGAATAAAATGTTAGCTATGATCTTATTCAGCGAGTTTGCTGCTAGTTCTCAGAACTCATTAGCAGGCAGGAGTAACGGTGAGCTTAGACAGTTGCCAGAGTTACTCTTGGCCCAGAATTAGCTGCAATACTTCTCAGGCAGCACCTGTGGCAATCCAGATATTCTTGGAGATGAGGTGTTGCCTAAGAAAATGTTTTGAGAAGAACTAGCAGCTACCTATCCACACCATCTCTGGCAACTATTTGATACTCATCATTATTGCCACTAACTAATAAATTCCTCAACAAGCTGGCAATGTCACAACCAATCTTTCCCTCACTTTCATGTTCCATTCTTTCAACAACCACAGCCCTGAATAGTCTGAAATTGCTATTAGAACGATAGAAATTTTATAAAGTTTCTACTTCTATAGTATGGTGAAATATAAGGTATTTTGCACTTCCAGTTGACCAAATGTTTGGAGGAAGGAAGAAAAGAATTTTAATGTCGGGTGGAAGACTATTCTCAAATGCTTTATCAGAGAGAAGAAAGGAATATTGTACAATGGAAGTACAGAACAGGGAGTTAGAATGTTGGAAGGATGGAGTTAGAATATTGGAAGGATGGAGTTAGAATGTTGGAAGGATGGAGTTAGAATGTTAGAAGGATGCTAGTGTCGAGATAATCTGGGAGAAAATTAAGCTGTCTGGAAAACATATTGAGGGAAATAAATGAATATAAAAAATATTCTTTTAGAGATGCTCGAGCATATCTATTTGAAAGAGTTGACAACTAGGGGTAGAGAGAAGGGTGGTGGTATAGCCAGAAGATAAGTGGTGTATATGTGTGCAGAATTCAGGAGTGAAGTTCTGAATTCACTCCAGACTTAGAGTTACAGAAGAACCTTAAGCTTGATGAAGATGGAAGAGTGTAGAGAAGAAATAAGGTTAAGTAGAACAAAGGAAACTGAATTCTATTTCTGCATCCACGATAAGGAGTATAGCTACATGTGTTTGCTACTAATGTACTGGACTAAACTTATCTCACATAAACTTAAGAAACAGCAGATACTCTAAATGAGCACATAGTTGTACTTTGTCTTTTATTGTTGTTTTATTGTTGTAGATTTCACTAAGTGCTTCGAGTTAATTAGGCAATATGCATATTCAGAAGACAAGTGAGTGTTCCTGTGCAACCAGATAACTTCGCAACTTGCAGTTATTTTAATCAAATTAATTTACACTAAACTACAAAGACTCTAAATAAGGGAATGAAGCTGTAGTGCCAGTTATGAGCTCTTCTGGTCACATCAAAGAAGGATAAACAGTCATGCAGGTTGTCAAGGTGAAGCTCATTTGTGAATTGAGCATGACAAACTCAATTTATCTTTCATGATATAAGACATATTTAATGAAGCCAATAATGAACTCATCAAATATATCAAACATGTTTTACATTTCCTTCTGACAAATTAATTTTCCTAAAACTATTTCAAGACAAGATGGCTACATGGACAATTATGATTATAATACGATAAAAATGATAATAAATCCTTGACATTTTTCTCATGAATTACATGCATGCGCGCACACACACACACACACACACACACACATACACACACACACACACACACACTCACTCACTCACTCACTCACTCACTCACTCACTCACTCACTCACTCACTCACTCACTCACTCACTCACTCACTCACTCACTCACTCACTCACTCACTCACTCACTCACTCACACTCACTCACTCACTCACTCACACTCAAAGCAAAGTGTGTAGTTAATTACTCTAAATACCAATATTCGATCAACCCCAAGCATGACAAAAACATTTTGGTACATTTTTGTAATGTGCATTTAATAATGATGGGTTAGTGTTTTGTTCAGAACTATAAAGTCACATTACATACTGACATCATCATGTGCTCCACCATCTTCCAGATGCCTCCACCACCTCTGCGGTGATACCATATATATTTGATAAAGGGTTTTGCTAGCAAGTAAATTTCTCCACAAGAAATGCCGTCACTGAGTCTATTAGTAGGCTCTTCCCTACTACTGGGTGTTTCTGTTCCTAGTACTTCAAGTTTAGCTGTATACACTGCTAATCTAGATAATATTGAATGCATGATAGGTATTTACTTCGGCTCTGATAAAAAGAGAAAAATAAAGTGTATCAGGCTGAATTTAGGATTTCTGGTCTCTACCTAAATCTATTGGAGACAAGCAAATTTCTCGAGTCAATACTTTCAGAAGTAAAGACTTGCACACCTCAAAGGAGGTTCTCATATAATAAAAATAAAAAAATAGCTGTAATTACTATATCAATTTAAATACAGACTACTTCAGTAAAAAAAAAAATTTTTAAATCAATTTTTAAAAAATTATATTACAAAGAATGTGAAATATCCATAATGAATATTAAAAACAATTGTACTGAAACTTTGAATTATTGGAGGCACTGTGCAAAGGCATGACAAGATTTGCACATGTGGAAGCTCTGCACAAGTAATGAGGGTGAGGCTAACACAACAAAATGTCTTGAATACAGTTGAACTTGAAACCATAAATGATTTATTCCTCTGTATGACTCCATATATGGTACTTCAGATACATGAACTATAGAAATGATATGTATATAGGAGGAAGTTGCTCTCTATTTGGATGCAATCAATCCCACTCATCTCAGTGCATAACTCTATGGCTTTTTGAGCTCTTAGAGACAATGTGATGGAATATTACTGTTTAAGGTGAAATAGTGGGGGCGGGGGGAGGGGGGGGGAAGTAAGTTTAAAGCTAATAAAAAACAGTTTATCTTCAAAGGTGTGAAAAATGTGTTTATGTAGCACCAAAGAAAATTTATAACTTTGTCTCCTGTTAATACGGATAGGATATCAAGATAGCATTTAATCACAGGGCAGATCTTGTTGAAGCAGTTACGTAGGGAATTCTTTACAACTCTATACAGCATGGGACAAGAGTGCTGGCGTTCACACTTTTGTTAACAGTTTATATATAAGCATAAGTGTATTTGAAGGGTAGGGGGGTGGGGAAATAGCAGAAGAAAGAGTAGCCACATCCACAGGAGGGTAATAACACTATTCCGGTCACATGGAAACTTCATGCCAAATTAAAACCTGATTAGTCCAGCGGAGCAGAACATGTGGCCTCCATGTCATTGAGAGAGTCTCATTACACTTCTTGGTGTGGCCATGGGTTTCATTTGATAACTCAATCTTGCTCTGCTGGTCCAATCAGGCAATCTTCATTAACATATTCCTGTTGCCATGGCCACACCACGTACATGTCACACCCACAGGAAAGTATTAACACTATCCTGGTCTGGTCACATAGAGACCACATGCCAAATTTTAGCTTAATTGGTCCAATGGTTTGACCATGAAAAAAAAAATTCATATATTCACAACTTCTGTTCACAAGTAAATAAGTAGATAAAGGAAAAGAAAATTGTTCAGTTTGTAGTCATATGTATGTGTTCACATCTTACTTCTATCTTAATTTTAGGTTTTTAAAACTCTGATGAGTTTACCTGCTGCACAAAGTTTGTGGTACTTGCTATAAAACAAGGTGGTTGGCTGCATGCACAAAACATGAAGAAAGCTGCCAGAGATATATGCCACAGATGCAAGTCTGGTATGGAAAAGGAATCCTCACATATAAACTGCAGACATGGAAACCTGTCGCATGAAAGCAAGGCATGGAAACCTCACATCGAAGCCTGGCATGGAATCATCACAAGGAGGTCTGATTACTAGGCCAGATTTAGGTGACTGAGGTTTTTTCAAGCCCGAAAAATATAGGGCTATGATCAGCAACAACTATATGTGATTGATAGCAATCCCATATGTGAAATAAACTATTCATCAGGATGTGTGTGTGTGTGTGGGAGGGGGGGGGGGGGGATATAGAGTGTGCATATCCAGCACAGGTTTAGACATGAGCTGTTGTTTACATGTTGAATAGTGAATAGTTGTCTATATGTTGAATATTGACACAGTTCAGCATGTGACGGAGAACAATCTTACCTGCACTTGGGCAGTGAGGAAATAATCAACAGCCTGTGGGCCTTCATCTCTGTCAACATAGGCAATGGTGACGTCTGCATCTACCATCTGCGTCATATCTGGGCTACCACTCAAACCAAATCCCATGTACTCATTTAGAAAATCTCTGCACAAGATAAGAGAGAGGTGGGGAACAGAGAGAGAGAGCGAATAGAAAGAAAGAGGTAGTATGTGTTAGAGAAAAAGAACACCTCAATGAGGGATATCCAAATAATGTTCAGCACAAAAATTTATCACTTCAAATGATGTCCTACAATCCTCTGAGCAGCTGTATCTGCATGCATACAAGCATACCATTAGAATCACAGTTGGTGGGAACTCAATATGCAAAGAAGACAACATGCAAACATATAACAATATTAAAACACATAACATGCAAACATAACATACAAAAATTATAAACTAAAAATGTTGTTCAATAGAAAACAGTTTGAAGGATATTCAGTTAGTAGAAAGACATCAGTATTTTTAATGCACTATGTCCACTCTTAACTATACATGGTCACAGTAAGAAACAACTTAATTAATGACATCATCTTATCATGTATTTTTGATTCCCTTTTATAAGGAAAGTAAAAATATATAATTAGAGGTGTATTACACATATCAATGACTAAGTTCCTACTAGTTATTGTCTTCATTAATGGTATTGTTCTAATTAATATTAATTTTGAAGATCCAATTTTAATGAATATGAGGTCCTCCATGTTAATGTCACACTATACTTAAGAGCTAACATGTCATTCTAAACTAAATTTACTTATAGATGGCAAACTGTGTGATGGTTGAGCTGGAGAAATGGCCAAACAGCTGTACAGATTTCAATGAAATTGTCCAATACTTTGTTATTTAAAGCACACAAAGAGATCAACCTTTTGAATACTAATCCACATTATGGGGAGTATCGTTCAAAATTTATTATCCTTCAAAGTTGAAGCCCAAATTTAACCTAGAGGTCTCAAATTTAACCTAGAGGTCTTTCTTAAATCTCTAATGGGGGGGGGGGGGGGGGGAGCAAAAAAAAATCCAAGGTGGGGGGCGGGGGGCAAGCTCCCCTCCCCACCTCCCCCCCCCCCAACCTTTAAAAAAAACCCTGATAGCTATTAAGTTATGTAACCTGATGGGAAATTAATATGTTAGACTTCTAGTTATGTACGTTATTTGTATTATGTAATGTCTATGGACTGGCAGAGATATAAAAGACCCAGATATCTCAAAATGAAATTACTCTAGTTAATCTGGTGACAACAATCTACCATATCATGGGTCTAGGCACTCTTAAACCCCAACAAGAGTAATATAATAGCCATTGAAGGAAAGGTAGGACTCTATTCAAATTATTGTTCAGGAGGAACCTCTTTGCTCTGGAAAATGCAGTAACAATTTAAGTCCCCAAGCCACCTCAGGAACCTCTTTGCCACCATTGTCCATTCCTACTAGCCCTCCAATCCTCCTGTCCTGCAGACAAAGCACAAAGACAGGCTGGCGAATGATCATGTGCTTACAATCCAAAAATAAGATGCCTTCATCACCATATACATAGAATTAGTATACAATGCAGCTCTCATTACAATAGAAGACGAGGTAATTAACTTAGAGGGCAAAGACCTTCCAACTTAAGGCCTGCTTGCTAATCTTCTAAGGGGTGCTGCTGCTGCCAATATCTTCAATCAGCTTTCAAGGGAAACTTCTTGGGACATCAACAAGGCTTCCACATTCATCATGCCTCTGGTTGACACTCTACAAGTGTTAATTATCCCTCTTCTATGGGCATGTCAGGCTAAAAATGTCAAAAATGGTGCTTAATGGCTGGATCGCACTTTGTCGTAGATCATTCCATGGGCATGTCATTATATCCTGGGCAATGACGGGTATGGCTGCTAATATTATTATAAATGGAACCCTTATGATTACAAGTTAGAGAACATTTTTGTAATGTGTGTGATTATGTTACGACATATGTGGTCGACCTTGTCAGGGCTAGCTCTCTAGTGATATCTTACGATGGAATTAATCAAAATAACAAGTCCCCAAGACCACAAAAGAAAATCCAGTCAAAACATGTTCTTGTGAATCTCTATTACCTCTTACTCTTTCCTGGTAAGCTTACCTGTTCTCTGTCTGGCTAGACATTGCTGTTGCTATTGCCCTTCTGTGTGCTGATAGTATATTTCCTGGAATATACCTCTTGGGAATGTTTACCACCAATACATGAACACACATTGCAGACTTAAATATGTTTATGATTTAGACTAACTCTAGTCTTTCAACTTGTTTGTCACTTAATTGTGGGTGATGTAAATATTTTTGTATCGGCTCTTGAAAAAGCAACCATGTTTATCATTCCCTTTAGATTCTGTTCATAATTCAATAGTTGAATATATTAACTAATAACCCAAAACAAGACAGATGTAGCATGCTTACATGCCAAGTTTTATGTTTTTAGGTCGAAGTATGTCTATTTACCAATTTGTCATATTAGCCACATATACTCACAGGAAGAGGTGTGGTGACCAGAAGAAACATTTGGGGGGGGGGGGGGGGGGGGGGGGGAGAACCTACAAAAAGGAAGGAAAAAGAGGAAAAGAAGGTACTTGACCTATTTGTTTGCAGAGGAAGCAGGATACTTACACAGGTTTTAACTTTTACTATTGCATTCACAGAACATCAATAGTATCTATGTTCGTTTTCTTGGGTTTCACTTTCAGTTTGCTAAATACATTATTTTTTTTATACTCACAATGGAAATCATTGGTATTCATTATTATGCAAGCACACCAATTCACTTTTAGTGTACAACTTTAAAACTATATTACTAAGTTAAGTTAAGGCAAAACAACAGATTGAGTATGAACAGGCCTGAATGAAAGAATAACCAAGAATAATTGACCACAAGAAGGTGTCTAGCACAAATGAAGCCATAAAAAAGAAATAGTAATCCCTCATGTCAGCAATGGAAGGTGTTTTAGTCCAGGAAACAAAAAGTCACCTGCCCAGATTACAATACTGTCAAGCATGTCACTTGGCTTCCTAGTGTATGCATGCAGGTACAATTATTTTGTTCAGTAATCCAATTTAATATTCCGAAAAATACTAACAATTATGGCTATGTATAATAAACGTGTTACTAATTGCAACTTTAATGGACAACTGGTCAGTATATGTGTGGAAACAGATGAAAAAGGGTAGTGGAAGAGGGAGAAGGTGGAGAAGGGGACAAGTGTGAGACTTAATCTTATTTAGGGACATCAGATTGAGAGTGCTGAAGTCAGTCCGCAGTGAAGGTAGGTATCCTATTGTATATCTTATGCAGTGCTACTAAAGTTTCCATCTCCCCTCCCTTGTGTGGAAGTATTTGCTTTCATTTGGCTTGTAGTTGTGATTGTGTGTAAATAACAGGAATAAACATCAATTTAACATGTGCGGTCTTCTGGAGGAAATGTGAAGAAACAATTACACGGTCTTGCATACATATCCTTTCTCTCTCACAATGTGACATGCATGCATGCATGTCTTGCACTAGACAAGGAAGAGCTTCAACAGAATGTTATAGTTCATTAGATCAATGCAATCACGCACCTAAAGTGCTATAGCAAGAGTGGTCCCCACTAAGAATGGTGTCAAATAATTACTGTATTTATTAAACATAGTGTTTTAGACCTAGAAAAATAATTGTTTAGAACACTTAAGATGGGTTTAAAGTTGTAGTAAAAATTACAAGTTTAGGGTTTCTATATAGTTAAACACACTTAGTTGTAACCATAGGGATTTAATACAGTAAAATCACTTAGTTGTAACTATTTAGTTGCAGCCAAAAAAAAAACCTTGGTGATTCCATACAGTAAACAATGAGTTAAAAAAACCATTCTTGAGAAAAACTTATGGATGCATGCTGCCCACCCACCATTCCAAGTGTTCCTAGACCAGTGTGTCACAGGTAACCACCATGTCTGAAGTTCTATTTTTAATCTAGAGCACAAGATTGTATCCTGTGATATTTCACATGCCAAAAATCTGCTATCCAGCTACATAATGAGCTAGTCTAGGGGTTCAGAAGATGGTAGCTAGCTCAACTACTGGCTAAACAAAAGAAGCATAGTTTAGTTGTTGACTCCAACCTTTCCCTCAAGAGCCTTATGAACATTGAGGAATGCCCACAACTATTATATCTGAGTAAGTATTCTAGCAAACAGTAGCTCATGAACAACAGTTAATGACAAGATTAGCTAGTGCTTTTCCAATGATACTCTCCTCCAATTAGAATACAATACCCTGGGGGGATAGACATTAAACTGCGCGTAATGCTGTGTGATGGACTACTAATTCTATATTCCACTCCTTGAAAGTTGTCCTTAACCCAAAACACTATATTCTGTGGAGTTAGTTTTAAAGTCTGATCACTTTTCATACCGCATAGAGTATGTACAACTCATCATGGCAATATCATCTCATCTCATTTACGACAATTTTATCAGTCATTTCCCCACCCATCCCCCACCCCCAAGAAGCAACAACACAATAATGCCACATCTAAGTAATGACTCTGTATGTGTGGCCTTGCAATAATCAGTCACGTTTAATGTTTATGAACCAAGAAACAAAAAGAGCAGTCCGTGATATCCTGTTTTGACTGAATGGGCTGACTAAACTGTAACATCAAAATTGAGGCAATGGGCGACTCTGTATCTGTGGCTTGGCAATAATCAGTCATGTATAATGTTTTTGAACCAAGAAAAAAAAAGCAGTCTGTAATTGGATATCCTGTTTTGGCTGAATGGGCTGACTAAACTGTAACATCAATATTGAGGCAAAAGGTAGACATCACAATGAAAATGTAAGAAGAAAACACATATAGTTGTCACATCCATCCCCCACCAATGTTCTGATGACTAACAACAACATTTCTGGCTTCTTATAGCTGCAGTAACAATGTGTGTGTCAGTCTGTCTGTGTATGTGTGTGCATGCGCCTGTCTGTCTGTCTGTCTGTCTGTCTGTCTGTCTGTCTGTCTGTCTGTCTGTCTGTCTGTCTGTCTGTCTGTCTGTCTGTCTGTCCGTCTGTCTGTCCGTCTGTCTGTCCGTCTGTCCGTCCGTCTGTCTGTCTGTCTGTGTGTGTGCTGTGTGTGCATTTGTGCGTGCATGGATATTGTGTGCATGTGCGTGTGTCATGTGTATGTACATGTGCAATCATGTGTGTGCTGTATGTGTACATGTGCATTTGTGTGTGTGTGTGTATGGATCTATACCTCTCTGACAAAACGAACACAGAGCTAAAAAAATATCACTGCTGCTAAACTTTATAATTGTGTGTAGTTCAGCAATCATAAAAAATATATATTATCCCATCAGAAAAAAATAATACAAACATGTAATCAGGATGCACCTATGTGCACTATTTCTGATTACAATGGTTAAAGTACTTTGTTTCTAGATTGGTACCTTCCTTACTAGCAAACAGCCATTTGCACTATGAGCTTATTCTTTTCTATTCATCCTTTGTTCTGAGAGTTTGAATCACTTTTCTATAGCACAACTAATATTTTATATGATCCAGAATTTTTTTAATCACATTAATATTTTTTGATAAAATTTTCGACACACTTTTCTCTGTGTGTTCTTGGAATTGAAAACTCCGCTCTCACAAACCTGCACCACTGAAGTTATTAATATCTTGCCAACTGTTGTAACATGTGCTCTTTCAGACATCATTAACTAGGGAACTTTCAGATTACACAACAGAGCAAAAGGGAGCGCTACTTTCATACTTTCATCCTTCTGAGTGTGAAAACTTGGAATAGAATTGCCTATTCTTATTGGTCCTCATAGACGACATAGATTATTTATCTAGGGGACATCTATTTGTTAGCTTGATTGCTGCTTGATTTTTTTTTAATGCAACTGATGTCTCCATGCATATATGGATGAAAAATTGGCATTAAAAAAAATAATAAAAATAAAAATAATGATAATAATAATAATTTTAAAAAAACACAAAAAAACAGCCAACTTTATACCTCTTTCTTCTAAAACTTCAGTAATTAAAAAGAAAGAAAAAAGAAAAAATTCAATAAAAAAAAGAAAAAGAAAAAAAAGAACATTGTCTAGAAGATTATAAGGAACTATATTATGTCAAAATAAGAAAAAATTAATTTATATATATATATATATATATATATAAAGCTATATTTTTTGACACTAAAAATGAAATATAATTTGGAGGATTGCTTTTTTAAATCAATTAAATCTGTAAATTGACTGGACCAATTGAACATTCCCAGAATAGGCACTGGTTGTAGATAGTACTGCAACCAGCACCGTAGATGAAGATATACTCGAATTTGAAGAATAAATCCGCATCTCAATATTGCTAATTTCATGTGGCTTTAACCTGTGCTACTGCAATTATCTATAGTTGCTATTTTGTGAGTTGAGGCAAATTGGGAAGACTAAAGAAAAGCCTAACTTGTTTTTCAATCTATTTAGCATCATTTGCAGCTGGAGTCTACTGGAGGTTTGACAGATAAACAAAAGAGTGAAAACAAAATTAGATTTTATCACAGGTGAGTTCAAAATTTCATTATATTTTGAAGCCAATAGATTACAGATTACTTCCTTTTTAAGCTAACGTAATAATAAGAATCAAATATTACTTTAATGAGCTTCAATTATAGTTACTTGAGATATTTGCAATCCTTCCTATGAGTTAACCATAAATGTATATTATATAACACAGAGTGAGTTCAAAAGAATTATATTAATTGTTAAAACATGGTAGCCCAATAAATGACAACTAGCTTCCTCTTCTAAAACCACTGATACCATACACAAAACATCCTGTTAAGGGTTCAATACCCCGAAACAGGAGTTATCCATGAGATAACAGAATTCATTCAAACACTTGGACCCAGAAAAACTTGGCATGCACACACATCATGATATTGTGTTATTAATAGACGGAATGTAAGCATGCTGCATCTATCTTGTCTAGGGTAGGGTGGTTAGTCAATATGGGATATACCTAGTGAGCACAACAAGTATTGATTATGAACAGAGTCTAAGGGATGATAAACATGGTTGCTTTTTCAAGAGCCGATACAAAAATATTTACATCACCCACAGGTACGTGACACAAAATTTGAAAAACTAGAGTTAGTCTAAATCATCAGCATATTTAAGTCTGCAACGTGTGTTCATGCATTGGTGATAAACACTCCCAAGAGGTATATTCCAGGAAATATACTATCAGCAAACAGGAGGGTAATAGCAACAGCAATGTCTAGCCAGACAGAGAACAGGCAAGCTTACCAGGAAAGAGCAAGAAGTAATAGTGCTTCACAAGAACATGTTTTGACTGGATTTTCTTTGTGGTCTTGGGGACTTCTAATTATAATTAAAATCATTGAATATGAGTGGTTTTTTAAATTTTATTTTTATTATTATTTTTAGTGCATATGCTCTTTGATGATTTAATGACAACAGGGATTATATATGCCTTCAAGTGTCAAAAATGGCATGACTTACTTCGACAGTAAGTATGAAGTTAACTGAACCACCGTAAATGCTTTGAAGGCTGCTAGGTACTTCATGACATTTAAATTTGTAGAGCATTAATTCATCTGCTATGGCTATTGGTTCTCGTACTGCATTCTCATTTCTTTATTAATCCAGCAGCTTACCAAGCAAAATCTTATTCGGTGGGTTCAAAGTTTGATGTTTTGTTATAGTGGAGAGACAATCAAGACACATAGCCAAGCTGTTTGTCTACAGCTAGGAAGGTTGTCTTAATATGCAACCATCCTCAGCTCTAGCAGAGAAAGTTTTTTTGATTTAAAATCATCTTGATGTAATCAAAAGAGCACTTTGAAACTGTTTATCATTTCACCCATTTGAAAAGTTTTATTATGTGATGACCTTTCTGGCATTAAATTAAGATCATAGCACAACATTTTGAGCATAGTAAGTCAACTAGAAGCATATTAGGGAGATTCGAAAAGCATTGGAGCATAACATAATAGGTTGAGGTACAAAGAAAGAAGACCATAATGTGCCAAACCCATATGTGCCTGGCTAGAATTTACTTTGAAATGCCAGCTAAATAAAAACTCACCCACATAATTTATAAAAAGTTTGAACTTCTATTCATGCCTTGAGGCAAGAGTAACCACTAAATACTTATGAGGAGTGGTACTTTAACCTATAAACCACACTAAGTAATTCCTAAGTACCCTAAATGACGTCAGTAAAACTGTGAACTATATTTGGCATGTCCACCATTACATATCTAATTTGACTCACTCAAAACATAGAGGATAGAATAAGTTACATAATGCTATTATACAATAAAGCATCAAACAAAGTACATTTTAGACAATAAATTATTTTTCACAATCAATAAATTATTTTTCACGATTGATAAATTATTTTTCACGATCGATAAATTATTTTTCACGATCGATAGATTATTTTCACGATAAATTATTTTTCACGATAGATAAATTATTTTTCACAATCAAAAAAAGAAGGCTTCTGAAAGAAATAATAATGGGATAAATCTTTTCAAATATAGTCAAAGGTAATATTAAAAAGCTTTGGAATATGATGTGTTTTGATGCAAAACTGGTTTACAAGATTAAAAAGCAAAAGGGAGTTATATAGAATTCTATCATCTCATGATACTGCCTACTGTCACTTTGAGTAGTAACAATTATAGCCATGTCCAGGTGTTGAGCAACATGTTCACCAAATGACTATTTACTTTGTCTGCAAAATCATTGGACAAGAATACATGTACCAATGATTTACTGTTAACAAGTTGCAGTTAATGATTGTCCTTGCCAATACGGAATTGTTTGTCGTGCTGGGTCAATGACTTTATCTTCAGATTGGTAATATATTTAACTATCAACTGTAAGAACCAGGTTCGATTCCAGCTAGGATAAGAAACTCTCCATAGGTGCACCCCAGCCCACCAAGCTGTAATTTGGTACAGGGTTTCCCTGGAATCTAAGGTGGTGGAGTGTAATGCTGACCACATTGCCTCGGCCTTGGGGATGAAGATTTAGATTTATTCTTTTTAGACTTAAGAAACAAAAATCCTCTGAGTCAGTAAATACCTATCAACTTAACTTTATTCCATTTGTGTCTCTATATTCTGAATTTGAACCTGTACCTCAATTGTTTATGAAACTATGAACAGTTTTGGAAATTTTTCTTATTCCGTTATCCTTTTTTGTTGTTGCATGCTTGGCTTTTGATCTTGAACAGTCTTCATGTTGCAGATACAGGCCTACATGTTGCAGATACAGGCCTACATGTTGCTGATACAGGCCTACATATTGCAACAAAAGACATGTACATCATATTCAACTATTGATGTTGCAACAACAGACAGTAAGGTTGTGTAAACACCTTGGTGGGTCGTGATACAACGCTTTACATTTAAACTAAGAAGAAGAATATACATGAAGAGTGAAATTTTTTGTCATTTAATAACAGGTGTGCAACAATTGCATTTTACAAGCCACACTATTTCTTCATTTTCTCCTATTGATACAGGATGACTTATGCTTTTAGTCTATGATATTAATGACCCATTCATTCTAAGTGCACATTTATGGAAATTTTTTGCCCCTTATTCAATTTTTTTCAACTTTTTAAACAAGATTGATCCTGCACCAAATCCTGTGACTAATTATTTCTATAATATTTGACTAAAAAGTAGCACTTTATACAAAGAAAAATTATTTAGAACATTTAAGATGATATTACAACTTTTCTATTTCTATACAGTAAAAAGTACTTAGTTGTTACTACAGGGTTTCCATACAGTAAAAGCATTTAATTTTAACCACTTAGTTGTAAAAACATACTTAGGTGTTTCAACAACAACAAAAAAAAAATCCATTCTTAAGCAAATCTGTGAATGTATCCACCCACCCCCCCCCCCCCCCCCCCCCTATCGTTCCAAGTGTTCCTAGACTTGTCCACACTTTCCATGGAGCATGAGGTTCCTTATAGAATATCCCAAATTTGATAATTGATGAGAGCCTTGTCTGCTAGTTAGTGTAATCACTATCCATTTTCTACTTAGTCAACAATTACATGAATTAAACCAAAATTAAGTTAATACATATGTAAGCAGCACCAATATATATATATATAATGTTTTGTTATTCAAGAATACAAGGGGTACATTCTAAACTACGCAATGGTAACAACGAACTGATATAGTTAAATAGCTTTCATAAAGATATCATATTTGTTTAAGTTCACGATGGAAGTCAAACTTGGAGCAGATTTTTAAATTTCTGAAAGAAGCTTCTAGAAATACTAAGCTTACAAATACTGTTCTTTAATACTGAACTCTACACATAGACAGAAAACTACTTAAACTATTATTCATGGTGATCAACACTCCTATTCATACCAAATTAGCTAACACTACTATTCAAGGGAGCAATCAACAAAACAGTCCACACGATCAATCATTGCATCTAAAGGAATACAAATTTTTGCAGGTTTGGATCAACTTGAAAGACATAAGAGAAAGTACAAACCTGGCTCCACCAATAAACTGTCTTTGGGAACAGGAACAGTATTCTATCACTTCATATTAGCCTCTAAACATTGCTGTGCAGATCTAAACACCAATGGTTTTTCCTAAGTCATGCCTACTTCCCAAAGAAAGAAAGAATAGTCCTATTGAAGCAGTGGTGAGGATATTTTTTGTCTTATTTTTATTCATACATTAGTCACAGAAGGTACAGACCTTCTCAGAGCTGTTCTCCCCACAGTATAGGCTTGTATATCAGCATTGGATAATATCCCTTCTACTACACTGCTCTTACTTTCAGAAAGGCTCAGGCAATCACAATCTTCTTTTTTTCTAGCAGAAGCCTGCCCTATGGCAGATTTGCTATCCTTTATGACAAAATGTACTCCATATATTATTGTTCATGAGCTATTTTAAGCAGCCTGTTCCTGAAGAAGGGTAGTTATCCTCTAGCTACATGTTGGTATTGGTGGCAGTGGATTGGTGATCATGTCATATATTCATTGTCTTTACACATCCTTCACACTCTTATGAGATCCTCATTGTCAAATTCAGAAGCAGTTGATAAACAAACATACACATATTAAACAATTCAAAAATAGTAAGAGGGTAAAATTTCCTAAGTATCATTTTTATCTACCCCCTAGCTTGTTAAGATAAATGGATTGCAAGCGTAGCACAAATGTTAATTATATTGAGTAGTCAAATTAATAATCTTGTGTTGGGGCATTGTGCAGCCATATTGGGGAGGGGATGGGGTGGGAGAGAATAGAAATGTGTTAAATATGTTTATATGAATATATATAATATATGTATACAATGTATATTTCCCCGCCAAAAAAAGGGGTAAAAATAAGGAAGAACAAGTCTTCCAGTCCATTTTTTTTTTTACTGCCAAATGTTTACTGGAATGATTTTCCCCATCACTCATGGAAGAAAGAAAAAATCTCTGAGCACTTTTTCATGCACCTGAATGCATACTGAAATCATAGTTCGCAGTTGCACATTCTGGTATTTGCAACAGAGGAGCTAGGTGTCTATTAGCTGCATCGATACTGAAATGAAAAGCCAGTCATGCAACGACTTGCATATGTTACTAGTTGGCTTCTATTATCTTATTAACAGCTACAGCTATACAACTTCCCAGACTACCTTGCAGAAACTCAGGGAGCACAGCATTAGTGGTGTATAGTCTAGAATAGTAGTAATACTGTAGTACAGTGTGGGAGATGCAACGTACATAATTTGATAACTTATAGTACCAGTGGTGTGAATATTTGTCATGTTTTATTACTTGCTACAGACAGTACAGCACTTCTTAGAGCTGTCATTCCCCGACAGTATAGGCTTGTATATCAGCATTGGAAAACATCTCTTTCACTATACTGCTCTTACTTTCAGAGTGGCTCCAGCAAATGAAGTAATTATTATTTAGCATAAACCTGGCATTCAGAGATTTGCTACAACTTTAAACGAATGTACTAACATAAATTATTTTTGGGTACTTGAAGCAGCTTGCTTTTGAAGATGTTGCTTGGCCTGTAGCCACACATTGGTGGCTGGTGGAAGTGGATTGGTGTTCATGTCATACATTGTCTATAAACACCATGCAACAAGATCACAGCTGTGCTCTTCATTGCCATGGATCTCTTCAAACCAGTTCTTCATCTTTTTCCTCATTCTTGAGTGGAATCCGATTGCTTGAGTACCAGCAATATTTTGACTAAACAAACAACTCTTGGTGATGCTTCATTTCCCTGTGGGGGCTGTTTACTAAATGTGTGTGGGTTAAGGTGAGCATTTTTTAGACACATGCACAGCATCCTTCCTGTTCAGAATATAGAAATCAGAAATAGTACAGACCACTTTGTTGTTTTCCTGAAGTGAATTGATGTCCACATCACTGCACTTGATTCAGCTCTGACTGCACCTTCATGTCACTCCTATATCCTTGGGCTTCTCATCAAAATACACAATTATCAACATCAGACAAGGTGCCACTTTCGTTTTTCATAGAGGAGTCAATCTATGTCATTATATATAAGCCCACGAGACCCCACCATGAACTGCCATCCACTTCCTCTTCCCACTTAAGGACAGTTGTTAAGTGGATAAATGTATACCGAATGTCAATTGCTTGAATGCATGCATGATGTTTCCATCACCCCCACTCCCACCCCTCCTCCCCCTTCTAAAAGAAAAGAAGGAAGGAAGGAGTGAAGGAAGAACAGCTTTCTCTTTCTTTTTCCTCTCTCCCTCTCCCTCCTTGTCATATTAACCAGAAATTGTTTCCCTATCAATTACACGAAAAAAATTGCATGAGAAAGTTCTTGTGCACATGTTTATATAGAAATCATGGTTCGTAGTAGTTTATTCCTGTATTTGTCACAGTAGAACTGTTCCTGTTTACCTGCTAGCATGGATACAGTACTGAAGAGCTTGTCATATAACATCTTGCATTTGATACTAGTTGGCTTCATCACCTTATTAATAGCTACAGCTATACAACTGTCCATAAAATCTGAGGAAACTTGGTGAGCATAGCATTAGGGGTGTATAGTCAAGCAATCAGGGTCCTCTGTGGCAGCCAACATAATAGGTCATTGGTAATCGGAAGGAAAAAAATCAAGTTCGGTTATAATAGTTATGAATAATATAGTGAACTTTATAAAAACACTAGGTTCTATATTAGATTGATGATATTTTCAAGAGCCTCGTCCAGCATCATAGCATAACAAGTAGCATAACATTAGGCCACAGCGGATAAAATTCTTGTTTCTCATCCAGACGTTATCTTTTAAAAATCAAAGTGGGCAAGTGACAGGGGAAAAAAACAAACAAAAAAAAAACAACAATAAAAAACACAACTTTAAAAAATAAGATAAGCAAGAAAAAAGTTGCCTCTTGCAGTCGACCTTTACTAAATATGCATTTTTGTTCATTTAGTTCACTTCAATTTCAAATTGTGGTGTAAACACAATCTTGGTGCAGCATTTTGATAAGTCCCTTTTTAAAAAATATCAATGTGGTGAATCAGCATTGAAAATTTTTTTTCTATTTTTGAGTGAAAGTTTTGAAGAAAAAAGCATGAGGTTGATGATTGAGAAATAAGATATTTATATACTGTGACTTTACCGGTTTAACGTAAGAAACTTAGATACAAACTAGAAACATGCAATTAACAGCGACCTTTATATTTAACTTCATGGATCAGATTTTTATGTCATCAACAAACTTTTTATCTTTACCTCCTCAACAGTAATATCTTACTAGTATCCTAACCATGGTCACACCCACTGAGCCAGATAAACCATTGTTGCATCCTACACATTAAATCTTACTCTCCATTTGGGTCTTCAAAATCACATCCACAGAGTTCAAATTCTACCAGGTTGTCATCTGATTGGACAGTCCAAGAAACCTGAAGCCTGCTGTCCCCAAGGAACAAGCAGTTGTCATAGACCCTGTCACTCAAGGCTCCTAATGAGATAGAGTAAGAGGAGATCATTTAGATCCACAGTCACTGCACATTTTACATATAATCATCATTAATCCATTATTTGTTTGTTGTTGTTTTTAAATTTTAACATAAAAGCTTAGCAATCATTTTACTCATATTCTTATTATTGCATTTCTTTGCAGTTAGTAGCAACATACTGGAAGTGAAGTAAGCTACCAACCTTCGATGGCAATCTGCAGCGAGCAGCAGGCTAAGATAGCCAGGAAACTGGAGTACATTCTACCCGCTCTTATGCCGTTCACCAGAAAACTCCTTTACTACTTGAAGAACCCACGAATTGGAGCCGTTCACCAACCGTATAATCACCCTGAGTTCTCACTTTTGCTACTCCACAGCTCTTTACAGACCGTTCTTCACTGCGCATGAGCACATAGTCACCTATTGGAGGTTATTGCAATTATTTTTTTTTGTTTTGTTTTGTTGTTTTTTTTTGTGAAACACAGAATTGTTCAACTCCTTTCCTTTTGATTCAGTTAGCCACTGAAATATGTTCCAATACAAATAAATGTTAAATTAAAATATGATAAAGGAAAAAAATTTTATGGTTTGACTGTGATCATTGATCTTTTCTCTCCCCCCACCCCCCCCCCCCCCCCCCCCTTTTTTTTTTAATGTGAGGAGTAAATGAATAAGGAAGGGGGGGGGGGGGGGGGGGGGTTGATAGAAAGGTTCCAGCTTTATAATACAAAATAAATTAAAAAAAGTTCTTTGATTAAAATCTTGGAAAAATATACAAAACACACAGAGACAGACACTGATAGACAGACAGGCAGATGACACACCCACAGTCCATGAGTTCATACAATGTTGGTGTATATTAAAATACACTGTATTATCTTAGTGTGTAGCATATTCTAGTGTGCATATAAAGTGATAAACTCTCCTAAATGTAATTGATGGAATCCAAAGGATTCTTGGTGAGTATAACCATCTGAACTATGGTCAGAAGCCCAGTATTTGGTGAGGCCACACCCATTTCTGTAGGCATTGCAGGCAAAACAAAGAAAAAAAGGAGCCATTATAGGAAAATCCAGAGAACCAGTGGATCAAATGAGCTCAAATTGTCAGCACAGACTCCTGTGGACCACATGAACATTTTGGCGAAGCCACACCCTGGCCACACCCCATCCTGTGGGTATCACAGGCTTAAGAAAAGGGAGAAAAATGCAAATTTGGCAATGGGGGTTGTGGGTTCAAGTCCCACTACATTGGTTACCCCAACTTCCCCCTCCCCCCCCCCCCCCCCAATTAACTACAATCCAAGTGAAAGATCCCATGTGTAGTAAGAAAGGAAAATCATATTATGAAAAAAAAACCAAAAAAAACCAATTTAAAAAATTTTTTTAGTACATATCTATAATATGTCCCCAGAGAATGTCCCCAGAGACAGGTACCCCTCCCTGCCAATATGTGTGTGTGTAGGGCTAGGGTGTGTGTGTGCGTATTATATATATGTATGCACGTTACTACGGGTTAAAATGATCTCCTACAAACTATTTCTCCCTGCTGTAATTTTCTCTCTCAACATCAATAAATAACTGATGCTTCCATTTACGATACATTTAAGAAGACCATTAAGGGACACACACAGAGGCCATGAAAATATATCACCTGTCCACATCGGAAGGTAGGCACATGTTTGGGCAAGTGAAGAAATGACATGACCTCAGGCTATTCGCATCATGTATATGAATCACTCCATGACTGTAGTTTTATAAAAAATAATAATAATAAAAAAAAAATTTTAAATAACAAAAAAAAAACAATTAAATAACTGCTCTAATGTGGTTACAGATAGGACCAACTCAGTACTTGCTCTTGGCTGTAAAATTATTTATCTTTTACATATAGTGAATGTCAATCAAACTATGAAGTAGCACCTGTCAAAAGCACATTCAGTAAAGTTTATTTGAATTCAATTTGTTCATATCACTAATCCAAACATTGGTATTTATGAGTTACAGATTCTTCAAACGGACACTTCCTCTTATTATTCAGTTTGACTTGATTCATTGGACTCTCATGTTCTCCATCTAACACACTTGAATCATCCACCATAGGAGCTATACTAGCAGTTCTCTGCCTGTCAGTATCTCCATCGCCTCCACCTTCCACATTCACAACTATTGCATTGCCTGTATCAGCACAGCCAGTGCCTGATTCAACTGAACAAGAACCATTTTGGAACTGTGAAGATATTTTAGCATACTGTGATGTCCATTGCTTTGCTTTAGCAACAAAAGTGGGTCTTTGATACTTGTACTCACTGGATATATCAGCCATTAGGCCATCATCTGGATTGGGTTCTGACAGTAGGAGCAGTATGGATGTAAGAATAGTGTGCAAGTTGTGTGCAGGCTTCCAAGAACCAGTGGGAGGGGACTTCAAAACGTCCAAACATATCCTACCAGCTGTGTCAATATTGGGGTGGTATATCTGAGTTAGGAATTGGACGTGTGGAGGCTCGAATGGATACCTGTTGGGGATCTTTATTTCCAATTTAAAAACACCTCCTGCGTAAGGAGTACTTTCTTCGCCTAGTAGCTTTACTTCCAGGTGGTTTAGGCGGCCTTCCTTGGGCCAGCACACTACTCCGTGTGGAGGGTCCTTTTTTAGCCTTTCCATCTCTTTGCCCATTCTGCTTACAAGTCTTTTGTCAGCCATGATATTCACCTATTTAACGCTCACCGGCTCACTTCGGTTTTGACTGACACTCAAAACCCGCCTACATAAATAATTAGAATTTATCTTCTTCTGAATAGTCCAGGGTGGCAGGCCACACCCTCCTTCGAAGGATCTGGTCACGATTCTGGTGTCACTGGGGCCACAAATTTGGTTCCCCGCCTCACGATTTGATTTGTGGGTAACCATATTTCATAGGAAGTAGGACAGGATCCAATTCGTTGAACTGTTACTAGCATTGATTTCATTGCACCACTAGATGACCAACTGCAACACTGTTAAATTATTCCAGTGGGATAGATTTTGATGCCACAAACACCCAACCCTGGGATCATTTCTTGGAAGGCCCACCAGACATGGAGTACTAGATGAGGTGGGAACTTCGTTGCACTGGTGCGTAGGTGTTCTAGCTATTGAATTGGAGAGCTTACACTCGGTAGGAATTGTTGTTGTGCTTATGGCAAATATTACAGACATTTGGTCAGGGGTTTATTTTTTTTTGTTTTTGTTTTTTTGTGGAGCGTGATAACCAAAAATTTATGTATTCTGGCTGGATTAGCAACCAAGCTGGGTTACATGAACTTGTTGAGAATTATTTTTACCCCCTCCCAGTCAAGATGTTAATTTTCTTGTGGATCTTGTTGCTCTACTTAGGAAACTTCCCTCAAGAACACCAGTGCTAAGGTCTTCAGTTCAATTCCTGGTCATGGTTGGGGGGTTTGTACTCATGATTAAGTCATTATTGAGTAAAAACTGTAGCCATAAGTGAGTGGATTTTTGGCTGGAAATTTCGGGCCTTGTTTTTTTTTTTTGTGGTTGCTGTAGCTAACTATTCTGCTTGCTTCCTTAATTTGCAGCCTACCCCTGTAGACCAACATTCCACAGAAGCTAACACTGCAGATATGCAGTCAGTTAGTAACTCCTATCTACAGGGTTCTTGCTTATCTGGTGCAGACTTGGGTATAAGGCCAAGCAGTTCAATTCCCTGTTTCTTATTAATGATTAAAAGAAATTTTAAAAAATTAAGAAAATCTATACTGGGTTGGCTATACACAATTCAAACATAGCTGCACTGCACAGCAGGTGACCTTAAAGTCTAAGACGATTCTAGTTGTTACATGGTCAATCGAAATGATCAAATGAGCCAGTAAAATAGCTTGGATTTTTGTTTGCTGCTCAAGAATAGCTTGTTGCAGTCAGCAGAAACCCAATATGATTGTAATTGTGCTAGTTTGAGTATTTTATAGAAAGTGTATAATGTAATCATTTATGGCTTTCAGTTTTTTTTTTTTTTTTTTTTTTTTTTTTGTTATTAAAATGTAAAAGTGGTTAAACAGGGATAATAAATGTCAAGTTAAGGTTAATATTTAGGGGGGAAAAGGTGACCTAACTTTCAGGTGAGGCAATTAAAGCAGCCATAAATGTGGGCTGGTCATGGGTGTTAGGGATAGTGAAATTGAATGCCAGTCAATTCATTCTATGCTATAAAATAAAGTTAATGCTCGATCAACATATTATGCAGCTCTATACATAATCAACCAATCCTCACTGAATGATCACATATTTTAATTTAAGATGTCCTCTATAAATAATTTATTATCATACAAATTAAAAATCTTTCTTTTCTCCCATGTTGTTGATAATTTGTGTCCTTCAAATAGACAAGGTTAATTTTTAAACTTCTATGAAAAAAAATTTTTTCCTTCTGTGATTCATCCCAATATCCCTCCCCCACCCCACCTGCTCATCCACCCCAAACTCACTATGCACAAACACATTCACCAGAGCCTGAACGAAAAACCATTCATATAAAACCAGCGTCAACCCCAGCCTCGCCTAAACTAAAGCAACAAACAATATTGATCAGGAGGCAAATGGTTGTGATTGCTATGATAAAGAATGCCTGAGAAGTGAATTTTATGATTATGCAACAAAAAAAGGAAGGAAAGTTTACTTGTAAATTAATTATTCCTTAAAAAATAATCAAATAAAAATAAAACCAGAACAAACTACACAATCATATCATTTGAATACTCTAGCTTGCATTGCTTTCAAATAGGCCCTGCAAGTAACAGTGACAAAATGTTTGAATGTCATGGATAGGAGCTAGAAGTTTCTATATAAACTACATTTTTAAGAATTCGATGTACTTTGCATAAGCACTAATGCAGTTACTACTGCTATGGTTCACTCAGTAGGAGAGGGAGTAGGCCAGCATGGAAAACATTGCAGCTAGTGCATATGTCATCACACAACGAGGAGCTCCACAGAATACCTTGCTACTATCGTCATCCTCCTCATCATCAGTCTGAATAAAAGGAAGAGGGGGAGGGAGGAGGATATTCTGAATAACATAGTCCATTAATATTCACCCCCAAGGCTTCCACATTTTTAAGACAGATGTGTACCTTAAATACAGTAGGTAAGTGCTTCATAGTTCCATGACATGCACATGTTTTATGGTGGAACATGATATATCTACTTATATATAGCTCTTAATATGTGTATGTGTACGTGTGGTCGCTATACTTCCTTCAATTTTGAAGCTACAGAGTCGAGGGGTTTTCAAAAAAATAGAAAGCAAGCACTGCACCCACTCATGTAGTTTTAAATGTCTATATGGCCACATCCCTTCCTATATCTAAAAAAAAGCCAAAAAAAAAAAAATGGCACTTTGGCCAGAAAAAGTAATGGAACTACAGGCCTAAAATGGCATGTAGACACAACTTGATTCTTCAAATAACATGGGGTTGGTCCCATCTAGCCACACCTCTTCCTCATTGTGTGTAAGGATAAAAATGCCAAAAATGGTACTTCTAAAAACACTTGGACCTGGCAGCTATACCCTTGAGCAAAGATTTATTCAGATCCTAATAGACAAAAGTGCCCCAAAAAGGCCTATTCAGGCTAATTAATGGGAGCAGCTGTATTAAAAAGCCCTAAGGGAAGTTGCATACTCTTGGCAGTTCAGTGCACACTCAGTTTAATACATAATACATAATAACAAAAATTAACTACAGAATTTCCTGATAAACAGCAACCCTCTATGGATAGGTGGTTGAGTTTTGGTGGCATAACCATAATAACCAATGAACCAAGATCTGGAATAGAGCCTCACTTTGCAAGGTTAATTGGGGAATTATTGTAAACAGAAAAGGGGGAGAGAGAAGGAAAATGAACAATTATGTTGTTGACTCAAGGATTACCTGCACTAGCCAGAAGACAAGAAATATTGTGCACATTGATTAATTTTTTTTTTTTAATTGATAGAGTCATGATCATTTGTTGACTGAATTGAGAATGAAAATTAATTTAGATAAATATTCCAACTTTGCAAGCAAAGCTGCAAAGGGACATCTAGGAACCTAAACGGTAGCTTAATGTGAATGGTATTGTAATCAAATGGATTTCAGCGATGTAAAAATTAACTAGTTTCTTAAGTTTTCTCAAACATTTCAAGAATCATTTAGTGTGGCTTGTACCTAGCCACACAGGTAGAAAAAAAAACAACAGAAGCACACTGAGTTTGCAGCTTGCAAGTTCCTCCAAACATAAGACACTCAACCTGTAAGTCACTTGGTTTGTTCATCTTAATTGGTACTCACAAGACAGTAAAGAAATCTCTTTGTGAACCTCTGAAAAAAACAAGAGACATAGCTGCTGAATGAACTAGCTGCATACCACTTGGGGAGGGGGCCAAATCTCAACTTTGTTTCGATTTATTAAAAATTATGTCTTAATTAGTTTTTATTTTTATTCAAATAGTGAAAATCAGTTGTTAAAATCTTTCGGTAGCATCATGGTGTTGTCTTGTAACAGTACCACTCTGTGAGACCATTTGAACACCTAATTCACAAAGTTTTATCTCTATCACTTCCTCTTGTCCCTCAGGAACTATTCAGCTGGATACATTCTCATAAACAAACTTCATCCATACTTCATGAATGAATTCATTCTGACAAAATGTAACACCATCTATTCAAGTATATATTTTACTATAGTGATGGAATAACATGGAACCAGTTCAGAAAAAAAATTTTTTTCTTCACTTACAAATATGTCCTGTGGGATAGATATCTGAGTGATATGGCTGGGTGTATCACTGTTATAAACACTGAAGATACCGATCTCACATGCCCTGACTGGTCCATCTGTGCCCAGCCTAAGGTTCACAACATAATCCTGGTTGAAGAAGAAATCTGCTCTGTTTACTCCTAAACACCTCATCCTAGTGAAGAAAGCAAGAAATTATTATAAGTACACAAGGAGAATGTGATATAAGTAAATGTGTATGTATTGCTGCCATACTCAGCTGTGCGGTTGATTGTCTTCCCTCCACCACTGTTGTCAACTTGAGTAGTTCCAACAGGATAATAATACAAACATATATCTACATGCAGATGGAGAAATTAAAATGATTAAATATCCTATTATGTAATACACTTTACTTTCTGAGTTAGGCATGTAGGAGAAGAGTTGAATGACAAAGGTCCACTGATCCTTGACGTAGAAGGTACCAGAGATAGCCCTCGGGTCATCAGTAGGGAGTTCACCAATCAACACTCCAGGACGAGTGGAGGGTCTGTCACATAGGATTCTATTTGGCTCATAATCTGCCTCCAAGGGGTTATTGGTCTATATAGCAACAAAGTAAATAACAAGGGAGTTTAAAAGAAAGATAGCAACAAAATGAGATGTAAAATAAATAATATAACTGCACCAATATGCACAACAGCAAAACAAGCAGAATTTATTCACAGTAATAGCAGTCATGCTATCAAAAGCAGTGCAATGCATAACAACATATAATAGTGGTAATATCATAGCTCCAGACATGACAATAAATATAATGCAGTAAATAATGATAAGAAGCACTAACATATAATTCCTGGTCAACTTCAATGGACGCAAAGATGGCCATTGCTTGTCTGCACCAGATGGTGAATGTCCCAACATCACAAGTGTAGTAATCCATGTCATCAGGAATGGTTATGACAAAATCATCCATAGGCAACCCTGTGTACTCAGTAGAATCAAACTCTCCTTCTCTGCAATGAAAAGAATTTTAAAAAAAACAACAAGAAAAGAAATTATATGGTGTAAATTAGGCAGAAGCACGTCAATCTTCCACAATCAAGAGATGACATCATCAGGAATACGGTTGTTCCCCTCTTGAGAGACCCCTCTATTGAAAGACCACCTCTCTTGAGAGACCATATTTTTCATGCTACAAGTTGTATTTGCTGTATAAACTCACCCCAGTTAAAAGACCACCCCCCTCTTATAAGACCGATTTTTGTCTGATTCAAGGGTGGACTCTCAAGAGGGGACTACTGTACAACATTTTAAAAGAATTAATTGTACTGGAGAAGTGATTTAATCCTCTGTCTGTCTGTTTGTGTGTGTGTGTGTGTGTGTGTGTGTGTGTGTGTGTGTGTGTGTGTGTGTGTGTGTGTGTGTGTGTGTGTGTGTGTGTGTGTGTGTGTATGTGTGTGTATGTGTGTGCATGCGTGTGTGTGTGCATGAGTCTGTGTATGTTTGTGTGTGTGTTGTGTGTGCGTGTGTCTGTGTATTATGCATGCATGCAATCAACGATGCACTAACACATAGCATGCCTCTCACACCTCGTGTAATGCATGTAGTGTAAAAGATATTCTATTTCATATCTATGTAAGTGTATATATAAAAATATAAATACTTACGTTCCATTGTTTTCTGTTAACGGGATAATAGTCCCCCCACCACTGCGATCAGGGGTAACACCAACAGGATAGCCGTAAACAAAAGTGTCTATAAAACAAAAACAATAAAAACAGCATTAGTGTATAATAATATCCAGTGGACCATGCAATATGTGGCAAACCTGGTCCTCGTCCATCATATATGAAGTTTCTGATGACAAATGTTTTGTTGTCCTTCACGTAAACATCACCACGTATGTTGTGTGCGGAATCCACAGAAAATGTTCCTACAAAGCCTGTCCCAGGAGATGGGGTACAATCGATCGAACCACCAGGAGGCTATAGTTAATTGTAAATGGTTCCACTAAATAAGGAAACTAATGTGTCATCCTATTAGAAAGGTGGCACATTAAAAAACAACACTGCAGATCAGACTGCTGCTCAATATTGTGGACTACAGAAGAATTCCCATTATTGGAACAGACTTCATTTTAAACTAGGCAGCAGAAAAGCCAAAATAACAAAGCCAATCCTAATTAACTCAACTAACCTCTCACGTACACTTTGTATCTGCTTATATAGTGGCTCATGCTGATATTTCCTAAATAACTATATTAATACTGCACTGAAAAATGTTAGAAAAAGACTGATAATCTACTTAAATTGGTAAAGATCATATCAATTTAAATTGTGTATGTGAGTGTGTATGTGCATGCGCATGAGTGTGTGTGTTAGTAAGTTTCCATGATATTATTATATTTTTTCCGATTTCAAATCAATCCAATATATCTGGTGTTTTTTTTTTCTTTAAAAAAAGAAAAAAATATATATAAACTTTTATGATCATAATTTGTACAGCTTAAAAAAAAGGAAGTATTTTTTAAAAAATTAAAATTATCTGTAAGTCACATGGTGAATGGTGACCAAGTAAATGTGTATCCTTACTATAATTCATGTAGTGTGTGTCTGTCGGTCTGTCCATGCGTAACACATGTCCTCCCAGATGCCTGGACCAATCCTCCAGAAATTTCAGGGGGTTGTCACAGGGTCATTGGCCCGATTTGGGGAGAATGTGGTTAGGGCTAGGGTATAATTCCATTATATAAACTTTCCTATTCGTTAACTACCAGAGTTGTAATGTGTAATCTAATCAGTCATATTGAAAATGGACACTTCTACAGAAAGTTGTTTTTACGAACTACACTAATCTGATCTCACAATAAGTGGACACTAAGTGTAGAGGTACGTCATAATATTACCTTTAGAAATGGGACAATGCCTCACATACATTCCTCCCCCCCACCCACCCTTTGTATGGCAGCAAAGAATTGTAATTCAGGTGAGTTTAAAAGGACACTAATTACTAGTGATGCATTCATAATAATTACTATATAAAACAGTAAGCAAACTGAACACGTTTGTAACTACAGGAGGCCGGAGGCGGACTGAAAAACCATCTGTAGTGCTGATTTTTTGTTAGTACGTAAAAACTTGAGGAGCATGATTTACAACAAACACCATAAAATATTTTACTATCTGGATGTAACCTGTAATTCATACACAATTGCACACACAAACACACGCACATACACATGTGTACACAAACAATGACCTGTATGTGATGCATAACTTACAAAAACAACTGTGGTGTTCCAAGTAATGGTGGTGAAAAGTTGATTGGCATATCTGCACCAGATACCAAATCCTTCAAAATCACATGCTCTGTATTGCTTTTCTGGTAGATTGAAACGAAAAGTTTCGTTAACATAAGCACGGCCAAGAACAAACTGAGCTCGTTGAGGGCTATTGTGAGGGAATGTTAATACAGTATGTTAAACAATATATCAATCAATAATCATCAAAATTTAAGCAATTTGCCAGCATCAGAAGTGATTGACAAAATTTAATATATTTCAAAGTGCTGCTTTTAAAGTTATGATGCATTACAATTACTGTTTCATTAAGCTACTCTGGACATCATTTTTCCTGAAGGACTGTGCATTTTCTATTGTATTTGCTTTCACAATCCACTTGATGGTGGAAACACACATGCACACACTTCAAATCTTACTATCGTTCTCAATTAGTTGGTTAGTTAGTTTGTTTAATAACTTCTCTCAGAGGAATGGGACTAAAGGACTCAACCTTCCAGTGTTTGATGGGGATAACTCTGGGGTGGTTATGAGGAAGTTTGGTGAAGATAGGGTGGGGGTTTTTTTCTGGTTAGGGTCACAAATTTATGCCTAAGTAAATCATCCCATCACTATACACCACACTTATGTAAACACATATAGGTCAGAAAAACTGTGCCCCAAATCACTTCCTGAGTTCCCTTCCCCCTTCTTTTTAGTCTTGTAGGCCCAAACGTTGGTATGTGACAAGGAACAAACAAATCAACAAAACATCTCAAATTATGTAAGATATTCTTGTAGCCTCTGTTTGTAGGACAGGTACCTTTCTAGTAAATAATAATTACGCAAATACTGTAAAAATAAAAAAACACAACAGAAGTACCTATATTTATTGAGCCATAATACAAGATCATGAAATTTTAACAGCAAGGATGAAAAAGTTAACTGATGCATGAAATAACAATCACATGCATAATCTTACGTTAATGGGATGATTACTCCTCCACCAGCGTTACTTAGCTCATACCCAGAGTAGTAGAAATACAAGAATGCATCTGTTTGTGTGTGTGTGTGTGTGTGTGTGTGTGTGTGTGTGTGTGTGTGTGTGTGTGTGTGTGTGTGTGTGTGTGTGTGTGTGTGCGCGCGCACGCGTGTAATTAACATAAGGAAAGAATATTATCGCAATAATTACAATTTTCTAACTTTTCTGTAGCTACTCCTTGCTATAATGATCAATATATTGTATATCACACAGATTTTAACTTATACTCTGACTGAAATTCAACATAGTTGAATGAAGGATGCATAGCCAATAACCAATGACACAGGCTGGACTATTAAACAGTGACTTTGCTCCACATTGTGAGTAGCAGTTAGCTATAGCTAATGGAAAATGAACTGCTTGGCTTGAAGCTTCTTTTTTAATTTAATTTTTTTAATTATTTTATTATTATTATTATTTTTTTATTTTTTTTTTTTATTTTTTTTTTTTTTCTAGCTATTATGTTCACTCTGACTCACCTGGACCCTGTCCATCGTAAGTAAAGTTTTCTATGCAGAATGTATACTCAGACTCCACATAGAGATCTCCTCCAACCTCGTGATTGAGGGTTGGCAGAGTACCAATTAGTTGTCCAGTACAAGGCGGCTCCTGAGCGAAACCTGCTCTCCACAAACAAGGTACAAGCAAGTTCGGAGACAGCATGAAATGGTTGAGCTGCAACTATTCTACATGCAGCTATTGAAATAATACCTTGAGGAGCGAGAAGCAAGGCGCAAAGCGCTGTGAAAAGAGCTGCAAAAATCATTCTTTCCCGCTCCCACCTGCGGAAGCTGAGGGTGTTCAAGTTGTGATTATCGCTAGAGTTCCAATGTAACTAAAATTTTGCAGCTTTTAAAGGTTCTATTTTGTCACACACCTGCCGTCAGGGGTGACTTAACACCTGACCGGATACAATAATACAATAATTACAAGCTTAAAAAAATATTAAAAATGCCTGAGGATGTAGGGATCAGATTCCGAAGTACATATGAACAAAATAGTGGCACTGTCATAAAAAGTCCTCAAACGAGGTAGGGATATCACAATATGAACAAACATTATCACACCACTCCCATCCCTACATACGTAGCTATTATTATAATATGTTATCAGAATCTAGCAGGGATCAAATGGTACAATCTGGCACCAAAGTGAAGCAATGCTTTTAGTAGCAGATCTTGATTGGGGATCAAGGTAGAGAAAAGTGTGTTAATTCATCAAAGTGCATGGGAAATTATTCAATCTATATAATAATATTATATGCATGTTTCACATATTGATATATTACTACTAACTTGGTCTAGTGCTCACATACAGCTCCACACTCATACCCCACATACACCATGTCATAGAACCATTCTCATACATGTAGCTAAGGACTCTTGAGCTACCTATATAGGGATGGGAGTGGTGTGATAATGTTTGTTCATATCATCCCTACCTTGTTGTGGATTTTTTATGAAAGTGCCACTATCTTGCTTGTATACCTTTTGGAATGGTCCCTTAATCCTTTCACATTTTTGATGCTTTTTATTCTTGTTTGTTTAATTTTTGTAGCTTGTATTTGTTGCACCTATGGTGCTAGTCAGTGCTGGCACAGTGCATTAGTTAATTTTTCTAAGAGTCTTGCCATATTGTCCTGACAATATGGAATTTGACCTGCCAAACCTTTTTTTTTTTTTTCCCCTGTCTGCAAGGTTGGGGAATGTTCATCTAAATTGATTTGGCTCCCAATTTTCAACAAAAGAATCAAAAAGTAGATGAGCAACTTTTCTCTACACTAATAACAAAGATAAAGGAAATCTGCTTTACCCAATTTCTAGACACCTACCCCCCCCCCCCCCCCCCCCCCCCAGTATCCCCTATATCTTCCTGCACAGCTGCCAAGAACAACTCAAACCAATAAATAATCATCATTAGAATGAGAGCACTTGTTTCATTCCATTTTTGTCAAATTCTTGGATTGTAACTTCCTCAGGTTGTTTCAGGCTGCTCTCCTCATTCAGCCTTTCAGTGGGGTTTGTCTTCTGTTGATCTGGGCAAATTAGTCAAAGTTAGGGAAGGGTTGGAGGCAAGTCCCTCAAAGCTTTTTAAGTTTCATACCCAATTCCTCCAACAACCCCATCTGAAAGCATCCTTTGAAAATCAGGAGCTCTGTTCAAAGTTCTTTTCAAAAATGCAGTAGCCCTGAATTAAAAGGACAAAATTTCGTCAGTTTTAAAAATCTTTTTTTAACCAGTGGAGGCTGAAAACTCACTCCACATAAAATGTGTGTACCTCATTGTAAAAGAGTACAGGTAGGCTGTAATAATTTGTAACCGAGTTATTCAAATAAATCAAGATCAATGAAGTCTTGTTAAAATATCATAAAGTCAAATCACAATCCAAAGATAAAGACAATCAACTGACAACCAACAGACAACCTTTTAATATGAGTTGTGCATAGATGATATAAAAAGAACAACAGGATGTAACATTAACCACAATACATAAAGGAACGAAACAATACCACAACAACTAATATACTCAGTGCCATAGCAATATCAATAAGTAAGACAGTTCAGGTCATGTTATGACACTTAGGCCATAAGCCAAACACCAAAATTGGGGCCAAGGTGCAATCTGGAGGGAGTAAGGTTCACTCCTATTTTTGAGAAGGAATATACTTCTATAGTTGGAAAAAGTGTGCTAGCCTTGCATAAGTGGTAGCTTTTGGTTTTTATACCACTTTTGGTAACCACACCCCTCATTAACATGTTAGCATAGATTTTAAGTTATGCAACTTTCATCAAAGGTATTGAGCTGTAAAGTATTACTATATAATACAATATAGTACACTTTAAGTGGTAGTTGTTCAGCTACACCCAGTAATTAGTGCTTATTAAATGGGAATTTTCTATGGCTATGGTAAATGTGCTAATAAACAATAAGATAGAACAAAAATTTAGTATAAATGTTTGTTTAATTTTCGTCTTCCAGCTCACCCCCATCCTTATGTTCCTCCAAAACACAACCAATTATTGTGACCAAGGTCTGATTCTCAGTGTGGGAGTCCGCACATATCTGTACATTTGAGACCATAATCCATACATCCTCGAAATAGTAGTTGACACTTCCTTGAACAGTTGCAAGCAAGTAGATCTACTATAGCCTGAGGTGTGGCTGTCCATCCATCCAATGCATAGCTAATTGTCCATCAGCATCTTCCATCCAGCATCTGCCGAAATAACTTTGTACTCAAGGATCCTTCTTCAAGCACCTCCATATCTCTGCTTTAATAGTTGGCTCTAAGGGCATGGCTTATCAAGCAGTCCCTGCATGGGGTAATCTGGTGACTTTTCATTTCCCCATTCATACAAAAGAAGAAGTGATATCAAAGGTTATTGACTATATCAGTAGTTGAGATGATTTTGGAGCATGAAGTTGGCATGTTAAAGTTTTTATCCTTTCCACAACATCAGAAGAAGCATCTCATTCCTGTACTGATTTAATAAAAAAATTTCCTATTTCCTAGAGAGTGTTCAGTAGTTTCAGGGCTTTTGCCTTCCCTTTGCCTCCAAAAGCACCACCATTGTCGCATCCAGTGTAGGCATGCTTTTCATTTTCCTCCTTCCAACCCCCCTACATCCCTACATACACAAGGCACATACACACACACACACTTACCCCTCAATACATAACCATTTCTATAAAACCAGCCTCAGCTCCACCAAGAAAACAACCACTAAAAAAACAACAACAAAGGAATATTGGTAAACAGGTGAGCCAGGCAGAGGCCTACCACTAATAGTTGCCATATATAGTGGGCAATTGCCCAAGAGGGAAATTATCTGATTGTACAACAAAAGGGGAAAATGAAATTTGTCTCTAAATTAATCATTTCTAAAAACAACAACATAATAAATTATACAATTATATAATTTTGACTACTTGATATTGCCTTTAAAGAAAAGCACTACAATATACTATGACAGAATTATTTGCAATAAGGAAATTAAAAGTTTCTACATAAACTACATGTACTTAACATAGGCACTAATGAAGTTACTACTGCTATGGTTCACTCAGTAGGAGAGGGAGTAGGCCAGCATGGAGAACATTGCAGCTAGTGCATATGTCATCACACAACGAGGAGCACCGGAACAGAATACCTTGCTATTATCGTCATCCTCCTCATCATCAGTCTGAATAAAAAGAAGAGGGGGAGGGAAGATGGGGTATCCAAATTCTGAAGAACACACAGTCCATTAATATTCATCCCTTACCCCCCCCCCCCCCCCCCCCCAAGACTTCCACATTTTTAAGAATGAGATGTGTACCTTAAATAAAGTAAGTAAGTGCTTCATAGTTCCATGACATGTCCTTGTTTTATGGTGGAACATGATATATCTATTTATAAATAGCTCTTAATCTGTGTGTGTGTGTGTGTGTGTGTGTGTGTGTGTGTGTGTGTGTGTGTGTGTGTGTGTGTGTGTGTGTGTGTGTGTGTGTGTGTGTGTGTGCATGTGTATGTGTACGTGTGGTCGCTATACATTCCTTCAATTTTGAAGCTACAGAGTCGTGGGGTATTCAAAAAATGGAAATCTAGCACTGCACCCACTCATGTGGTTTTAAATGTCTATATGGTCACACCCCTTTCTGTATTGAAAAAAGAACCAAAAATGGTACTTTAGCCAGAAAAAGGAATGGAGCTACAGGCCTAAAACTTGTCATGCAGACACAACTTGATACTTCAAATAACATGGGGTGGGTCCCATCTAGCCACACCTCTTCCTTTTTGTGTGTAAGGATAAAAATGCCAAAAATGGTACTTCTAAAAGACACTTGGACTTAGGTAGCTATACCTATGAGCTAAGACCTATTCAGATCCTAATAGACAAAAGTGGCCAAAAAAAAGGCCATTTCAGACTAATTAATGGTGCAGCTGTATTAAAAAAAAATTTTTTTTTAAAACCCAAAGGGAAGTTGCCTACTCGGCAGTTCAGTGCACACTCAGTTTAATACATGATAACAAAAATTAACTACAGAATTCCCTGATAAACAGCAACCTTCTGTGGGTAGGTGGTTGAGTTTTGGAGGTAGAACAATTATAACCAATGAACCAAGATCTGGAATAGAGCCTCACTTTGCAAGGTTAAATGGGGAGTTATCATTAACAGAAAAGGGGGAGAGAGAAGGAAGATGAACAATTATGTTGTTGACTCAAGGATGCATGCACTGGCCAGAAGACAAGAAATGTTGTGCACATAAATTTTTTTTTATTAAAAATTTTTTTTTTTTTTTTTTTTATTATTATTTTTTTAATGAATAGAGTCATAATCAATTGTTGACTGAATTGAGGATGAAAATTAATTTAGATAAATATTCCAACTTTGCAAGCAAAGCTACAAAGGACATCTAGTAACCTAAATGGTAGCTTAATGTGAATGGTATTCTGGTTGAATGGATTTCAGGGATGAAAAAATTAACTAGGTTCCAATATATTCTCAAACTTTTCAAGAATCATTCAATAGGGTTAGTAAAAAAAAAAAATTAAAAAATAATAATAATAATAATAATAATAATAATAATAATAATAATAATGATAATAATAATAATAATAATAATAATAATAATAATAATAATAAATAAATAAATAAAGTAAATAAAAAAAAAAATCAATTAAAAAATCATATTTTCTCTCTTAACTGGATCATTAAAAGAAAAAGATATATGAATTTATTAATTTAAAAACAACTTCAAATTCTGCATAGATCATCAATCTACAAGCAGTAGTAGAGTTATTATCTTCCCAATAATTATTCCCAATCTATTAATAGCTATTTTGCAGACCAGTTAGTTCTCTGCAGATGTGCAACAGAGAGTTGATACCTGCTGGATGAGTCTCAGCCACACTAATAAAATAAAACAAAACCACAACAACAGAAGCACACTGAGTTAGCAGTTTGCAAGTTCCTCCAAACATAAGACACTCAACCTGTAAATCACTTGGTTTGTTCATCTTAATTGGTACTCACAAGACAGTAAAGAAATCTCTTTGTGCACCTCTGAAAACCAAGAGAGATAGCTGCTGAATGAACTAGCTGTATAACGCTTGGTGAGGGGGGGCAAATTTTAACTTTGTTCTGATTTATTAAAAGTTATGTCTCAATTAGTTTTTAATTTTATGCAAATAGTTAAAGTCAGTTGTTAAAATCTTTCGGTAGCATCATGGCGTTGTCTTGTAACAGTACCACTCTGTGAGACCATCTGAACACCTAGTTCACAAAGTTTTATCTCTATCACTTCCTCTTGTCCCTCAGGAACTATTCAGCTGGGATACATTCTCATAAACAAACTTCATCCATACTTCATGAATGAATTCATTCTGACAAAATGTAACACCATCTATTCAAGTATATATTTTACTATAATGACGGGATAACAAGGAACCAGTTAAGAAAAAAATTTTTTTTCTTCACTTACAAATATGTCCTGTGGGATAGATATCTGAGTGATATGGCTGGTTGTATCACTGTCATATATACTGAAGATACCGATTTTGCATGCCCTGACTGGTCCATCTGTGCCCAGCCTAAGGTCCACAACAAAATCCTGGTTGAAGAAGAAATCTGCTCTGTTTCCCCCTAAACATGTCATCCTAGTGAAGAAAGCAAGAAATTATTATAAGTACACAAGGAGAATGTGATATTGGTGTGTATGTATTGCTGCCATACTCAGCTGTGCGGTTGATTGTCTTCCCTCCACCATTGTTGTCAACTTGAGTAGTTCCAACAGGATAATAATACAAACATATCTACATGCAGATGGAGAAATTAAAATGATTAAATATCCTATTATGTAATATACTTAACTTTCTGAGTTAGGCATGTAGGAGAAGAGTTGAATGACAAAGGTCCACTGATCCTTGACGTAGAAGGTACCAGAGATAGCCCTCGGGTCATCAGTAGGGAGTTCACCAATCAACACTCCAGGACGAGTGGAGGGTCTGTCACATAGGATTCTATTTGGCTCATAATCTGCCTCCAAGGGGTTATTGGTCTATTAACAACAAAGTAAATAACAAGGGAGTTGAGAAGAAAGATAGCAACAAAATGAGATGTAAAATAAATAATATCAACTGCACCAATATGCATAACAGCAAAACAAGCAGAATTTATTCATTGTAATAGCAGTTATGCTATAAAAAGCAGTGCAATACATAGCCACACTAGGCCTCACTTTGCAAGGTTAAATGGTAAATTATCACAAACAGAAAAGGGGGAGAGAGAAGGAAGATAAACAATTATGCTGTTGACTCAAGGATTACATGCACTAACCAGAAGACAAGAAATGTTGTTTACATTGAATTTTATTTTATTTTTAAATTGAGAGTCATGATCAATTATTGACTGAATTGAAGATAAAAATTAATTTAGATAAATATTTCAACTTTGCAAGCAAAGCTGCAAAGGGAGGTCTAGTAACCTAAATGGTAGCATAATGTGAATGGTATTGTGGTCGCATGGATTTCGGGGATGTAAAAATTAACTAGGCTCCAATCTTTTCTCAAACTTTTCAAGAATCATTCAATATGGTTTGTAAAGAAAAAAAATTTTTTTAAATAAATAAATAAAATAAAATAAATAAATAAAATAAAATAAATAAATATAAATCAACTCTAAAATCTTATTTTCTCTCTAAACTGGATCATTAAAAGAAAAAATATATAGGAATTTATTAATTTAAAAACAACTTCAAATCCTGCATAGGAGATCATCAATCTAGAGCAGTAGTAGAGTTATTATCTTCTGAATAATTATTCCTAATCTATTAATAGCTATTTTGCAGACCAGTTAGTTCTCTGCAGATATGCAACAGAGAATTAATACCTGCTGGATGATCAGCCACACTAATAAAAAAAAATAATAATAACACCACAACAACAGAAGCACACTGAGTTTGCAGCTTGCAAGTTCCTCCAAACATAAAACACTCAACCTGTAAGTCACTTGGTTTGTTCACCTTAATTGGTACTCACAAAACAGTAAAGAAATCTCTTTTCCAACTCTGAAAACCAAGTGAGATAGCTGCTGAATGAACTAGCTGTATAACACTTGATGAGGAGGTCAAATCTTAATTTTGTTCTGACTTTTAACAATTATATCTTAATTAGTTTTTAATTATATGCAAATAGTAAAGGTCAGTTGTTAAAATCTTTCAATAGCATCATGGTGTTGTCTTGTAACAGTACCACTCTGTGAGACCATTTGAATACCACGTTTGCAAGGTCTTATCTCTATCACTTCCTCTTGCCCCAACTATACATCTGGATTGTTAACAATGTAGGATTTTAGACTATGCTATGCATTCTCATAAACAAGCTTCATCTGACAAAATGCAACAGCATCTATTCAAGTATATATTTTATAGTGACTAAATGACATGGAACCAATCCAGAAAAGAATTTTCTTCACTTACAAATATGTCCTGTGGGATAGATATCTGAGTGATATGGCTGGTTGTATCACTGTCATATATACTGAAGATACCGATCTCACATGCCCAGACTGGTCCATCTGTGCCCAGCTTAAGATTCACAACAAAATCCTGGTTGAAGAAGAAATCTGCTCTGTTTCCCCCTAAACACGTCATCCTTGTGAAGAAAGTAAGAAATTATTATAAGTACACAAGGAGAATGTGATATTGGTAAGTGTGTATGTATTGCTGCCATACTCAGCTGTGCGGTTGATTGTCTTCCCTCCACCATTGTCGTCAACTTCAGTAGTTCCAACAGGATAATAATACAAACATATATCTACATGCAGATGGAGAAATTAAACGGATAAAATATCCTATTATGTAATATGCTTTACTTTCTGAGTCAGGCATGTAGGAGAAGAGTTGAATGACAAAGGTCCACTGATCCTTGACGTAGAAGGTACCAGAGATAGCCCCGGGTCATCAGTAGGGAGTTCACCAATCAACACTCCAAGACGAGTGGAGGGTCTGTCACATAGGATTCTATTTGGCTCATAATCTGCCTCCAAGGGGTTATTGGTCTATATAACAACAAAGTAAATAACAAGGGAGTTGAAAAGAAAGATAACAACAAAATGAGATGTAAAATAAATAAATAATATAATTGCACCAATATTCACACCAGTAAAACAAGCAGAATTTATTCACAATAGTAAACAATGATAAGAAGCACTAACATATAATTCCTGGTCAACATCAACGAGCGCAAAGATGACCATTGCTTGTCTGCACCAGATGGTGAATGTTCCAATGTCACAAGTGTAGTAATCCATGTCATCAGGAATGGTTATGACAAAGTCATCCATAGGCAACCCTGTGTACTCAGTAGAATCAAACTCTCCTTCTCTGCAATGAAAAGAATTTTAATAACAATAAATAAATTAAATGGTGTAGATTAGACAGAAGCATGTCAATCTTCCACAGTCAAGAGATGACATCATCAACAATGCAACATTTTATAAGAATTAATTGTATTGGTGAAGTGATTTAATCCTCTGTCCATGTGTGTGTGTGTGTGTTATGCGGGCATGCAACTCAACGATCCACTAGCACATAGTATGCCTCTCACACCTTGTGTAATGCATGCTGTGTAAGAGATATTCTTTTTTATATTTATGTATGTGTATGTATAAAAATATAAATACTTACACTCCATTGTTTACTATTAATGGGATAATAGTTCCCCACCACTGCGATCAGGGGTAACACCAACAGGATAGCTATAAACAAAAGCGTCTATAAAAAAAACCCAATAAAATCAGCATTATGGCATAATAATGTCCAATCAATCATGCAATACGTGACAAACCTGGTCCTCGTCCACTATATGTGAAGTTCCTGATGACTAATGTTTTGTTGTCCTTCACGTAAATATCACCACTTATGTCGTGTTTGGATCCAATTGGAAATTTTCCTACAAAGCCTCTCCCAGGAAATGAGGCACAATCCACCAAACCACCAGGAGACTATAGTTAATTATATATGGTTCCATTTAAACAAAGAAAACTAATGTGTCATCCTATTAGAAAAGGTGGCACATTAAAAAACAACACTGCAGACCAGACTGCTGCTCAATATTGTAGACTACAGAACAACTCCCATTATTGGAACAGACTTCATCTCAAAGTGGGTGCACAAAAGTCAAAATAACAAAGCCAATCCTAATTATTTCAACAAACCTCTAATTTACACTTTCTATCTGCTTATATAGTGGCTCATGCTGATTTCATTTTCCCAAGTAACTCTATTAATAATTTACTGAACAATGTTAGAAAATGACTGATAATCTACTTAAATTGGTAAAGATTGTATCAATTTAAATTGTGTGTGAGAGAGAGTGTGTGTGTGTGTGCTCAGGTGCATGGGTGGGTAGGTGTGTTTGTGTGGATGTGTTGGCTAGTTTCCTTTATCTATTTTCCAATTTCAAGTTAATCCAATATATGCAATGTTTTCTGTTCTGTAAAACATGTAAATATAAACCTTTATGACCTTAATTTGTTTGGCTTAAAAATAAAATTTTTTTTAATTTTTTTTTTAATTTTTTTTTTTTATTCTTTTTTTATAAAAATTGTCTGTAAGTCAAATGGCGAATGGTGCACATGTATATATGTATACATAAAAACTGGAGGAGCATGATTTACAACAAACACCATAAATTATTTAACTCTTTTTGGATGTAACCTGTAATTGATATATAATTGCACACACGAACATGCACATACACATTTGTACACAAACAATGAGTTGTATGTTATATGTAACTCACAAAAATATCCTCAAATGTCCAAGTAATGCTCGTAAAAAGTTGATTGGCAGAACTCTAGCAGATACCAAATGCTCCAAAATCACATGCTTTGTATTGCATTTCTGGTAGATTGAAACGAAATATTTCTCCATTATAAACACGATTAACAGCAATCTGAGCTCGTTTTGGCCTATTATGAGGGAATGTTAATACAGCATGCTAGACATATCAATCAATAATCATTAAAATTGAAGCAATTTGTCAATTTCACGAGTGATTGACAAATTTTAATATGTTTCAAGGCAGGCAGGCAGGCTGGCTGGCTGGCTGGCTGGCTGGCTGGCTGGCTGGCTGGCTGGCTGGCTGGCTGGCTTAATAAAGAAATAATTTGTTTATGTGTTCAATTTGTAAACCATGACATCAGAGAGGATTTTTTGTAATATGCCAAATCAACTAAAGTTACTGGCTAGGTGATTGCTACTTCTGTCCTTGATGCAGGGACCAATTAGGTATGGATGTCGAAAATGTTTGAGGACAGGGGTATGGTGAAGTATCCAATATGTCCTATGAGTGGATTGGATTGCTAATTGACTGACTATCTGCTATTTGTAAAATATAAAAAGCTATCTTCATCACAAATTTATTTCTGGCCCAGCAACACCTGGTATATTCATCGTGCTTACTGGGGTAAACATCCTTTTAATTAACTAGTAGTACATACTGTATTGAAACAGTAATAAGCTTAATGGCATGCAATATTGGCATTCTTCAAGTACTTTTCTCACTTTGAATTCTCTGATAGGTATTTTCCCAACATAGCTAGAGATGCCTTCCTCAGTAATGGAGGGGATGCTTCCACTCATAAACCTCTTCTATTTGCCATTATTCCAGTTCTGCCAGAAATGGGAAGAAAGAAAAAAAGAAATTTCCCATTGACATCCTCACTGGACCACTGGAAGTCGGGTGAAAGTTTGGGGATGATGCTCCCAAAAATTAGGTATAACAGGTTATAATAGGATAACTTACTATGTTATTTCTGTGATAAATTATGGGACTAAGAATATAATTATGTTACCTGAGTATGCTCAGTATTTAATTGGTTGGTGTGTCTTCATGCTATTGTTCTTTGATTAAATGCTATACTGTCTAGTTATTTAGTCTGTTGTCTATAAATAAAAATAAATAAATAAATAAAAATTTAAAAAAACATATATATATATATATATATATAGCTAAGTAGTTTTTCAATAGCCCTTGGTCAATATAGTGATTGTTTAATTCCAATTGTATAGTTTACAAAGTCCGACTCTCACTACTCCTAAATGGGAATTCCAATTACCCCAAAATTGTAATGGTGTAGTTCCGTAGTTGAGGTAGATCTTGGAGTGCTTACTTTCAGTTGCAAAAAGGAAAAGAGAAAAAAGCTTAGCAGTAAGTAGTTAGTAGTATGATCTTAGCTTGTTTTGACTGCAAACATTTCTTTTAAAGTTTCTCACCCACCCACTTCTGGGGTTCATAACTCTGAGGTTCTACTGTATATAAAGACAGTGGAGTAGGAACCAAATTCATATTGGGGGGCCAGTATATTCAATAGACTTAGCATCCAGTCTATCACCAAAATTTATAGTGGGTTCAATGATACAAAATACAATTAAATATAGTCTGGAGATTTTTACACTGGGGGGGGGAGGGGTGTGTGCAATGGTTATTCCATGATTACATTTTTTAATGCCATATTTTTGTCTGTCTTTCACTGTTATGCTGTATTTTGGATTGTCAATCTATCTTTATCTAGTTATGCATTACCACTGGGATTTAGAGAACCACTCAGCAGATTGAGTTGAAATTTCACATGAGGACTTGAGGTGGGTGTGGAATGGTAATCAGTTCATTACATTAATAAATTTTGAATTTGCCATATTTTGTTTACCTATCTATTATTTTCTATTTGGGCATAATCACTGTGATTAAAAGAACAGCTTGGCTTATTGGGATAAAATTTGGCATAAGCATATGGGGAGGGTGGGTGTAGATTTTTACATAATTAAAGTCAGAATTGTAGGATTTTTTGCCTATCAATCTATCTTTATCTATTTGTGCATAACCACTGAGTACCACAGGTCTTATTGGGCTGAACTTGGCATGTGAGGGTGAATCTTACATAGTAGAATGTTCAATTGCATTATTTTACCTATCTACCTAACCTTTTCTATTTGCATGTTACCACTTCGACAATTTGGATAAAATTTGGTATACACAGTTTAGGTCTGTGGGGGGTAGCTTTAAATAATAATATAAATTTAGAACTACAGATTTCCACTAGGTATCTCATTTTTTTTTCCTTTTGTGTTAACTGCTTGGCAAACAGAGATAAAATTTGGACAAGGAAGGCTTATTTCCTTTTCCAATGCAATGAGCATTTTCAAAGTGGGTCCAAGGGGGCCAGATCCAGCCTAGTTATGAACTCATCCCAACCTAGTCTATCAATAAACTCTTTCACTTTTTGCATTGGGTAGGCACCACTTGGACACTCTCTACAAAAAAAAAATATATATATATATATCTTTTTTCTTCTTCTTCTCCTTAAAAATATTTATATAAATGCCAAAACTTGTCAATTCACTTTAAATATATATTAAAATTTTCTGTCCATTATGTTCTTTTCATTTTCCTCCCCCCCCCCCCCCCACCCCCTATACACACGAAGGCACATACACACCCTTGAAAGCATAACCATTTCTATAAAACCAGCCTCATTCCCATCACAAAAAAAAACAACAAAAAAGAACAAAAGGAATATTGGTAAACAGGTGAGCCAGGCAGAGGCCTACCACTAATAATTGTCATATATAGTGGGCAATTGCCCGAGAAGAAAATTATCTGATGGTACAACAAAAGGGAAAAAAGAAATTTGCCTTTTAATTAATCATTTCTAAAAAAAAAAAAACAACATAATAAAGTACACAATTATATAATTCTGACTACTGGCATTGCCTCTAAACAAAAGCACTACAATATACTATGACAGAATTATTTGTAATGAAGTTTCTAAACTACATAGTCAAGATTTTTTCATTTACTTAACATAGGCACTAATGAAGTTACTACTGCTATGGTTCACTCAGTAGGAGAGGGAGTAGGCCAGCATGGAGAACATTGCAGCTAGTGCATATGTCATCACACAACGAGGAGCGCCTGAACAGAATACCTTGCTACTATCGTCATCCTCCTCATCATCAGTCTGAATAAAAGGAAGAGGGGGAGGGAGGATGGGGTATCCAAATTCTGAAGAACACATAGTCCTTTAATATTCACCCCTTCCCCCCCCCCCAAGACTTCCACATTTTTAAGAATGAGATGTGTACCTTAAATAAAGTAAGTAAGTGCTTCATAGTTCCATGACATGTACTTGTTTTATGGTAGAACATGATAAATAACCAAAATGATGGTTTGATGTGAATGGTATTTTGGTCTCACGGATTTAAAGTATATAAAAATTAGCTAAGTCCTATTAATCTTCTTTCTTTTACTAAACCTTTCGAAAAATCATTCAATGTGGTTTTTAAAAATGATTTCAACTTGTGAAATCTTCTATTCCCTCCAAAAACAGTTTCAAATTTAAATTAACTACATAGGAGATGACCTAGCTTAGAGGCTAAATACTCAATCTACAAGCAGTAGTAGAGTTATTATCTTACAAATAATTATTCCTAATCTATTAATGGCTATTTTGCAGACCAGTTAGTTCTCTGCAGATGTGCAACAGAGAGTTGATACCTGCTGGATGAGTCCCAGCCACACTAAATGCACAAAAAAACAAAACAAAAACAAAAAAACACTGGAGGGCTCTAGACTATGCCATGCATTCTCATAAGCTAGCCTCATCCTTCATCAATCATTTTATTCTGACAATGTAAAACCATCTATTTAAATATATACTCTTACTGTAGTGACTGAATGCCATGTAACTATTTCAGAAAAAGATTTTCTTCACTTACAAATATGTCCTGTGGGATAGATATCTGAGTGATATGGCTGGTTGCATCACTGTCATATATACTAAAGATACCGATCTGGCATGCCTTCACTGAGCCCAGGCTGAGATCTACTTCAAAATTTTGGTTGAAGAAGGAATTTTTATTTCCCATCCCTAAACACATCATCCTGGTGAAGAAGGCAAAGGAAAAAAGGGAAGTGAGATTATGATACAGGTAAAGATGTATGTATTGCTGTCATACTCAGCCGTCCTGTTGATTTTCATTCCTCCACCATTGTTGTCAACTTTAGTAGTTCCAACAGGATAATAATACAAACACGTATCTACATAGAGATGGAGAATATATGATAAGATATCCTATAATGTAATATAATTTACTTTCTGATACAGGAGTGTAGGAAAAGAGTTGAATGACGAAGGTTGACTGATCTTTGACATAGAAGGTACCAGAGATAGCCCTCGGGTCGTTAGTAGGGAGTTCACCAATCAATACTCCCGGACGAGTGGAGGATCTGTCACATAGGATTCTATTTGGCTCATAAGCTGCCTCTAAGGGGTTATTGGTCTATATAACATCAAACATAAGGCAATAATATCGAAATAGCTGCAGAAAATTAATATCCAGTGCACTAATATCCATAGCAGCAGAGGAATTAACTTTTTCCCCCTGTAATAAATAATAGCTGTAACATCATACAAACAACACAAAGGTGTTTCAAGCAAAATTTAACAGTCAGTACCAGAGTGTGTGGTTTAAAGTATGTGCTTACTAACTACTATCTAAATATATAAATAATGAACATATACAAATTTTCTATTACTATAGAGGAGAAAGAATGTTAAAGTGATTTTAGGATCAAACTGTATCATGCACAGATACTGCCAAAATCAAGAAGTATCGTAGGAAAAGCAGTCTTTGGTATTAGGTTGATTTTTTTTTGGTTATTATTCTTATTGAATTGTCAAATAGGGAACAATGTCCCACACCCTCATCCCCATGAAAAATTAAAATGTATTATCATTTTAAAAATTAATATCACAAGAATAGCAATTAAGTACATAAACCTATTATAAATATTTATAATATATAGATACGTGAACAAGACTGGAAATTTCCATCCAAAAACCTGCTCAGTTACGATTTAATGCATACCATCTAACTGCTTTGAACGGAATGGGCTTAGCTAGTGCCTTAAGTTTTTATTTCTCCAATAGTTCAATAACTGAAAACTAAAGCCCCAAAATTTACTTACATAAAGGAAGATGAATCCACTTTTAATAGCATTGAAGGTAAGTTACACAACTGACAGATTGAATCACAGCAACATATATAGAGTCATATAGAGACAAGCTTGTCTTTATTACTTGTATCAACTTTTTGCCATGCATCATGTATATCTGTAAGCATACATTCACTTCTTCAACTGTTGTGTACACTTCCATAGAAGCCATGTCCCTCTAAATGCTCTCACAGTGTCATGGAACTAACCCGAACCTATATAGTGTCAATCACAAGAAATACAAGATTGTGCAGATTTACTCTTTTCTCAATTAAATATTGAGAACTAAGCGTGGACATTCAATTATTAAGTACATAATTCTATATCCCTATCTAATCACTGCTTCAAAAAGACAACAGCAAGACCTTATTATACTCCTGCAGCAAAAGGAAATATTCTATATTTCCTTATGATAATAGCTTTTTATATAAAGCACTAGTTGAAGTTGAGAGGAAGTCATTTTAGGGATGTAGAATTAAGTACTAAATAATTGGATGTTCATATCTAATTACAAGACTTGATTGGGTAATCACCATTCCGTGTTGCAGTACTTTTTGGAGGAACCCTAAATCTTTTTTTTTCCTCCATCTAGTTATGCTTTAGTTTAGATCACTAGCATATATGAAATTGTAGATGGAGAAAGATAGATATTCTATTAATGAGCAAAGCTGTAAGTGGGTGTAGTTTATGGTGAAGGAATGATTTAACCTAAACCAGACAGGCCTAACCAACCACTTTCACACCGTACTGACCTTAATAACAGCTATGATGATAATAGTAACAATCAAAGCACAAGAAATGCAATTAAGACATCAAAGAACAAAAAGAATCACTCACAAATAATTCCTGGTCGACAACAATGGAAGTAAAAAAGAGTTCAGCTACTCTGTCCAAGATGACTAGTGTCCCAACATCACATGTGTAGTAATCCATGTCATCAGGAATCTTGATAACAAAGTCGTCCATAGGCAACCCTGTGTACACAGTAGAGTCAAACTTTCCTCCACTGCAATTAAACAAGATTTCAAAAAACGCAACTAAACAAACAAATTAGGCATATGATTAAAATTTTACAGAAGCTTGTCAATTCCTAAAGTGAAGAGACGACATCAGAAATGGAACAGTTCTGTAAAAAATTAGCCATGCATTCCTTTATGTATGTATGCATGTGTAGTCGTGGGTTTGTGTGTGTGCATACATGTTATGTGTGTATGTGAACTGAAAACCTGTCAACTCATATCACAAAAATTGTCAAATGTCAACTGAAGCTACTACTTTGGGTGATGCATCACCTTGTAGCTAATTATGCTTAGCTGCATGCAGCTCAAATTCTACTGTTTGATATTCCCTGACTTTTCAAGCACGCTACCTTGACCTGGTGAAGGGTAATGTGCTGCTTATGTTTGCAGTAAACCAAAACACTCAAATAGCAACCATAGGTGTAGGAAGATGATTTTTTGCTTGGTGGGCCATCGCATACCCTAGCTAGAACCTGTACCAAATAACTATGCATTCTAATTATAGAGATGAGTTAAAGGGTCCAGCTATTAGTACTGCAGCGAAAGCTATTATAAACTGTTAACACCTTACTGAATGACATAAAGACTTGCAGCTGGTGATACTTTACTTGGACAATTTGTCACACATGCAGCTCGCTTTATTGAGCCTCTCACTTTTTTCATTTTTTTAATACTAATCTTAAGTGTTGATTGTCATTGTTTATCAATAATTAAACCAGGGTGACTAAAGTGGTGAATCCATGTGATCAATGGAAAAGAAGGAAGAGAGTCTCCATGATTGGAAGTAGCTGAGGTTAGTATCAAGATTCCGTCATTTTGGCCAGCAGATTCAGAGGTACGGTTTGCTCAGATTGATGCACAGTTCTATAAGCATGGAATTACTGTTCCAAAAATAAAGTTTGACCACATATTAGCTTCGCTTGCACCAGAGTTTGCTACAGAGATTAGGAATCTCTTTATTTCACCATCTTCTGATGATGCTTACGATGTTTTAAAGGCAATATTGACCAAAAGAACTACTGCCTCCCAGCAGTGTAAGCTGCAGCAACTACTTAATGCTGAGGAGTTGGATGACTGAAAATGCAGCAGTTGCATGATGATGGAGTTAATGCTACATTTCATACATTTTCTTCAGTAGCTGTTCCCGCAACGTTAACCAGGACACATCAGGATAGTTTTGGCTATGGCTACCATATTTGTGGATTCAAAAATGAGGATACTTTGGGCGGGTTATCATATTTTAATAGTAAGCATTTTTTGGGGCAAAGGCTATAACCAAAAAAAAAGAGGAACTCTCAGGCACCCTCATTTCCACCATAACAGAAAACCTAGCCCTCTACCTGACTACAGTAAAACAATAAAATATTCATATCATTAATTTAATGTAAGAAAATCAATAATTTGAAATTGAAAAGATCTCACCTTCACTCACTCTAGTTAAAGATTTTTAGTCAACATGGCAGATGTGCAGTCCATTGATTGATAATTTGATTATGCTTCACTGTATGAAATGAAAAAGTTTACTCCACTGCATTATTTGCATTGTTACTTGATTTCACAAAAATACTCAGTCCAAATACTGGGATCCTCATTCCTTTCCTACACTCTCGAAACATGAAAAATTTGGTCTTCAGTTTTGGAGTGGATTTGCACTTATATTTGCATAGCTGCCAACTGTCCTGCTTTTTGCGGAACAGTCCCTATTTTTTTACTACTGTCCCAACTCCCAATGTTTGACTTCCACCAGACAAGCTAAGGTTAAGGTGCAATTTATGACGTTATTGTGACAGGAGTCTGAAAATACCTCAATAAAACAGCGGTGAAGCACTGTAGCAGAGTAGCAGACATGAAGCTAGCTTCTGTTATCTTACTATTGTCTATGATAGTGTACTCTCATGGCTGAGGCTGAAGTAGATTTTGAGGATTAAGTGAGCACTCCCAGCCTGAAGAGAAAAATGTGTTGCAAAACTGAAATTAGCAACAAGAAATGTATACCAAAAACACAAACTACAAAAGAAAAAAAAAAGGAGAAACTTAGCTCAATATCGAGTACCATATATGATATAGGGGAAGAAAAACAAAACAGCTAAAAAAAAATAAAAACATAAACAATAGAGTTTCTAAAAAGCCTTTATAAAATGATAGTTGTGATAATTTTCTAAGCTTAGGCTAGGGCTTACCAATAGCTAGGTTCCCCCTTCCCCCTCTATCATTTATAAGGGTGAATTTTTTGTTTTTGGTATTTTATTAATATTAGCTATATGTATTTCATTACTAATATTTTTAAAATTTCTTATATTTCATTTTAATTTTTTATATACTTTTTTTTTTTTATTATTTACTTAGATTTTGAAAAATTCATTAGATTTCATATTATTAAAAATATATATAATAATAATAATAAAAAAATAAATAAATAAAAAATAAAAAAATCCTTTACATTTCATTTACTGCCAATATTTTGCTATTTTCTTTTCTGATTTTGCCTTTTTCTTCCCACTTTGGAGACAAATAATTAGGAATTGTGGGTGTGGTTTGTGGTGGGTGTGGTCTGTTCCTACTTTTCATTCTAAAAAGTTGGCAGCTATGTATTTGGGTATTGTGGAGAATTACAACTAGAATCATCAAATCAAGAAATGAGCCTTCAAAGAAAGGTTGTAGGGTTTATGAAGCATGCAGAGAGCACTGCTCATAGTAGGATAATTACCAAAGTGGTAATATATTTAAAAAATGACTTACAGTTCAGAAATGTTTTCTTCACATTACAATACCCCCCCCCCCCCCACCACAAGTAGTGTGCGGGGCAGAGGGACAGAGAAAATGTTTTTTAAACTTCAATTTCTGTTTTTCCAGACCACCTCACTGTGCAAGTATGCTAAACTGGACTAGTTGGGGAAAAATACAGTTTTTTAAACAACAATTATTTTTTAACAAAACGAAGGCCAGAATCCCAGACACTTTCAGATATTTTAAAAATCTTCCTGGACTGAAATGCATATGTTGACAAAAAAGGAGGACATGTCTGGGTAAAGCCAGACTATATATTGGTCTGTTTTAGTCACTACTTAAGAGATGCACATGCTATCAGTCTTGAAGGGCTGGCAGAAATAGCTGATTGTGTTGTTGAAGTGGCTATTCCATCAGTGTACACAACCATACCATTACTGTCCTCAGCTAGCACCACCCACATTATGGAAACAGAACATGGAACAGTTATGAGCATATATCAGCCATCTTCAGAAGGTAGTGGACTCTTTCACTCATCAGTTCTATCTTCATATACATTCATCTAGCTCAGCCAGACTCAGACCCTCTACAGACATGCATTTTACTGGTACCATCAGGACGCATGGGGACCAGGCACGGAGATGCAAGCATCCATGTTCCATAGCTTTAAATGGCTCAGCCAATCACTAGTGACAACATGTGCTAGTGGCCTAAAATTAACTCATCTGTTGTTGATGACAGATTTACTGGTCTTTATGCTCTGATGGATAGTGGTGCAGAAATCAGTGTAATTTCTCCTTCACATACTGACTGAGCACATTGACAAGATAATTTCTGGCACTGAAATATCAACTTAATATTGGTGTTTAAGGTTAAAATACTGAAAATGGTACTTCAGAATAACACTTGGACCTATCGTGTGACTATACTAGACAAGATATTCAACCAATGGGCGGTGGGTCTCGGCTTGTGCCTAAAATTTTTTTATTGGCTTGATCCTGACCACACCTGGCCAAACCTATTCCTGTAGGCATGCTAGGTTAAAAACACCAAAAAAAAGGTACCTTTGACAGACCCTTGGACCTAAAGAGCTCAAACTTGGCATGCAAACACATATCTCTGGGAGCAACATTGACTGGGTCCCATTTGGCCACACCTCGCCCTCTGAGCATGTTAGGGAAAAATGCCAAAATTGCACTTGGCAAAATTCTTGGATATTGGCTGGGTTATACTTAGCCACATCACTTTCCTTGTGTATGTCATTACATCCTGAAACAATAAGTATGTCAAGGAGAGTTTGGTCACTGGCAGCATTATTTTCTGGGGATACGGACATCCCATTGTTATCATCAAAAATGTTAAGAATTGTTATTTCTTGCCCATCTATGTAGCTTTCTTTTACTTGTATATATATATATATATATATATATATATATATATATATATATATATATATATATATGTATATGTTCGTTAATTTTGTGGTGGGATAGACATACACCTCAACAGCTGAAATGAGAGAATGGATGAGTTTTCCCAGAAATCATGATTCACTAACCCCATCTCTAAATTTTTTTTTAATTTTATTTTATTCCATTCCACTTCTTTTTTCTGTTATTGATCTCCTGAGGTCAGGATAGCCTTGGAATAAAATTTAGACTACTACAAGGAAGCAGTGTCAGGTAGGGCCTTTACCTTCAGCCCTAGTCCTAGCCCTGCAGATTCTAAAATGAGGATACTTTGTTGTTGTTTTTTTTTGGGGGGGCAGTTTCATATTTTACTAGTGAATCATTTCTATTCAATCTCTAATCATGTGTAGTCCATTGATTGATAATTTGGATGATCTTCAGTGTGAAATATAAAAAAGAAGAAAAAAAGCTCATTTTATTCCAGTAATTGTACTGATACCTGATTTCACAAAATACTCAGTCAATTTTACTGATGAGCACTCTCCTTGAATTATTCTGTTGCTGTTTTTCTTTTCTTTTTTTGGGTGGGGGGGGGGGGGGGGGGTTGGGGGTGGGAGTGCTTCTCTTGAATTCATATGCGATTGCAAATCGATAGCACCCATATTTACAACTGGTACTAGTACTTACACTCCACACCAAGCACTAGGATACTCATTCTTCTCCTCAACTACCAAAACATAAACAATTTGGTCTTCATGATTGAGCATTGTGGAGCTTTAATGAAAAATCATCAACTCAAGAAATCAGCCATAAAAGGAGAGGTAGTAGGATTTACAG
>OZ017780.1:10945802-10975839 GCA_963969325.1 Lycopodina hypogea | reverse complement strand
TAGAGGCCAGTTAATATGGTAGGCTTTCTTCACCTAAAGTGTGAAGATGAATGTATATCTTTGTTTGTGGGCTAGTCATGGAGTGCAGTGTTTGGAGCTTTTCCACTTCGTATTCTGACAATAATCCTTTGTGTACTGGGTATGTGTGTATGCTAAAATATGTGTATAAGAGGTATAGCTAAGTACTTACCCTTTATTATTTACTGTTAATGGGATAACAGTACCCTCATCCAAGGGATGAGGAGTAACACCAACAGGATAGCTATTAACAACAGTGTCTGTAGAACAATAGCATTAAATATCGCATTTATATACAATAATGCCAAGTCAGTATCATATTCCTCCTAATCTAATTTATGACAAACCTGGTCCATCCCCCACTATATGTGAAGTTCCTGATGACGAATGTTTTGTTGTCTTTGACGTAAACATCTCCTCCTACGTCATAAAGTGATGTAGAAGGGAACTCTCCTACAAAGCCTCTCCCAGGAGATGGGATACAGCTCATGGGGCCACTTGGAGACTATATTATTCAACAGAACAAAGAAACTGATGTGTTATCCTATTAGCAAAGGAGATCCATTAAAACAACACTGCAACATTAAAAAAAAAAAAAAAAAAAAAAAAAAAAAAAAAAAAAAAAAAAAAAAAAAAAAAACACTGCATAACAGACAGGTGTTCAAATATGTTATTGAGAACAGTAGAACTCCAAATATCTGAATGGCTCATATTTTAAAATAGTGATTACAGAAGTCTAGTTTTCTAAGGAAATCATTGCTACAAAAACTTCTACTACAGTTTGCATATGCTAATATAGTGGCTCAAGCTGATATTCTTTCAAAAAATTTCTTAAAGAATGTAAAAAAATAATAAAAAAGATAGAAGAAATCATTGGTGTTATATATATATATATACCAGCAGCATATACCCGGTGTTGCCCGGCCAATTTCAACATGAAACATTATAGAAGCCACTCAAATTTTGGCATGGTTGGCCTTTAATTAGCTTTAGGCAGTCATAACTACTTCTTGTGGGTGTGGCTAATACCAAAACTATATAGATAGACAGGCAGACAGACATCTCCTTTATATATATAGGAGACTAGCAACATATAGCCGGTGTTGCGCGGCCAATTTCAACATGAAACATTATAGAAGCCACTCAAATTTTGGCATGGTTGGCCTTTAATTAGCTTTAGGCAGTCATAACTACTTCTTGTGGGTGTGGCTAATACCAAAACTATATAGATAGACAGGCAGACAGACATCTCCTTTATATATATAGGAGACTAGCAACATATAGCCGGTGTTGCGCGGCCAATTTCAGCATGAAATATTGTAGAAGCCACTCCAATTTCGGCATGGTTGGCTCTTTATTTACCTTTTGGCTGCCATAACTACTTCCTGTCGGTGTGGCTGATACCAAACCATACACATTGCCACACCTAATTTGAGTAATAATGCTCACCAGGTTGCTTGGACTCCATATGCTTAATTTAGGCATGATTAGTCCATAAATAAGTGTTTGGAAGACTTAATGATGTCCTATGGGTGTGGCAGTGAAAAACCATAGCTATTGACATGCACTCACGTGATTAGTAATGCTCACCCAGTTTCTTGAAAGTATCATTCCAAATTTCAGTCTGGTTGGTCATATGATTACTTTTAATAGCCAAAATAACTTCAATGGATATGGCTAAGGACAGACCACACCCATATCTGGTTAATATTGCTTTCCCTGGTACTTGGAAACCACACGCCAAATTTTTCCCTGATCGATCATCGATTAACTTTTTTCAGCCATAATACCTTCCTGTGGGTGTGTCTATGAAAAAACCACACCCATTACCATGCCTACATGTGTTTAATAATGTTCACTCGGGTTCTTAGAGAGTACATGCCAAATTTTAGCCTTTTTAGTCCATGCATTTAGCTATGATACCTAGACACACGTTCTCACGAACCAAAAAATACATATATATTCATATATGTTCGTAGATCTAACTCCTTTAGTCCAAGCGTTATTCAGTGTTATTTATTTTTGCACTTTTTCTCTAAACACACCAATAGAAAGAGGTGTAACCAGGAGGGATTCCCCCCGTGTCACTCTAAACGTCAAGTAGTGTATGCATACCATGTATTAAGTCTGTTCCTCCAAGGGTTTGTCTGGTCAAAATACCATTTTTGGCTTTTTTTTAGCCTGATATAAAAACTGTAATGGATATGGTCATATACATGTACTTAACATTCCATAGATTATATCAATTTCAAATATATATGGGTTCATGGGTCTAACTCCCTTGGTATTTTTTGTTGCTGAAATACCATTTTCAGCAATTTTGGTCTTTCACAGTGAATGAAGCAGGTGTGGCCAAGTCCTGCCCATGATACTCCCAGAGTGAAGTTGTATAAGCATGCCAAGTCTTAAACTGTAGCTCCAAGGGCTTTTCTGACAAAAATGCCATTTGGACTTTTTCTCATTACCATGGTAACCATTTTCCGAAATTTCTAGCCAAGTTTCATAGAAATCCATCCCCAGGTTTGGCTAGAATGATGGTACAGACAGACAGACAGACAGACAGACAGACAGACAGACAGACAGACAGACAGACAGACAGACAGACAGACAGACAGACAGACAGACAGACAGACAGACAGACAGACAGACAGACAGACAGACAGACAGACAGACAGACAGACAGACAGACATCTCCTTTTATATATATGGGAGATATATAAATATATATATATAAAAGGAAATGTCTGTCTGTCTGTGGGAGATATATATATATAAAAGGAAATGTCTGTCTGTCTGTCTGTCTGTCTGTCTGTCTGTCTGTCTGTCTGTCTGTCTGTCTGTCTGTCTGTCTGTCTGTCTGTCTGTCTGTCTGTCTGTCTGTTTGTCTGTCTGTCCGTCCGTCCGTATGTTTGTACCATCATTGTGGCTAAACCTGTTGATGGATTTCTCTGAAACTTGACAAGATGATAGGTTTTGACCCAACTTAAAACATGGGTTAAAAAGTTAGGAAAATGGTTACCTTGGTAATGAGAAAAGCCAAAAATGATATTTTTGCCAGAAAAACCCTTGGAGCTACAGATTTTAAACTTGGTATGCTTATTCAACTTCACTCTTGGAGTAACATGGGCTGGGTCACACCTGGCCACACCTCTTCCTTTTTCTGTGTAAGGCTAAAAATACCAAAAATGGTTTATCAGCAGAAACGCTTGAACCTAAGGAGTTAGACCATGAACCCATATATATATATATTTAGAATCAATTGAATCTGGAGAATATTTTAAGTACATGTATGTGACCACACCCACTTTTGTGTCCATTCAGGCTAAAAGAACAAAAACAAAATGTATCTGGCATTAAAAACTCTGGAGTGACAGACTTAAAACATGTTAATACATGGTATGCATACACAAATTGACTTTGGGAGTAACATGGGCAGGAACCCTAATTGCTACACCACTTCCCATTGGTGTGTAAAGAGAAAAAGTCCCATAAAAAAAAAAATCTTCTGAATAAAGATTGGACCTAAGGAGTTAGATCCACAAACCCATTTTAATATACATTGTGTTTCATAAGTATGTATGCATTTTTTGTATGTATGTGTCTAGGCATCAATGCCAAACACTGAGACCAAAAGGGCTGAATTTGGCATATGCTCTATAAAAGATAGCTTCTGAATAACACTTGGACCTAAGCAATTAGATTCACAAACACTTTTTAATATATATTTTGGTTCAAAAGTACGTATGTATGTCATGGCCAAATACTTCGACGAAAAAGGCCGAAAGTTAGCATGTGCTCTCCAAGAACCCGGGTGAGCAATATTAAACACATGTGGACATGGTAATGGTTGAAGTTATTTTGGCTGAAAAAAGTTAATCAGAGATCAATCAGGCAAAATGATGGCGTGTGGTCTCCAAAGTACTAAGGAAAGCATTATTAACCTCATATAGTTGTGGTTTGGCCATAGCCACACCCACTGGAAATTGTTGTTTTTTTTTGGCTATTAAAAGCTAATCAAACAACTAACCACGCTGAAATTTGGAATGAGGTTACCAAGCAACTGGGTGAGAATTACTACTCATGTGTGTGTCAATGGGTGTGGTCTGGTCATGGCCACACCCATAGGATGTCATTATGCCTACCAAAAACTCATTTATGGACTAATCAGGCTGAAATTGGGCATATGGAGTCCAAGTAACCAGGTGAGCATTATTAACCACATGTGGGTGTGGCAATGTGTTTGGTTTTTTATTAGACACATACAAAATTGGCTGCCAAAAGCTAATTGAAGGACCAACCAGGCCATAATTTAAGAAGCTTCTATAATGTTTCACGTTGACATTGGCTGGGCAATGCCGGGTATATGCTATTAGTGTGTGTATATATATATATTCACAATCACATTACAACACACACACTCAGAAGATATATATATATATATTAGCTGAGTGTGTGTGTTGTTAAGTGTGTGTCCATTTAAAATTAATAATATATTATCTTTATTTCTTGATTTAACATGGGGTAATGAACTATATTTCTCTACAATAATAATTCTATCGGTCACATAGATAAATGATGTATACTTGAGTAATACATTAAACACCAAATGCATTTGCATGTATTGATGAACCTGAAATTGTTCTATATTTTAAGTGAGTCTTTAAAATAATGAATTTATTAATTAAATGCCATTCACTATAAATGAATGCACACAGAATACAACATACAGAATACAACACACAGAATACAACACACAGAATACAACACACAGAATACAACACACAGAATACAACACACAATGAGGTGTGTGTGATGCATAACTTACAAAAATATCATCAAAGTTTAAAGTAATGCCTGTAAAAAGTAGGTTGGCAAATCTGCACCAGATACCGAATCCACCAAAATCACATGCTCTGAATTGCTTCTCTGGCAGGGAGAAACGAAACGTTTCACCAGCGTATACACGGCCTAGTTCAAACCGAGACAGCATAGGCCTAATATGAGGGAAAGTTAATACAGTATGCTAAGTAGAGCATGATTAATCACTCAATTTGTACTTCCTTTGATTCATATACAGGATCATTCACTACCTATAGATTTCATGGACTTATGCCAGTAAACATAGAGTCACTCTTTAGATGTCATGTAGAACAGCAATTTAATTAAAGCTCTTTCAGACTCCATTAACATTACTAGCACTTCAATGGGCTGTGGTCACAAAATTGTATTACGGAAGGACAAGTCTTAATGGAGGACATGTCTTGGGGGGAGAGCATGCATTACCTGAGAATATGTTTTACCAGAGACCACGTGTTAGGGGTGGACATCTTGCAGGAAGACGTGTTTTGTTGGAGGACCTGTCTTATTGGAGTACATGTCTTATGGGAGGGCATGTATCATGGGAGGATATGTCTTAGGGGATGTCATGTTTTAGAGAATGTCGTGTCAGGGGTGGAAATTTCTTATAGGAGGTCATATTTTATGGAAGGATATGTCTTAATGGGGATGGTTGTGTTTCTCTGGTAGGAATGTCTTTTGGGAGTACTTATTATGTAAGTATACTGGTCTTCTTCATATATGTCGAGGTTTAATGTGTGTGTCTGCATGGAGCAATGATAGCATACATTTTGGAGCATAGAGGTGTGCATTAAGGAGTACCATAATTCACATTGAGGAATATTGAACTAGTAATAAAAATTAAATGTATGATTAGTGTCATAACATGAACTGAACTGTCTTACTTATTGTTATTGCTATGGCACTGAGTATATTAGTTATTGTGGTATTGTTTCATTCCTTTACACTATTGTGGTTAATGTTACACCCAGTTAGTTCTTTTTATATCATCTATGCACAACTTATAAGGTGGTCTGTTGGTTGTCAATTGATTGTCTTTATCTTCAGATTGTGAAATGACATTATGATATTTTAACAAAACTTCATTGATCTAGATTTATTTGAATAACTCAGTTACAAGTTATTACAATTAAATTAATGTTTGATCACATACAATTATCCATAAACACACCTACACACACATGAAAATGCACACACGCACCCACCCACACTATAATATTTATTAAAACAGTGTTTTAAATCAGGTAAAACAATTGTTTAAAACTCTTGAGATGATGTTAAAGTTGTGATGAGATTTACAACTGTTGCGTTTCCATACAGTAAAAAAAGCTTATTTGTAACCACAGGGTTTCCATACAGTAAAAGGACTTAGTTGTAACCACTTAGTTGTAACAACAAGTCATGGTGTTTCCAAACAGTAGACAGGTAGTTAAAAATGCACTCTTGATCAAAATTTGTGTATGTATCTACCCCACTATTCCAAGTGTTCCTACATTACAGATAAAAACTGTATAATTACTTAAAAACTAACACAAAAACAAATTTTAGCATCACAGTTGGAAAAAAAAAAGTCTAGTAAGTATTAATAACCACATGCAGAATCTTACATTAGATCGATGATTACTCCTCCACCAGTCTCACTTTGCTCATACCCAGGGTAGTAAAAATACAAGAATGCATCTGTTTGTATATGTGCATAATCACAAATACAATAAGTTTAAAGCAGTCTGATCGGATGGTTAGAAAGGATTTCATTTATAAGCTGAGATTGGATGACAACTATAGGGAATTAAATATCATTGGCTGATAAATCTCCAACAAATAAAGTTATACACAAAAATTTCATGATTAAGACATATCTATCCCTATTGCACAATAATAAAATTTCTTGGCTACTTCATTAATCTTTTACTGCATATTCTGAATATTTAATAAAGTTATTCCATTTACAAAAATGATTCTCCTTCACATAATGTGGTTGACAGATAATATAAATAAAGGCCTGCTAGTAACTGCTCTTATAGTAAAATTACATTCATTCTCTAACGCACCTGGGCCCAGTCCATCATAAGTAAAGCTTTCAATGCAGAAAGTAAATTCAGACTCTACATAAAGATTTCCACCAACGCTGTGATAGTAGGTTGGTAGACCACCAATTAGTTCTCCTGAACATGGAGGCTCCTGAGCGAAAACTGCATGCCACAAGCCAGGTATAGTTTAATTTAAGAAACAGATCAAAATTGCCAGTGCCACTCATTGTCATACATGTGATGAAGCTATAGAATATGTTTAAAAATACCTTGTGTGGAGAGGAATACGAAGAAAATAACTGCATAAATCATTTTCTTTAAAATTTTTTCAAAAAGCTCTGGAAGCGCAGGATAATCCTTGAGTTTCTATTATTTAGTTTGTTGGGCAGGATTTAAAAGGACTGCACTGCACTAGCGCAATTAATAACAAAATATAATAAATTAATTTAAAATTGCTAGCTAGAGAAACCAGACTTGAAACCAGACATCAAATAAATAAATCAGCCAAATTACTCCCACTTGAGTGTAGAGTTAGACAGTGCAGTTAGATAGTGCAGTTAGAAAGCTAGAGTGTACCAGTCCACAGTGGAATATTTATTTTTGTGTGGGAAATACAGTTTTGACAAACGTGGAAAGTAAAGTAGTGGAATTCACTAGGAAAGAGAAGTGACAGGTTTAACTGCAGTATTCCATTTCCTTATGCCTGCTATACTCTCTTGTGTAATAGAGTTTCCAGCTTTAACACTTCTGCCTTGTTAAAATCCACTTCTTAGTAACTTCAAGCTAGGTTTTGCCAATTGGGATGTCTGTATGATAGGGTATTTCTGCTATTCTGATGATATCCAAGAAAAAAATTCTTCAGAAAATTTGGGTCAAAGTTACATGTATGTGGTAAACATACGTATCTTAATTTTATATGTGAATGATTTCAAGCATAATCAGATAAACCACTTATTTTGATATTTTAGTTGCAAAATACTAGAAAACCACACCCACATTTATGAAATCAGTATCCTTGGCTTCTAAACCTGTTCACTGAGTGGAGTCCTCTGTATGTGCTACAGTTGTGATTTCAAAACCAGAGTGTGTGACTAAACCAATATTCCAGAATAGTGATTTTGATAATGGTAACTAAGGAATCAACTTACGTTTAGTTAACATCCTCCTTTCATTCAATCATTCACGAAGGACAAATCCTTGTGAAATCCAAAACCATTCAGGCTAGATGTTGGGACATAAGGTTAAAAGCCATTTGATGGTGTCATCATCCAGGACCTGCAGACCACGAATGCCATTTGGTGGTGAGTATTGGCATTTTCGTATAATATGGTCTGCAGTTTGATCCTCCAGTCCGCACTCACAGATTGCTGAAGGAGCCATTCTCCATTAGTGTATGGATGAGCAGAAGCACCCAACACCGGTTCAAAGGTGGTTCAGCCTTGAACAAGCTAGTCTTGGCAGAGCTAATCCCAGTGGGTTAGTTCCAGCATCAGGGATGAAGGAGAGCAGTATCAAAGCACTATTGCATCATTCTGCAGTCCAAGTATGATTCATCCAACATGCCACATCGATGCTTTATTCCTCAATGGTCCTGAGGAACTGTTTTGCAGCTGGCATAAATGGGTGCATGATCTAAGTTGTTAAGGCTGCTTGGCAGGATCAGCTAGGTTGTGGTAAAGCAGATGTCCTGGTACCTGAGTGTGGCAACTGAGAGATAGCATAGCCTGCCTTTGGCAAAGTGCAGCATGTTGGATGCCAGCAAGGATGTGATGGTTGTCCAATGGTGTGAGACACAGACATCAGTCACTACTCCGAGTACTTCATTAAATACCATGTCGATGATGCGGGTGTGTACACTGTGACACCAGACAAGTGCTTAGTACTCTTCTGTAGTGTACACCAGGCCAAAACAGCAGTTTAAAGAAGAGTTTCACTGGCACCCATCTCGATCTGGCAAGCCACCTAAAAGGGCTGTGTGAATTTAGTTTTCCATTGGTGTTACGTGAGCGACCTGTCCAGTTTCAGCAAAGAAGGCTGCCCTTTGAACGGCTATGCAGCAGACACCTACAGCTATGCCTACAATTTATAAAGTTGTTCAAAAAAACAAGTAAGCCTACACTATGTTATTACCATGGAAATTTGGAAACAATGCAAATAAGTGCACCCACTCAGTGTGAGTACCTTGGAAACAGAGGAGCCAGTCAACAGAAATGCTGCTTCAACCAGCAGTAAAAACAACCTGTTTTGCAAAGATAAGAAGTCTGAGCAGCGGTATCTGGGGGACACAGGAACCCAAATTTAGATGGACGCAGGAGCCCAAATTAGCATAATTCCTGCATCACACTTAGATTGCTTCAACCACAAGCTAACTCACTTGCTTGTGGCTACCAATGGCACCAGCATCAAAATGTATGGAATATTAATTGTATCTCTCAGCTTCAACTAAAGAAATTTTCAATGGTGCTGCACTTGAGCTGGGATCTATTGCAGCAAGCTCTAACAACTACCACAAGATTCTAGTTCAGTATCCCCAAATTTCTAGGCCTGAATTTTCCACTCCCGCAGTGAAAGATGGGGTTAACATTACATCCCTTCTAAGGGACCACCCACTCATGCAAGGACATGTCGTCTGGCATCAGATAAGCTCAGAATAGCCAAGAAAGAGTTCTGAAAGATGAAAATTTTGGGGATTGTCAGAAAGTCATCCAATCCATGGTCCTCGCCTTTGCACATGGTTCCAAAGCTCCAGCTGGCTGGAGACCTTGTGGGGATTACCATTGCCTCCATGATACCACAACATCAGACAGATATCCTGTACCACATATTCAGGATTTTTCAGCTCACCTGTCCAGTTGCAAGATCTTTTCAAAAAATGGACCTGGTCTGGGGATACAACCAAATTCCTGTTTCGAAGTAGGGCATACCTAAAGCTGTGGTAATTACACCCTTTGGCCTCTACAAATTTCTTCGTATGCCTTTTGGTTTAAAAAATGCTGCACAAGCATTTCAGCATCTTATGGACATGACGTGCAGGAGGCCTCAACTTTTCCTTCGTGTTTTTGGATGATATTTTGGTAGCGAGTACAACAGAAAGAGAACACACACTGCACTTATAAAAGTTATTTGATTGTCTTTCTGAGCATGGCCTTGTTATTAATGCCTCAAAATGTTTGTTCTAGCAAAGAAACTTTGATTTCCTTGGACACAGGATCTCCCCAAATGGTTCTGTGCTACTACCTGTCAAAGCAGATGCTATTAGCAACTTTCCTCAACCAACAACAGTCAAGGTTCAGCAGGAATTTGTGGGGATGATAAACTTTTACAACTGTTTTGTTCCCGCAGCTGCACAGGTAATGTGATCCTTCTACCAAACCTTGGCAGGAAAATCACGAACCCTCACCTGGTCGGAAGACATGACCCTGGCTTTTTAATGTGCTTAATAGGCACTAGCACAGGCAGTCCTTCTCCAACATCCCATAGAGAATGCACCAGTGACACTCACAGTCGACGCATTGTCTGTGGCTGTGGGGGCATCATTGGAGCAATGCTCACAAGGAGCCTTTTCAGCAAACAGATAAAGGCACCTGAACTCAAATATAGTGCATTTGACAAGGAGCTGCTAGCACTCTATTGGCCATTCATCATTTTCGCTACTTTCTTTAGGGTAAACCCTTTGTTACCTACACTGATAACAAGCCATTAACATTTGCTAAGGCCACTGATTCGTGGTCTTTCAGGCAGCAACACCACTTGCATATATTTCTGAATTTACCACAGATGCCAGACACATTGAGAGGAAGCAAACAAAATTGCAGATGCACTTTCGAGAGCAGTTTTGAATTCTATCAATGCTACTTTACCTCCCATCAACTACGTTGAAATTGCTAAAGCACAGGCTCAATACGTGGAAATCAAGGCATACAGGAGAAGGATTCAGCTGCCCCCTGGGAACAGAGGCCCAGGAAGTAACCACGAACTATAAAGTATAAAAGACAGAGATAATTGAATATAATTAAGTTCTTCACTAACTACCAAAGAGTGTATCATTGTGCATAGTTGTTGTGCAAATATTGTAAAAGAATCTATTGTTTGATACCAGCAGTTCACTGGATCAGTTTATGATACTGTAGTGGACTAACTTAACTGGTCATTGATTACAATCATTGACATGTGTTGATTCATGTTGACATTATATATTATCATAACTAATAACCATAAGCCACACACCACACACCCTGACGTGATTCAAACATGCAACAAACACAATTCAATGTCACAAGCCACACGCACGCACACACGCATGCACACGCACACACACACACACACACACACACACACACACACACACACACACACACACACACACACACACACACACACACACACACACACACACACACACACACACACACACACACACACACACACACACACACACACACACACACACACACACACACAATCAACTATGTTGTGCTCTTACTATTTAAGCTCATCCATGCCAATGAAATATATGATTTTGAAAGAGTGTATTGATAATCCACTATATTGGTGACCCCGAAGTTGTGAAGTTGATCTTCAATGGTTCATGAACATGCTGTAACTCTCAAATTGCCACCCTTCTGGACCACTCAACCCAGAAGCTGGTTTACACAGGCAGAAGCACAGTTTATCATCAGAGGAATTGTTAATGATGACACCAAGTATTATTACATCCTAGCCTCCCTGGACCAAGACACTGCTGCCAGACTCCTGGACCTCTTGGAAAACCCACCTGCAGAAGGCAAATATCAAGCTATCAAGGCAATACTCCTAGATACCTTTGGGTTGTCTGAATTGGAGAGAGCCTCTCAACTACTACATATCCACCCTTTGGGTGCAGCTAAACCATCCGAACTCATGAATGAGATGCTGGCCTTGCTAGTCAATCACCCACCCTGCCTACTTTTCAAACAACTATTCCTGCAAAGACTGCCTGAAGACATCAGGACCCAATTGATTGCAGTCAAACATGAAAATTGCAGGGCCATGGCCAAGCAAGCAGACCTGTTCTGGTCTGCAAAAGTAGTGGCCACTACTACTAACGCATTGGAGGAACGGGAAGAAACAAATTCTGTCTTTTCCAAGAAGAAACCATCAACCTCTCAACCCAACTTCAAATCAAAATACTGTTTTTATCACTGGAAATGGGGAAAAGAAGCCAAAAGATGTCAAAATCCTTGTGCATGGTCAGTAAAAGAGCAGGCCAGCCACAAGTAATGGCAGCAGTGGCTGGCCTAAAAGATTGCCTAATTTTCATATTAGATAAGATGATTAAACAACACTTTCTGGTGGATACAGGAGCAGAGGTCAGTGTGGTACCAGCGACAGGATTGGAAAGCAGAACAGTGAAGTCTGGACCAGCTTTGGTGGCTGCCAATGGCAGCAGGATCAAATCTTTTGGAACAAGGAAACTCACTCTTCACTTCAATTCAGGTACTTACCACTGGGAATTTGTTGTGGCTCAGGTGAATAAGCCACTGTTGGGAGCTGATTTTTTTAAGGGCTAATAAATTGCTAGTGGATATGGCTAATAAGCAACTTGTGGATGCCAGTACCTATTGCACCTCACCACTTGAACATACTTCCATGTTAGCTCCACATTTGGGTACAATTGCTCACCCAGTCAATCAATACAAAGTGTTACCTTCCAAATATCCATCAGTCACAGCCACTCAGTTCCACCAGCATTCTTGCAAACATGGAGTTGAGCACTTTATCACCATCCATGGTCCTCCTGTGTTTGCTAAGGCTAGACGGTTACCCCCTGATAAGCTCAAGGTAGCTAAGAAAGAATTTTCCAACATGGTCAGTCTGGGCAGCATCAGACCCTCTTCCAGCCCGTGGGCTTCACCTTTACATATGGTTCCCAAAACTTCGAGGAGGTGGAGACCCTGTGGGGATTATAGGAGGCTCAACCAAGTCACACTACCAGATAGGTACCCTGTCCCCCATGTACAGGACTTTTCAGCACACCTATCTGGGAAAACCATCTTTTCAAAGATTGATTTGGTCAGGGGTTACTATCAGATCCCTGTGGCCCAGGAAGACATAGCCAAAACAGCAATTATAACACCTTTTGGGTTATTTGAGTTCTTAAGAATGCTATTTGGCCTCAGGAATGCTGCTCAAGCATTCCAGAGGTTAATGGATGCCACTTTCAGAAATATTCCCTTTGTTTTCACATATATTGACGATTTATTAGTGGCCAGTGAGAATGAAGCTGAGCATTTGGAGCATCTGAGAATTCTGTTTGAAAGGCTAGAACAGAATGGGTTGGTTGTTAATCCTGCCAAGTGCCAGTTTGGTTGCACTGAGATTGATTTCTTAGGCCATCATGTTACCAAACAGGGAACTATTCCTCTAGGTCAAAAAGTGCAAGCTGTCAGAGAGTTCCCCAAGCCCATAAACATCAGAGGGTTACAAGAATTTGTTGGGATGATTAATTTCTACAATAGATTTTTACCACACTCTGCTAAAATTCTATCCCCCCTGTATCAAGCCATTGGTAAAACAGAAAATCTATTAAGAAGATCACATGGTCTGTTGATATGGATTGTGCTTTGATAGGGCCAAAGAGATGCTAGCTAATGCCACTATGCTGAATCATCCTGACCCATCATCACCCATAGCCCTTACTACTGATGCTTCTGACACTGCCATTGGAGCTGTTCTGGAGCAAAAGGTTCAAGGGGATTGGCAACCCTTAGCTTTCCTGAGCAAAAAACTTAAAACTACAGAACAAAAATACAGCACATATGATAGAGAGCTGTTAGCAATATATCTAGGTATTAAACACTTCAAGTACTTCTTAGAGGGAAGGGAATTTTGCATTTTCACTGACCATAAGCCCCTCACCTTCAGCTTAACTAAAGTATCTGAACCAGGACCTGCTAGACAACAGAGACAATCAAGCTTTATTGCTGAATTCTCTTCTGACATCAGACATGTATCAGGAAAAAGAAATGTTGTGGCTGATGCTCTGTCTAGGCACAGTGTGAATACATTGAGCACAGATATAGATATTTTTACTATGGCAAAAGATCAAATTTCTGAGAATGTCGCTGATGAAGTAGCTAATAGTAGCCTGGTATTAGACTGGGTGGCATTGAGTGACTCCAATATCAAACTATTGTGTGATATCTCTCAAGGAAAACTTAGACCAGTGGTACCAGCTTCTTGGAGAAAAAGAATTTTTGACCTGCTTCATGGTTTATCCCACCCATCTATAAGGAGTACCAAAAAAATTGTTTCTACCAAGTTTTTATGGCCTCACATGAATAATCAAGTTGTAATATGGGCTAAAACTTGTATACACTGTCAAACAGTTAAAACAGTTAGACATTCTAAAACTATCCCAGCACATATACTATTCCAGACAGAAAAATTTGATCACATCCATGTGGACATTGTGGGAAGATTACCACCCTCCCAGGGGTTTCAATACCTTTTCACTGTGGTGGATAGAACAACTAGATGGGCTGAAGCTATCCCTCTCAAAGATACCACAGCAGAGAGCTGCATCCAGGCTCTGATTGGATGGATTTCAAGGTTTGGCATACCCAGTCACATAACCTCAGACAGAGGATCTCAATTCACATCAAGACTGTGGCTGGGTATCACCAAAAGTTTAGGGTACACCCTTCATCACACCACCGCCCATCACCCTCAAGCAAATGGTGTGGTAGAGAGGTTCCACGGGAACCTAAAGGAAGCTTTAAAGGCCAGGTTACATGATAATGATTGGGTCCTAGTTTTACCTTGGGTTATGTTAGGGATCAGGACTGCCCCTAAAGAAGATTTGAACTGCTCAGCTGCTGAAATGGTGTTTGGATCAACACTGATCGTCCCTGGAGAATTTGTTTCACCACCTCAGAGACAACATGATTCACTTATCACCAAATTTGCGCCCAAAACTACAGATTTTCATGGTAATTCTAAGTGCTCACCAATCAAAGCCTTGGATACTGCTGATTTTGTCTTTGTTCGAGTTGACAGGCACAAAACACCCCTGTGCAGACCTTATGAGGGCCCCTTTAGAGTAATTGGTAAAGGTGATAAGACATTTACCATTATAAAGCAAAACTAGGAAGAGATCATATCTATCGACAGACTGAAACCTGCTCATCTTCATAATCATGTCAAACCCTCCCCCTCACAGTCGACACCTTCCCCTTCAGTGGCCCCATCCTCCTCCTCATCACCACCACCACCAAATCAAATCTCCTCTTCACCACCACCAAGTCGAATCTCCTCCTCACCACCACCAACTGGTATTCCGGCCCTCAACCAATGCCCCACATACCACAAGATATAGCAGAATCATTAAACCTACCTATTGCAGTTCTGGGGGGGGGGGGGGGGGGGGGGGGAGTTGTGTAGTGGACTAACTTAACTGGTCATTGATTACAATCATTGACATGTGTTGATTCATGTTGACATTATGTATTATCATAACTAATAACCATAAGCCACACACCCTGACGTGATTCAAACATGCAACAAGCACAATTCAGTGTCACAAGCCACACCCACCCACCCACCCACACCCACACACACAACTATGTTGTGCTCTTACTATTTAAGCTCATCCATGCCAATGAAATGTAATGATTTTGAAAGAGTGTATTTGAGAATCCACTATAATACTTATCTCTGTTGAGAACTCGTTGTGAACCAGCCACTAATAGAAGGGTGGTGTGGTAGCCTTGATTCCGAAGTTGGGTAGTGAGACCTAACTTGTGTGTCAGGGATCCTGTCGCTGCTCTGGTTGCCTGAGTAACAGAAGACAGGAGCCAGGGAGCGCTCACACAAGTCCAGTTTAAAAAAAAAATTTTTTTAAATATAAAAAAAATAGCTGCAATTATTGGCTAACTAAAAGGAACGGACAGGAAGAAAAGGGACAGCAAGTGGGGAAGGATAAATAAGAATGAATAAGGAATAGGGAGAAGGGAAGGCCCAAAAAAAGGGAGAAAAAGGAAAAGAAAAAAGAGAAATTACATATAAGAATATCTATTGTTAGTGACGATAGTGGAGGAACCTTTAATTAGGTTACACCTCTGAGGCGCATGCCTGGGTTGTTGAATGTCTTGACTATTGATATAATACTTGTCTACAAGGTTGCTATTTAAATTTTAATTATAGCTATAGTATTGAAAGACCAAGTTAATTAATCTAGGCACAAATGCTTAAGTGTATTATAATAATATAGTAAAATAGAGTTCAAAATTGCTCAAATGCTTCAACATGGAAATTGTCTTCTTCAGTGGCGTATTGGCACTAGGATATTCAATAATTTCTTGTGTTGAAAGGTGGTTCTTTGAAATTGTTGAAGTTTGATATAACAATCATGTAATGTGGATTTTTAAAGGGTAACCGAACTGGCAAGAAAAAAATTTTTTTATTGTTTTATATTGTCCTTGATGTATAATCTGGTACAACAAAATTTTAGGAAATTTTACTTCAAATATTCATGAAGAAAACTTAGCTTAAAATTTTTACTTCCTGTTGGGGTGTAACTATTCATTGCCACTGCAGGGGGAACACCTGCAGCCTGAACTCAATGGAGGTGATATGCTATTTCAACAAACTTCAACAATTCCTGTATTCAGGAGGCCCAATTCCTCAGGTAAGTCCAAGATTGGTAGCAGCACATTGACATCTAGTGAATTAGCAACTGAAAAAGACTTGTGGAGTTGGAAATCTATAGGAATAAGTGAAGAGATCTGTCCCTTGAGAGTGCAATAATTATTCATAGTTTCAAATCCTATTGATACTGCTTTCAGTTTCATCTATCTCTGATTCAGGTACAAAAAAATGAGGATCAAAGACTTTCTGATTTGTTATGATAAAATATAGCTATTTGCAAAATACCTTTTAGCTTTGGACACTTTTGGTGTGGAGCTAGATATTTAATAGTAAGCTATACAGCTACAGAAAATCATATAAAATTTTTTTTAAATTTTATTTGTTATGGCAATACTTGCTAGCTAGCTTGCCATTTTTGGTGTAGATATTTCATAGCTAGCTAGCTATATAGCAAACTGTGTAATTATTCTTTTTACGCTGGTTATAACATTTATAGCCAATAGCCCAGGGTTTGCTAGCTATAAATGTTATAACCAAGTGTTAAAAATAAAAATTGCATATTTAGCTAGCTTCCTGAATCCAAGCTGGATGAAGCAAAAGAAGAGTCAGTGTCACTAGGCTCTAAAGTTATTAGAAATTATTGCACTCTCCAAAGGGAACTCTTCAAAAGGAACTCTTCAATTATTCCTTCAGAAGAGCTTGGTCTTCAGATTAGCTACTCCCAGCAGCTCTACTTCAGCTGCTATCTCCCCAGATATCAATGCACTGCTGCCACTCCTGGACTTACCAGAGTTCTGGCTGCAGTTGTCCCCCTTGTGACATCAATGAATAGTTACACCCCCACAAAAGTAAAATTTTTAAGCTATGTTTTCTTCATGAATATATGCTGAACAAAAAATTTCCAAATTTTTCATACCAGGTTATGCATCAAGGAAACAAAAATAAGAAAACAGGGGGGAGGGGGGGAATTATCCAGTTCAGTTACTGGATAAAGAAACAGAAAAGAAGAAAAAAAAGAAGAAAAAAAAAGAAAAAAAAGAAGAAAAAAAAAGAAAAAAAAGAAGAAAAAAAGAAGAAAAGAATAATATCTTCCCTGGAAGCTAGATAACACTCTGAACTTTCCAGCCACGTGTCATTCTGCTGTATCTACCTCTCAACCACCATTGACAATAAACAGCCATCCATCTACTGCCTCTCGAGTTTCCATCAACCATCCTGCTCAATCAACTTCAGTCTCATGTTCAACTACAAGCTGTCACCCACCTGCAGCATCTCCATCAATTAACAACCACCCTTCAAAGCCAAATCCATCTTCAGTAACTGTAACTGTTTCTCCTGCTGGTAACTCCAACCTCCCACTGCTTCTCAACCGGTCCCAGCAAACATACTCATTCTATCAAGCAGTCTCTTTCCATTCCATCTCAGCCTGTTTCTACTCTCCAGGCTCCTCAGTCATTGGCCAGCCAAAGCCTGCCTCCCCGTCCACTCTCCCTCCCTCTAATGCCAGTGTCTCTCAACACCATCAATAGTCTGAGGATACCCACTCTATACCATGTCCCTAAGGGGGCTAGGGATGCCTGGGCTAGGGTGGTTGGGGAGGCGCTTCAGGGGATCTTCTCTCACCCAGCTGGTATTGATGCCTGGAGAAAGTGGTTTATGCTTGCTTGATGTGTCCTTGCCAACCCTGCTAGAGGGCGGCACTCCCACTGGGGTGAGACACTGAAAATCAAAGAGGTGGCATGCCAATGACATCCTTGGCTTATGGTTAGAAGTGCAGGATGAGCAAGGTAAGCTGAGTCATAGAAGGAAGCCAAAGGAGTCGTCAGAGTCCCTGCATGCTGCCACTACAATTAATTATTTATAATATAGATTAATATTTATGGTGTAAATTTATCGTTTCTTGATGCAATGAGCCTCATCTACAGCAAAAGCAATCTAACCACTCTGATAAACATCAGTGGCCAACATGCTCCTCCACTCCATGCCACCAACCAGGGCTTCAGGAGAAATGGAAATTATTTTAAATTCTGCATTTAAATTTTTTTTTCCTTTTCTTTTGACATATCTACCTCCTGGTCAGTGATGCGAACAACTGCCATTCCCATGGCAGTAATGGCCTTTACTTGGTCCTGCATCAGTGCTATGAGAGGGGAAGCAACTAACATCATACTTTTTTTTTTCAACCTTCCAGAAGCTGATCAAAAACACAGGGTAACACAGTGTAACACAGGGTTTCTGTAGACTGTAGGAAGAGATACAAACACATCTATACCCTTTGCAAATTCAATGATGCTTTGCTCCTGTTCTGGTTTTAAAGGCAAATAGACCAGCTGTTTGGCAACATTTTGCACAGAGTAATGTTAGAGTAGCATCAGATGATTCTATTCTTTATCCCTCAGTCTTTGTGTGCCTAGAGAGCCACAAAATGAGAGCTCATGATCAAATGTGGTGACCCAAATTACAACAGACGGGAAGTAAACTAACCGAGAACTACTCCCATAAACTACACACAAGTATTGTTCCCCATGATTTTGAGAGAATGATACCAAACAGTATACCCGGTAATACCAGACACTTTCCTCCACCCGATAATACCAGACACTTTCCTCCACCCGGTAATACCAGACACTTTCCTCCACCCATTAAAGTAAAGGATAATCAGACCGATTATAAATTGCATTTTCTGTTTTGTTTGTAAACGTTAATGAAAATTGACTGATGACCACCCACCCCTCCCACAACCGCATCACAGAGGGCTTACGTCATCACGGTTCATGTTTATTTAAAACCAAGTTTTTATGTGCCGCAGTGGAACTGAGTAACACTTAGTTACATTTAGTGTTTTTATAAGAAATTATTACAGTGAGTAAATCTGAAGAGTCTTTAACTGGTAGAAATTATGTTTCTTATCTCAGCTTTTTGTTTCATTTTCTTTTCAACTCCAGGTAGAAAACCATAGCTTTTGTTTTGCTTCATGAAAAAGTTATAATGCATTCCAAGCACAATCCTGATAAGCAGTAATTCATTTTCTGCTATCTCCTGTCAATATTACATAGCTTAAATTGATATCATTGCTTGCAGTTTTCTCCCAGGAGTCTTGTGAAGGTGTGTTAATAGGTAATCTGCCAACATTTGACAATAATGTTCAAGGGAATCTCTATGTGGAGACAGAGTTCACCTTCTGCATTCAAAACTTTCATTATGATGGAGAAGGCCCTGGTGAGCTACAGGTTACAATTATTTAGTAGGCAATTATATTCAAACTGTTTAGATTGTGCACTCACTATGAAAAGAAATCTGTTTTATTATATTAAAACAGCATATATGAACTGTCAGCTACTATTAAAAAAAAAAAAAAAAAAAAAAAAAAAAAAAAAAAAATTAGATTTAACATCATGAAAATGTATACTAATCCCAGCATTTGGATCCGATATAGCAAACACTCATGAGTAGATATAATTTAATCCCTGTTACTCTGATGACAACAACCAAAAACTTTGATCTATGATAGAGAGCAAACTTATTAGTCAATAATAAACTCTCTTTTAAAAATGTGTGTGTGTGTGTGTGTGTGTGTGTGTGTGTGTGTGTGTGTATGTGTGCTAATGTTCTTGCTGTGTTTGTATCCATTTTAACAGATACATTCCTGTATTTCTACTACCCTGGTGATGAGCTGAGTAACACTGGTGGAGGTGTGATTATTAATATCACAACACAAATGTAAGATTCTGCATTGTGACTTGTAAAAAAAATTAATTCCTTATTACCCATTCAGGAGTGGTGGCACCCACACATTTTTTGAGCTTAAAACAATCCCAATTGTGCCAGGTACAGACCCTGATATTTTTATTTCTCTAAGCATGAGGGTTTAGTTGTTATGCATAGCTACACATACAAACATACAAACATACAAACATACAAACATACAAACATACAAACATACAAACATACAAACATATAAACATACAAGCATACAAACATATTTGCGAACCAAAATATAGATTGAGAATAACACTCATTAAAAAAATTATTAGGATATATTTGTGATGTCAATCCTGAGACAAGATCGTAATTTAATTTCACGACTATGCTAGAAATATTTCAATATAGTCTTTATTCAAAGAATTAGCTAATATTTATTTTAAAAATTACAATTCCAGTCACAATTCCATCTATATTAACCAGTTCTGCACCCCAAACAATTGTTTTATGAACTCTAACAGATGACACTTAGATACCATTTAATTATACACTCTCCTTAATAGGCATGTCATTATCACCACTGTTTTGGAGAGAGCAGGAGGGTGCAAATATTCTTATATATAATGAGGTGTTGAAGGATCTGCTTAATGTGTGTGTTTATAGTATGTTCTTTTGCAGATATGAATTTATTAGCTACTAGTTGCATATATCTGGAGTTGCCTGGCCAATATCAGCATGGAACATTATAGAAGACACCAAAAACAATATTTTTAGACCTGATATTTCACTCAATTAAAATCAGCTAATAATAGGCATGCAGTATTCCCATTAATTTTCAGGTCTGATTATTTTGGAGATATGGTGTAATGCAAAGAAGTTGATTACCAGCAGTTTGGAACTCATTTGGGTTATTCGACTTTGTGTAATTAGTTTGCATGAACAAAGGAGAAAATATAGGGGAAAGGAAAAGAAAGAAATTAAAAAGGGGGAGGGAAAAAAAAGCCCAGTCCTCGATTTGAAGCCAGGATTTCCAGCCAAGTTGACCTGTACCTTAACTAAGTGACTTGTACCTTAACCATTGCATTATGCTTTTTGTTGTTGTTGTTGTTTTTTGTTTTTTTTTTGGTTGTTTTTTTTTGTTTTTTTTTGCATTATTACCCTGAAAGACCTAATGACCCAATTTTATGTTTTTGTTGTTTTTTGTTTGTTTATTTTTTTGCAAAAATAATAATAATAATAATAGTAAATAATTAAATTCATTTCCCCTTCCCCCTTCCCCAATAGTTGGCTTAAAACTATCACCAGTATGCCAGATGCATACCCTGAAGTTTTAATCCATTTCTGTCCAAGGGTTTAGCCGTTATGCCTAGACACGCATACAAGCATACAATCATACAAACATACTTATGAACCAAAATATATAATAAATTTCTTCCATATTTATAATATTAGTTAACTTGTAGTGATAATGGAGTATCAAAAGTTAGTAGAAGCATCCCTGGGTCATTGTGCTATGCAAATAACCCCAATATTTTAAAGAAAGTACTTAATATAGATATTAATCAACTTAGTTTGAATTTGGTGCATTATAATTAAGAATTACAACAAAAAAAAGTTTTTTTTAATTGATATAATTATCAAACAGGTATTATCTACAGAGAAAAAATGGGTCTGTTGAAACTGGGAAACGGAACATTTAACTGCACCACTGTATTATATATATTTAAGATTCTTATGATGATATTGAAACACTTTTGTGTTCCAAAAATGAATACAGAAACTCAGATCATGTAAATATTTACAGTGGCCACATTATGTTCACAGTAGATAAAGAATTTCTTTCTTCCTTGTTTTCTTCCTCCAACTAATGATGGCTATTCAGGTCACTTGCCTTTTTTATTTCAAGTTTTCTTTGTTTGTTTGTTCTTTGCTATTGACTTATTTTCTTCTAGCCTTCAAACATCAACTTTGGTGCTGATCTGTTTATGTATAGCTGATGTTTCATTTAATCTTGGTGTCTTGGTGAAGTAAGAAGCAAATGTCATCAATAGAGAGTCATTGTGTACCTAATTATTTTGTCATTTTATTTTCAATATGCCCTGAATTCTATTGATCAAAGCAAATTTGATTCTTTTTCCATCTTTCTTTAAGTACATAGCTATACATTTTAATACCTCTCAATTAGTATTATTACATAACATCTTTCAGAGTGTTCTTATATTACTTTCCTCCAATGCTTGGAATGATGTTAAATCATGTATTTTAATGGGCTCTCCTGGAACTTTCGTTGTTGATTTCCACTCCTTGACAGAGGCAGAATAATAAAAAAATTGGAGCGGTCCAGTAAGAATGCAATTTTGTTGAGTCTCTTATGTCCACATAAACGATGGTGGGGAGGGTAGGATGCAGAAGGAAATCAAATCACACCATAATTTTGCATCCAAATTAAAGTATTTCAAGTCAATTAGATTCTGTTATCTATATAAAAGGAATCCATATGTCCATATGTCTGTCAGTCAGTCCATCAGTCATTGTGTCAGTCTGTATCATTAGATGTGTTTGTAAATTAAAAAGGTACTTCCTTAGGTTGCAGGTAGATAAATTGTGGGATAAGGATAGGTGTAATGACAAGGTTAATGCCCATTCTCTTATAATTTCTCTAAAGATAATTTTAACGAATATAATTAGCATTTGATGTTATTCTGACCAGTTTTTGTACCAGGAATAAACTCATCACACCCACTATACTTCCCGTTTTTCATTCCCTGATACCCCAGAGTCCCACCATGGGATTTTAACATTGCCCAAGTTATTCCACTGGTCAAGTTGTGTATGGAAGCAAAGTGTCAGATCTCATATTAGTCACATCGGTAAGCATATGCATACAATTTTGTGAGTTAAGCACATCTATATAAAGAGGAATGCATAGTCCATCCATCATCCAGTCAGTCCATAACCCTCGATATGTTTTTAAATTAAAAGGATACTTCCTGAGAACACAGGTACATATATAAAATTTAGCATGAGGATAGGTGTAGTGACATAGTTAATCCTCATTTTTTTCGAATTCTGCTAAAGAAAATTTCAATGAAAATGATTAGCATTTAGTATAATTTTAACCTGTTTTCGGGTTAAGGATCTTCTTCTTAGCATGTCTGGAGCAAGGATTATACATGGCTGACATGTGCTGTGATACAGTCTCTTGCTCTCTGACTGCATAGAGCGAGATCATCATTGGTAACTCCCACTGGACATTGGAGAAAGTGTTCTGTGGTAGCACCATCACATAGTCCACACTGTGGCAGGAGGTGTTTGCTGTATCATCGACATAGCCCTACTTGTGCAAATTCACACTAGTTTGTCCAACACCTACACATAGTCGTTTCAGCATCAGCCACTAATAACGTAACATGTTGTGGGCCATTGGTAGTTTCTCTGTGCATAGTTGAGGAAGGTTGTGAGGTGGGTTGCCTTGCCAGAGGGTATATTCTCTGCCTCAGAACTGGTTGGTGGTTACAGCTCTACTGTCACAAGGAAACTGCGGTGAGAGAATGCAGGCAGCCGGTGGTATGGCGAGCCTCCCCATATAGTATGTGCCATGGGTCAGTTGCTTGGCAGTGACATTAAACTCGGCTTGCAATGCTACATCTGATGTCAAGGGAGCAGTGCCAGCAAGGCAATAGAGCTTGTCAATGTAGTTCAATTTCAAGCACCCAGTGATACAGCAGCACAAGTCATTGAGGGTGACATCGAGCTTGTATGCGTGGCATGATCTTTCCCACACTGGGCATGCATACCCTGCGGCATTGTAGCACAGGGAGAGCGCTGTAGTTTGGAATGTAGTTGCTGATGTACCCCAATTTGTGTTGGTGAGTTTGGCAAGGATGTTATTTTATGATGCAACCTTCACTTTTTTTTCCCCATATGATGTCTGAATGAGAGTGTCCTGTCTAGGGTAACATCAAGGTAGCATGGTATAGTAGTGTACGGCAGCTTTTTCCATTTCCATATGCAGTTGAGTTCACACTTTGCATCTTTTGTGTGCAGGTGGAAGCTCTCACTTGTGTCTTGAATGGATTGGCATGTAGATGGTTGACAGCGTAATAAGATGAAATACATTCCAGTGCATGGTTTAGTGTGGTCTCGATTGGCTGAAGTTGTGGCTCTGTGTTGAAAGGCATAAATATTTGCATAGATAAAACTACATGCAGTTGGCATTGGTTGATCATTAGTGTATACATTGAATAAAACTGGTCTAAGTACACTGCCTTGAGCCAGGCCATTGCATTGCCTGCACCAGCAACTGCATGTGCCAGTGAGCTCAATGAAGAAACAACAATTAGAAAGCATGGACCCGATGAGATTATTCAGCTGTGAGTCACATGTTAGATGGTGGACTTTCTTCAGTAGTCAACGGTGATTAACAATGTCATAGGCTGCTGTAAGGTCGACAAATACCACACCAGTGATGCAGCCTTCTCCTGTTTGGAACCCATCCTCGATATGCTAGGTGAGATTAAGAACCTGTCCTGTGCATGATTTTACGGGGCGGAAGCCTGCCTGCTGGGGGATGATGGCTTCATAAAGCATTGAAACACGGTTGAGGAGTAAATATTTAAGGAGTTTATACAGATATCACAATAAAGAGATCGGGCGGTAGCTGAATGATAGGTCTGGTGGCTTTCCTGGCTTGGGGATGGCAATCACACATTCCTGTAACCATATCTTAGCAAGATGATAGGTTCTCAGGCATTAGTTGAAAAACTCATTAGCAAGAGCCTTGCTTTTATTCTAAAATGTTGAATGAGTTCCGAGCTGACTTCATCTGATCCAGTAGTCTGCCACTGAGGAAAGAATCTATACCAGCATCTAGCTCATTAGATGTGGATTGCTGTGTGTATTGGCCAATGTTGTCATTATTGGTTGCTGGTTCTTTACACAGTGGGCGTTCTTTGTGAGCAGCACTTCCCTTGCTATTCAGTAGGAGATTGTGGGTAATGTTGTTGGCTGAGATAAGAGGATGGGTGTTCACCTTGGTATGGTCATTATCCAGTTTACAAATTAGAGACCAAGCTTTTTGCTGTAAATGGTCATGTCAGTCTTCTCAAGCAGGGTTTGCCACTGTTCCTTCCTCTGTTCACTGATGGATAACATGAGGCTTTGTCCGACTTCGATGGTTTCATTGGTGCATAGGTTTGCCTCATACATTTCTTGGTACAGGTCATAAAGAAGTTTGCTGTCATCATTCAGACCAGGAATGTATGATGTTCTGTATCCTTGAGATATAGAAGATCTAGCTGTTTTATGAACAGTTCAGTAGACAGATCGTAACTATCTTGAGGTACAGAGTCAACTTTTCAAGTTTGTCAGTGAAGTTTTGCTAATTAGCTTTCTTATAGTTGAATCGGCAATGAAAAGACACAATTTGTGGGCTGACAGCTGGCACTGCAGACAAGGTGACTGGATGATGTTATGAATGAGGTATCAGATCCAGAGAGTTCTCATAGATGACCTCGCCATACAATCACAGACAAACATGAGGTCAGGGTTGTAACCACGGCACCATCATAGGCTATTAAAAGTTCCAGATTGTTTCGCATCAAATATTAGCATTAGATGGTTTGCTTCTGCCCATAACTCCACTAGTTCCCCATCTCTGTTAGTTTGATTATAGCCCCAAGTGCTTGAGTGGCTGTTGAAATTGCCAATAACAACTCAGATGTGTGTGTTTAAAGCAGTCGTACCAGATGGAAAGACATAGATCGTATTCGGTAGTTTATAGACATGTGTGACAGCAATATCACTAGCCATGATGTAATGATTTCATTATCATTTTCCTCAGATGTGAGCATGGAAGTCACAGAAAGGCCATCCTTTACAAAGACTGCACTTCAGTACTTTTCATGTGGTTGCTCTGCCACTAATGTCATTCCAGCAATTTAGGGGCAGCTAACTGGTACACACTTATCTCCAGTTTCTCATGTTCTGAGTCCCCAGAGTCCCACCTTGAGGTTCTATTATTTCCCAAGTTACTCCCTCCTTGTCAAGTTATGTATGCAAGCTAGGTTTCAGGATTCTAGCTCCTAGGATTTTGCAGTATATTAGGTAAGTGCATAATACAATTTTGTGAGTTTAGTGCAGTGAGTTCACCAAAGGCGACCACACAAGCTCTGATATGGTGAGCAAAATGAGTCTACCAGATTTCCTGTATATATAAAAAGAGATATTTTCTGTCTGTCGGTCGGTCGGTCGGTCGGTCGGTCGGTCGGTCGGTCGGTCGGTCGGTCGGTCGGTCGGTCGGTCGGTCGGTCGGTCGGTCGGTCGGTCGGTCGGTCGGTCGGTCGGTCGGTCGGTCGGTCGGTCGGTCTGACCATCAGTACATCCATCAGTTTGTCTGTCTCTATGTTTTTACATCATTTTAGCCAAACCTGTGGGTGAGTATTTCTTAAACTTGGCATGTTGGTAGGTTTTGACCCAACTTAAAACATGGGCTAAAAAATTCAGAAAATGGTTGCCATGGTGACAAGAAAAGGCTACAGATCTAAAACTTGGTATGAATATACAACTTCACTTTGGGAATAACATGGGCTGGGTCCTACCTGGCCACACCTCTTCCTTTTTCTCTGTTAGGCTAAAAGTGCCAAAAATTGTATATCAGCACTTGAACCTGGAGTTAGATTATGAACCCAAATATATTTTGAATTATTATAATCTAGGGAAGGTTTTGAGTACATGTATATGACAACACCCATTTCTGTGTTCATGTCAGGCCAAAAGAAGTCAAAAATGTTACTTTGACCATACAAACCCATGGAGTGACAGAAAAACATGGTATGCATACACAAATTGACTTTGGGAGTAACATGGGCAGGACTCCTCCTTGCTACACCACTTCCTCTTGGTGTGTAAAGAGAAAAAGTGCCAAAAAAATGAATTTCTGAATTATGATTGAACCTAAGGAGTTAGATCTGCGAATTCATTTTAATATACATTTTTATTTGTAAGTATGTTTGTATGTATGTGTGTATGTATGTATGCATGTATGTATGTATGTATGTATGTATGTATGTATGTATGTATGTATGTATGTATGTATGTATGTATGTATGTATGTATGTATGTATGTATGTATGTATGTGTCTAGGTATCATGGCCAAACACTGGAACCAAGAAGTCACAAATTTGGGGTGTTACTGTAGAGAGGTACAAACTTGTTTGTAGAGTGGACAGGGCTTTAGATTTCACTGCTATCTGGCATATATTTGAATAAGGTAGTTATTGCTTCCATAGCCTCACCAAGTGTTTTGGATTCTTTGTGTTTCTTGAAAGATCTGGTTGCATCCTTTCAATTGCAGTAAACTTTGAAGATCTAGCAACTTTATGAGAGGAATCATATGAATGCGATTTAAATGATTCTACTGGCATACAATAAGCGCTGCTTTATCATGACTGGTTTTGACCCTCTAGATACTAAAAGCCTTCAACAGATGTAACAAAAAGTTGCATCTTTGGTCTTTAAATAACATAAAAAAAGCCTGGCTGCAAACCTATGATGCTTTAAATTACAAAAAAAAAATTGTGCTCTTTTCCTATACACCCTCTTTAGAAAGCTAAAAATAGAAGAGATCTGATAGAGGGAGGTTGGTGAAGTTGGTCTGGTACATCAGGTGTTAAAGTTGGTCTGGTACATCAGGTGTTAAAGTTGAATTCTTCTTGGTCATTCTATGAAAGTAAAAACTAAAAACAGTTTGTCACGAGGCCATGTGCTCCAAATTGAGCTAATTCAATGCAGAAATCTAGACAAAATACAGCTGCATTCATGACTACCCACTAAGCCAGTGTGGTCGAACTACTTCTATTTATGTGGTTCAGGTACTCACGAAGGTGCAAAGTAGAATGAGTGCACCATTTGGAGAAATGATATCCTTACATGCAAGAGGTACACATATAACTACAATGTACTGGATAAATAGTACTGCAATGGTATAAAGATAATTATTCCAATAAAGTAATCAATGGCCAAAAAAGTGGTCTTTTAAAACTGGATCCACCAGGAGTAGTCGTTCTGCCACTGCATAATATGAGTTTTTTTTCCAATTATATTCTTAACATTTAGATTGGTAAATGCACAAGCTAGCTAGAGATGTATTGGGGTGAGGTAAATTTGGGTGGGGTGAGGTGAGGTTGGGAGTAGGGATGACAGCATATTTGAAAATAATGGGATCATTTTTTAAGTGCTGTTATGTTTGTAGTTTTAAAGTATATATTATGGGATAGTAATTAGATCACAGTAAAAAAAAAATTTTTTTTTCACACGCTGTGTTCATATTTTCCTCTGTATAGGTCTGGACGTCCTCAGTTTGATGTGGGCCGTGCATACAGCGGTGAAACCTTTCGCTTTACGCTGCCAGAAAAGAAGTTCAGAGCTTGTGATTTTGAAGGATTTGGTATCTGGTGCAGATATGTAAACTTGCTTTTTACCAGCATAGATTGGACCACTAGTGAAATATTTGTAAGTGACTTACTTGCAAGTGTTATATGGTATACATGTAGGTGTGGGTAGTTTCTATCTAAGGTTAACTACAATCTCTATCTAGTTTGTGGTCTATTTATGAGTAAATTTTACCTGGTATATATTTGTGATAACCAATCTGGGAATCATTCAGGCTTTAAAGTGATCTTCAAGAAACCCTAAACATTATAGTTTCATACTTAGCTATAAATCACGACAGTTGCTTTTTTTTAGGGCTTTATGTGAGATAGATTCAAGTGTTGCTATTATTAAACTCAAGAGTTTTAAAATTTAAATTTTTCACCAGGTAAAAAAAAAGTGAAAAAAAAAACACATACAAGTGGAAGAATGAAAGTAAATTTCAATACCAAGCATCTTCAACCATTCTGCCTTTCTGTCACACTGCCAGTCTGTATGAATATTTAGCTATCTGTCTAATGTCTATCTCTCCATCAATCTGTATTTTATCCTTACCAAACTCCTGCACCATAGATTCCCTATTTAAGTAAAAGAAGAGGGCTTGAAATTTTCTAATAAACATGCACAAAAAATTCATTTCTCATTTTAATGAAACTAAATAGACTTGCTCAAAGAGGTATAGGATTATCATTGATAATGATTAAATTATAATAATGAAGAATGAATGTGATGAGGGGAAAATAGGTTTGTTGTTGGCTGGTCAATTGAATTTGACTTGGGAATATTATGAAGTGGTCAAAAAAGAAATATATAATATGTTGGGTACCAAATTTTCACTCCTTACCATTGCAAATATATTTTTTTAACATGGTTTATATTAGTCTTATAGATATTCTAGGAATTACACCTGTTATTGTCAAGCATTTAATGCCTCAGACAGATGGAACACACAGATTATGTGTGTTGTTATGTGAGTGCTTTTGGCTACTGCAATCATATGCAGCATAAGCCCCATCACCACGTCAAAGTAGCATTCTTTGCACCCTGTCGAAGTTCAATTAAGTGTGGTTAGGGCTGCGAATTTTTTTGCATAGTCCTGAGTAGTAGTGCTAAAGTTGAGTGATGACAGATTTTCAGTTTGAGTTTACAGGTCCTGACCTGAGGTATTCAATTGACACATTTTTCATTAGTTTGGTTTCAGTTGATACATTTTTTATTGAGAGTTTTTTTAGTTGATCAGTTTACTAGTTTGAAATAAACTTCTTTTTCTAGCTCTATATTGGACTACTGGGCTTCAGAACTGGCTCTGCTAAACTGCTCCCTGTGTTCTACCCAGTAATGATAATGAACTGAGCAATATCACAACAGTAAA